>JBAIZL010000004.1:49421162-50006162 GCA_036971475.1 Prosapia bicincta
TTAAAAGCATTCTTGTTTTTGAAATATTTTTAATTTATTAACTATATTACAAGAAAACATATCACCATATTTAATATATTTAATATATTATATATATATATATACACACTGTATATCGTTCAAATTTCCAATCATTAAACAAATACTTTTTATTCATTCCCTCAAGTTCTAATACATATTTTAAAATAGTGGATGACAATTGATATTAATACAGATTTTTTTAAATATTAATTCAATTCAACTTGAAATTAATTAATTTTAGTTTTATATGGAAGAAATACTTATCCCAAAAAGGGATAAGGTGTGCAATATAGTTATTTCATCCCATTTGGAATAAAATAAGTGATAACATATGTTTGTTATCAAAGCAAGGTCAAGTTACTTCATTAATATTTATTGTAATTATTTAATAAAAACTTATTTGAAATAAATTTTTCTTTGTTGACCTAGGTAGGTATTGACTTTAAAGAAGTTTTATTTATATCACTTGTTTAGTTCTAAAACAGTTAGGCATTAGGACTGACCATCTACGACGGTTAGGAAGCGATTTTTAGTATATGTAGGATTTAGGAAGGAACAACTTATTACATGAAATAGGGAGAGATAGTATGACGCGTTTATAGAGAATTCAAACAACTTCTCTATCGATGCCATAACAAGGTATCTATCTATTAAGCTTCCTTGTAACAAGAACGATAAGGAAGGGTAGATGGGATTAGTGAGGCTTATGGTAAGGATATAATGATTTCCTGGTAATGGGAATAAAAGAAAATTAAAGTATCGCTGGGAAGGGTCTCTAAAAGAAGAAGACGTACTCTCAGCTGGCTTAAATGGAGGTAACTACTCTGAAAGTAGGCAGCTTACGAAAGATGTAGAATAACAATTGTAAGAACTATCCTGAGGATTACTAAGGAAACAAGAATAGGAATATCAATCAAGGTTAAACTCATGAAGCACAAGGTGGACGCACCATATCCAGCTTAGGGATGGTCCATATTTTCTGTCACGGTGACTTATCACTGATATTCGTTTGCCGCTGGTGGTGCCAGTGACAAAATATTGAAAAAATCCAGTTCCAGTGACAATGGATCGATCGAAAATGGCCTCTGTTGTGATTGGGCAAATAGTCGCAGTCACTGGATGAAACGGCTATCATTGGCTGGTTTGTTGCTGTCACTGGATTAAACGGCAGTCATTGGTTGATTTGTCGCTGTCACTGGCTCTGCTTTCACCGCTCGGCTCATGGGGCCGATTATCGTCCAGTGTCGTTGACTGAAGGAGAGAGGGAGGTTGTCAATGTTTTGATTGGGCAAAAGTGCCACTGTCGCGACTGAAAAGCTACTGATATTTTACCACGGCTGTCATGGGTTAATTTGTCACTGTCACTGGTTCTACTCATTTATGTCGTGTATCAGTGGACGATTTGTGTTAGGTTTTAAGATAAGGACAGTGTTACGTACAGTATACGCTATTTCGCACACGGTTGTTTGTTCTTAATTTCGTAGTTCATTGTTAAAAAAATGAGCCTTCCAAAAAAAAGCGAGGTGAGGATTCATTTCACCAGTGTGGTTTGCCTGACTGTTATTGGCACATACAGAACAGTCTCAGTATCCCTTGTCACTAGTACTCAAGTCACCGGTAAAAGTCACTGATCCTAACCTGGCGCTGTCACTAAAATCACCGATCAGGTAAATTCACTGGATCGAAAATCCCTAATCCAGCTGTAACCATTGTGACTTTAAGAAAATACAACTTCAATGTGGTACAACTTAAAAGATCAATGTGATCTTGTGTAGATGCAAGTTTTGTAAAACTTTCGTGCACTTTATATTAGTGAACGTTTACATTTTTGAAGGAGGTAAGAATAAAAGCGACGATAGCGTCTTTGTTTTGGTAATCTGATAGTACAAAGACGAGTGCATATTACATCTCGCATATTTCACGAGAGACTCGAGAAGGAAAAGTTAGGAAAGTTAATTAAAGTTTCAAATCTCGTCACGAAGGATATCCTTAGTAAGTGAAAGGGCAATAACAGCTGTCTTTATAATGTGCAAGAGACTAACAAACGAACAGTTTTCCACAACTCTGTGAGACATTTGCGCTCAGTATTATACATTCTACATTTTTGTACTAAGATTAATGTGTAAGGGTACTTGCTGAAAGGGTAGATATTTGAAAATGTTTTTCTTCGTCAAAAATGTAGATAATATTACAAAAAAGTAATATTTTTCGCCTTCAAAAAAGTATTACAAAAAAAATGTTAAACAAATATATAACAAAGAATAGTATTAAAATCGCTAAAATAGAATAAACGCACAATATAAAGGTAGAAGAAACACGAAAAAAATTAAAACACTATTGCTAAATGTTATTCAAAATCGTCACCTGCATGCAGTAGAGGGAATGACAGAGTAAACTGGAAGAAGGTATCGTCTTTTTACCATCCTACAAGATCAAATCATTTACGATAATCTCTCAGATAATCACAATAAATCAGATTAAGGTGTATAATTAACACCGCCTAAACAGAAGCCCTGGGCACTGGAGGTGTGACGTGCACACCGCAGCCCTACGCACTGCAGCAATATAGGTACTTCCACTAGGCTTTGACGCTGCACAATGGTCGGGGAGGTGGAGGTTAAGCAAAGACCATTCTGCAAACATTTACGTTGACTCACAATGTTAACCGGAGAATTTCTACGGACTATTTCACGTATCAACAATGAACTAGACGCCATGAGTAAACGAAGATGACAACAAATGTTTTCTAACAATTCAAAAAAATAAGAAGTGACGTGAGCACCTTCCCGACTCGCATGACCTCAGATAATGTTTTTACTTAGACTAGTACTGATAGGTCAAGTGCCAGTTAAGCTGGAAATACCTATATCTACGACTACTACAGGCCTTACAGCTACCTACTGACTGTCGTACCGTTTACAGTTTCATAACAAAAATTGTTTGGGGTTCGTTTTCGTAATTAAACTTATGGGTAAATTAAACCTGCTATCTGTCTAGGTGGTGTTAGTATAATGCAACCGCTGTAAATGCAGCTACTAAGATCAAGATAACTAAATTCAATTTTTTTAACGAACTATGAGTTCCTACTCTACACACACACACACACACACACACACGAATTTCGATAGCAACCAAATATTTGCCTATGAGACAAGTTCCAAACGCTTTATGTTTTCCCTATAATATTATGAGTTCGAAATATCCCCTAGAGACGATCGAAATACTTCAACTTCCTAGTGCCAATATGCGGTATGATTAGCTTCACAATTACCAAGATTATGTCTGAGCGCACACCATGGGGATTTCCCATGCAGCAATCTGATGACATTGTAATGGGTTTAGGGATTATGGTGAACAGCGTGCTATACGAACGCAACATGCGAATTAATGCGACACATTAAACGTAATATCCCTTCTGTAAGTAGTAATAAGAAGCACTGAACATACAAAATCAAATCCCAAGCTCCTCCTCAGATTTCAGAGAAAATTTGTGGTAAATCTTAATCAAAATGATAAAACAAGTAATAGAGGGAAAATGTTTAAGTCAATTTCTATTGGGGTAGACAAAGAAAAAATGTATTTAAGTGACTTTTTTTTATAATTACAATTATTATAAATATGTATATATATTTATGACAGAATCACAATATTAACTGGGAAAATCTAAAGCGAATCCCTTTGCTATTTTCCTTTTTCCTGTTTAAACAATATATGGTGTTGGAATAATTGTTGTTTGTTACTATTTAATTGCTTTCTTTTTTTCCTTTCTAATTCGTGGTCTATAACTTCTCATCCTATCCACCTCTTGTAATGCTTCACTATTGCAAAGAACCTTTTTCTTATAATTTTATATAATACATCTTTAAGCAATATTTAGCTCTGGGAAAGTTAGCTCAGTGGTAAACGTGCTGGTCTTTAAACATGAAAATCCACAGTTCGAATCCGATAGGGATATCAAATTTTTAAATATAAACTAATGAATACATATTTGGAAAAAACTGTATTAACATCAATTGTCGTCCACTATAGGTTTGAAAAATGTATCTTAGCTTGATTGCATAAATAAAAACTATTTTATTAACGATTGAAAATTTGTGCTTAGAACATAAGAGCTTTCAAAACGTTCAATTAAAATTAAAAAGTTGAATAGTTGTTACAACAACCAATTATTATAGACAAAAGCTGATCAAAAATAGTAAATTAGAAATTGCACAACGTGTCAATTCTCATGTGGAATCCTCTTCAGGAGTCAAACAATATTAGACAACATATTAAACAGCAACCCACTATACAAATCCAAACGGCAATAAAACAACAATGAAGAAAATAAACCCCAAAATAAACATTTAATTGGAAAACATCACGTCAACAAGAAAAACATTAAAAAGGCCTTCCTGCAGTTAACACCGAATGTCAATATGTGGAAAAAAATCAAACAAATGCTCAAACAAGATACTAGTTGCCCGGTACTATCTCTCTCACATAGTTACAATCGATATTACATTTTATCTATAATAGAACTGTAAATCTTTGGAAAACATCATACCAACAAGACAAATAATTAAAATGTCTTCCTGCAACTTACCCCAAAGCCAATGTTTAAAAAACAAAACAAATGCTCAAACAAGATACTAATTTTCCTATGATAGCTATCTCACATTGGCAAAATAAAAATTACATTTCATCGGAAGTCAATAAAAAGTATTCCAGATAGGTTGTTTTAGTTTGCTCATATATATATATATATATATATATATATATATATATATATATATATATATATATATATATATATAACAAGAATTATAATTGAATTTACAATTCAATTATACAATTCAATTCTTGTATTTGTATTTTGACTTAGTTCTTTATTAATACACAATAATATATATATATATATAAATATATATATATATATATATATATATATATATAATAACATTAACATATGAGGCATCTAGTATAATTTTAGTTATTATCCAAAATAATAATAGTCTGTAGAAATAATAAGAAAGGAGTTGCCAAGAATAGTTTAGTTTACTAAAGTACCGACAAAGAAGGCTTAACCATTGTTCTATTTCGGGAGTAGTGGTAAACCTGTGGGAGCCTATTGACAAAAGAATAGTCCAAGTATTTTAAAATTCAAGTATTCCAAGTGACCGAGAATAACCTGAGAAAGTAACTGTACATTGTGGGAAACTAAGTGTAAAAGACGTGAGAACCACCGAAATAACTAAAACACGTAGGGGGGATATTATGTTGGTTATTAAGAACTAAAATCATCGGGAATGGAGATACGTTTTTGGGAAACTTCTGAAGAAAACAGACGTATTGTGAGAGGACAAAGTTGTAAGCAATGTTATAAAAGAGGATAAATTGGTTTAGATGAGTTAAGGGAATTGTTAGTTATTTATGCGTAAAAACATTTTAAAACTGCGACGTGAATATATTAGGCAGGTAGTAAAGAAATTAGAGAAGTAAGTTATTTTTGCGAAAAAGTGCAGTGAAGCAGTTAAAGCCACGGCCGATTCCAAGAACTCAACCAAAAGTACAGTCTTTCTTACATTAGATTTAGCCAACACCGATTTATAAATTAGTAAATTCAAAACCAATTTAATTTCATTGTAGATATAAAAACTAATCTAGTTTTTTTAACCACTTTCTGATTTATAGAAGATCTCGTAATAACGACCCGAGAGAAAGAGACATGTAACACTGTAATTATTAAATTTTATTGTATTAAAAACCTAAAGCCTCAAAAGTCCATCCTTTAGTAATGGTAGCATTAGTTAAGCAATCCATCTTTATCACTGCATCGTATTAATGTAATTTGGTATAAATTGTAATTATTGGATGTCAGATAAATAAATTTAATTAATGCCAAATTTATATGATTGTTAATTATTTAGAAACCTGGTGGCGTGACTATAGAAATGTAAGGTAATATAACCTAAGGATCAATCATAAATACACTAGAGCCTCTTAACCGCAAACTTTCTTTATTTTACCCTTATGTACATTTCAGTTACAAAGTAACCATCCTCAGAGGGCTAACATACAAAGACTCTACATACAGTCTTTGTATGTTATCCCTCTGAGGATGGTTACTTTGTAACTGAAATGTACATAAGGGTAAAATAAAGAAAGTTTGTGGTTAAACGGCTTTTGTGTATTTATTATTAAATTCAACCACAGTATATTCCTAATAAATAGTAAAGATTACCCATTTAATTAAGTTAGATTTTAAAGTGTATATATATATATATATATATATATATATATATATATATATATATATATATATATATATATATATATATATAATACCATTTCAGCAAAACATTTTTTTCATTTTTCCTAATATACTTTCTTTTGTAAAATGTTTCATTACGTCATTTATATTGATGATAATGTAAGTTTTACGTTTAGACCAACTATGCTAAAGATTTTTTATATATTTTTATGTGTTTACAACACCAACTTTAAAATATTTTTCTCTGTTCAGCATACTTTTGTTTTGAAGTTGTACTTCAATTTGATAAACTATCTCTATTTTACTATAGATTTATCGTTTTTGAAATTTAACAACCCTATTAATGCTGAAGGTCACACTTTAAGTGCAGATAAGTGAAATATCATTTCAACACAATTTCTACCACTTTTGTGCTACACAATCAATAAAATTATCATAATTACTCTACAGAACCCGATTTCACACGATATAAAACTTATCTATATGTGTTATCTCGACGACAATTCAAACTGTCTTAAATGTCCCCTCCATCGCACAGTCGACAAACTTTCGGGCTCTAACGAATTACTGTAGAAAACATATTTTAATTGGAAGTCCAATTAAGCGATTGTAGTCAACGAGTTCGCCATATTAACCATTTCCACCAATCCGATTTTCATTTCCATTCTCTTTGAATTGTCATTACTTTAATGGCGGCCTCAGTGTTTTCCACGTCTACAAATGTACGCACGCTCTGATGGGCTGCTTGAAAGCGTTGCGTCATATTAATGGTACAACGGAACGTTCGATACCAATGCAGAACACGAAAAGAGAATTTTAATTCATCACCTGTAAATTGTATGAATATATATATATATATATATATATATATATATATATATATCGCAATATGTATTCTTGTGTATTAATAAAGAACTAAGTCAAAATACAAATACAAGAATTATAATTGAATTTACAATTCTGTAAATTCAATTATAATTAATTCCTGTATTTGTATTTTGACTTAGTTCTTTATATATATATATATATTAGCGCCCCGTGGCAGCTTCCTGGAATGGCAATTCAAAGTTAAATTTGTGTATTATTTAATCGAAAATATATATATTTGTACACAGATGATTGAACCAATCATGTGAATATTGCAATTTTGCCATTTTTAGCCTTTAAAATCAACCTTTTTGCCAAAACTTTTCTTAGTGTGCGTTTATGTGTTGGTGTGCGGAAATTTCCATACTCTGCTTTTTATATTTTCAACTCTACTTTGATTCACAGTTAGTCACCCATTACATTCAGATATATATATATATATATATATATATATATATTTGGGTCATTTGCAAGAAAAAAAAATTACCTCATCCTCACTCATCATTACATCCCGAAATGCTTGTAATATTTCAGTAGGTAGACTTTTGACTACTTGGAGGTTCTGGGTTCGATCCCTGGAAAAGACAAAGAATGTTTAGTTGTTTTTTCAGTTTCTAGGTTAGATCCATTCTGAAGCCTAGAATCACATCTAAGACAATTAAGGGCGGATAAAGCGAAGTACTAGCCACATCAACTTACTTGAATGCCGTATGCTGCAAATACTTATAACTTACTTAGTTATAGTTAAGCTATTGAAGACGGTAAATTATTTACCGATAAATCATGTTATTCATCTAACAAATATAATTTGTTACCGCCAACCAAGAAAGATAGTTGTGCATTACAAACCGATTTAGTTAAATGTAACAAAACATGAGACTTGCAGCAGCCCTACCTCGACGAGCTACGTGATTTTTATAGCTGGTCACATGTAAGCTGTGGTGCGACCTCGAAGGGCGAGTATAGACGTGGGGAAAGGGAGAGCAAGCAAAAGACCGTTCCACAGACATCATAATATGAGGAGTAGTATAAATATTACAATAACGTGGATTTTCCAAGGCCGAAATGCCGCTATAAATATTACTTCATTTGATTTGTCATATTAACCAGATCATTTACATGACGTTTTAAACAAATTTACTTATATCAGTTTTCTAAACCGTAACGCCTGCAATTTCTTAACGATTGCCTTTGATGCCACACGCACTACAAAAACCAATGCTTTTTAATAAAGCCAAACTTTTTGTTTTCTATTGATAGATCGCGTTTTAGCTTACAGGGGCCCTACACAAAGGGGCACGCAATCCCGGATGCTGTAACAATAAATCTTTTCTATTTCTTTAAATTTCACCAGTATAGTCTACGGCCAGACTACGCGTTGGATATTCTGAGACTCGTTGACCAGGAAGTAAGCGGAGGCAGTTGGGGATCCTCCGGAAATCTGATTTTCTTAGGCGCGGATATTTTGAGACGCAATCTCTCCGACCTGTCTCTCCTAGGTCATTTTAATGCCATAAAGGACCGTTATTATATTAAATGAAATATTGATGCTAATAAAAACCCTTTAGTATATGCACCATAGGAAAATTCTTAATTATATTACGAGATATCCTTGTATTATAAATTATCTTTTATTTAAAATAGGCGAAAATAGGTTGAACTCTGCCTTTATGTCATCTTTAAACCTTTTCCTAAAATGTGTTTAACAGTTCTATAAGATTTTACTACCATGTCAAAAACATTTGTTTCGCTTAATACAACAGATTTCTTTTACAGGCATGCAGCTTCCTCAGCGTATGGTTTGTCGTCGCGTTCACAGTAGAAAGGTTCATCGCAGTGCGTTATCCACTGAAGCGACCGTCAATGTGCACTGTGACACGGGCCAAAGCTGTGCTGGCCGTGCTTACTGTATCCTCCCTTACTCTGTGCAGCCCGTACTTGCTTATCTCAGCACCCCAGACTCGAGAGCATCCGATCAGGTAAGCATTGAGTTCTGTACGTTTTCTAATACGTGTAATGCTGTCTACAACACTCGCCCATTACGAAATGAAAACATTCTATCTCAATCGATCACTTGTTAGACCTACCTTTGTCAATGAACTAACCTTTTTCATTACAGGGACAATTTTAATGAACATATTTTCTTGTAATATTCTACAGTACTTTACAAAAATTATAATTATGTCTGCTTGTAAGGAATCAAATCAAGGGAGGTAATAAGTACCTAATTACAATTAGTACCGAACTACGACAACATTTAATTCTTCACGTCATTAGACCTCACCAAATTATGAAAATAATATGTTTTAAGTTCTACAATTTACTTATATATAGCAACGTACAAGTTCTAAATTGCTATTTGTTCTTAATTAATATGTTCAACAGTTTATAACGGTCGAAGTGTATACTAGACCACTAGCTCTCACCGGAGTTTATAATTTACAAAATAAAATTGAAGCTTTAGTTTTTTTTTAAATAATTTATATTGACAAATAAAATTTTTAATAAAAACAAAATTTGTAAGAATTATTGTTGCAATACCAATTCTTGTTTTTGTATTTGTTAGCTTTAATATTATTCACAACTTCTTCATTCCGTGATCGTGCTAAATCGTTTTTATATTTAACTAGCTGACCTGGCGAACTTCATATCGCATAAAAGTCAATTGTAGCAAAAAGTTACATTAGCTAAACTTAATTTGTTATTTTATTAACTTCAATAAGCTGAACTTATAGTAGTCGATCGAGAAAAGTCAATTGTAGCAAAAAGTTACATTAGCTAAACTTAATTTGTTATTTTATTAACTTCAATAAGCTGAACTTATAGTAGTCGATCGAGAAAAGTCAATTGTAGCAAAAAGTTACATTAGCTAAACTTAATTTGTTATTTTATTAACTTCAATAAGCTGAACTTACAGTAGTCGATCGAGAAAAGTCAATTGTAGCAAAAAGTTACATTAGCTAAACTTAATTTGTTATTTTATTAACTTCAATAAGCTGAACTTATAGTAGTCGATCGAGAAAAGTCAATTGTAGCAAAAAGTTACATTAGCTAAACTTAATTTGTTATTTTATTAACTTCAATAAGCTGAACTTATAGTAGTCGATCGAGAAAAGTCAATTGTAGCAAAAAGTTACATTAGCTAAACTTAATTTGTTATTTTATTAACTTCAATAAGCTGAACTTATAGTAGTCGATCGAGGAAAGTGTAACAATAAAAGTTCTTAACTGAATGTTATTTATTGAAGCGCATTCGAATACACAATATTTTATATATATTGTTTGAAATCTGTTTGAAAATAATTTCAGATTGTTAAGTGTGCCTAGCAACCCAAATTTGGAAGGAATTCAATGAAATGTCTTAATATAAGATAGAAAGTAATATTTTAAGCTATTTTAGCACTTAAAAATTACATGTTGAAAAATTTATGTCACCAGAAACCTTCCAAGGAATGTACTCAAACATTTTCGAGTTTCATGGTAATCGGATCAGTGATTTAGTAACGCATTAGATTCGTACATACATAAGTTTATAAATAAATAAATGAATATATTAGAGATGGGCCGATTCCGATTCTCGATTCCAGGAATCGTCGATTCTAGGTGGTATCGAGGAATCGTCGATACTCGATTCTTCATCATAAAAGTGTCGATTCCGATTCCTATTTTGTTACCTATTAAAATATGTGTGTGGAGTAATTTATTGGAAAAATAATTAATACCAGCTATGTCTTATTTATGTATTGGTTGATTTGAATGAATTAAATGATAAAAGTAGACGAAAATATTATTATTTATGAAGCAACAGCAATCAAGATCGTAACCATTTCTGGTCGTTTGACATCGATCGTCTTAGTATTAATTTTTTTACTTTTTATGTTGTTCGTTTGTTTTTAATGGTTGTTTTATTTTGAGAGACAGTGTAAATAGGCTTAGGTATTTTTTCAAAGTCATAAAATAGTGTGAAATTCACATTTTTAACTTTAAAATAAGTCATTACTTTTATCTGATATGTTTTTAGGCTTTAAAAATTCCTATTGATAAATCAAGGTTGAAGGTTTTGTGTAAGCCTATTACATTAAAACAGAACTTTTAAAAGGTTTTGCAATATGACCAAGATGTTAACTAAATTAATTATTAGAGAACTAGCATGTAAGCTAATATAACTTGAAAGAATCGAGAATCGACTAAAGAATCGAGAATCGAACGGAAAATTTTAGAATCGAAATCGGAATCGGAATCAAAAATTTTAGGAATCGGCCCATCCCTAATATATATATATATATATATATATATATAATATTAAATATGGTGATATGTTTTCTTGTAATATAGTTAATAAATTAAAATTATTTCAAAAACAAGAATATTTATATTCATTAAAAGTATTCTTGTTTTTGAAATATTTTTAATTTATTATATATATTAAATATGGTGATGTTTAATATACAGATGATATTTTTAAAATGTAGCATCCGAGGCGTTCTATGCGTTCTGACGCATAGACCTTAAAATTACGAACTTATTATTCACTTTAAAATTATGAATGTCGAGAATAAACATCATAGAGAATTACTATTTCAATAGTAGTATTTCAACAGTTTTCATTCTTTGTTATGTACAATGTTCAACGCAACTACTTCCTTCCGTGATCACGCTAAATCATGTTTACATTGAATAATATGCTGAAAATGTAGCATCCGAAACGTTTCATATATTCCATTATTGACCTTTACATTATTCATATTGCCGATAAATAAACATATTGTACCAGAGTTGTAAATGGATATCCACTCCGCCAAAACAAACACATAACTCGGTTTAAACACACAATCTCCACAGTTCGTTCGTTGTGAACTGAGGTTAGGTTTTGTCTGTTTCAATGCCAAATTCGAGATGCAAAGGACGAGATTTAATTATACATAATTGTTAACAAATCGCAAACTAATATATAATGGTATTTATAAGATTATATTTTTAAAAAATTTTAGAGTGTTTGTGGTTATAGGCTAAACAGCAAATAAAATACAGAAAACGTTCGCCCGGGGGGGGGGGATAGAAGGCTTTCCAGGGGGCGTAGGTCAGTGCACTGAAACTGTCTACAGACGAGAGGTGTGCGTTCTCAATTAGGTGTACCGGAGGATAGATTAAAGTTACTTGTCCGTACTGAACTACGTCATTGTTTTGTGTAGACCGTTTATAGTCTTGGTAGGCCCTAATCACTTGGTTATTGCCTCTGTGCTCAAACATAACATGTATGTACCAAAGGCAGGAATCTTAATTTTTTATTGAGAAGACCTTGATATACATTCATATTTTTACCTAAGTTATGAGTTCTTAACAATTATTTAATATACATGTAGAATATCAAATATGTTTTCCTGTTAGAATTATTTTTAAGATTAAATAATATACACTAATAACAGGAATAATGTATTGAATAATACACTCAAAGCTTTTCGTTGGTTAACATTACCAACATCCTCAGGAATTACAATACTAAGAAATAATATAATTCTAAGAAATACTAATTTCTTAGTATAATACTAAGAATAATACTCATTCTTAGTATTGTAATTCCTGAGGATGTTGGTAATGTCAACCAACGAAAAGCTTTGAGTGTATTATTCAATAAATTATTCCTGGAATTAGTGTATATTATTTAATCTTAATATATATATATATATATATATATATATATATATATATATGATGATGATGATGATGATGATGATGATGATGATGATGATGATGATGATGATGATGATGATGATGATGATGTAGAGTTATTATCTGGAGAACACCCGTACATTTTACAGTGCATAAAATCGCAGTTCCGATTACAGTGAGTGTGTGTGTGTGTGTGTTGAAGTTTTATCGTCAGATGGAGGTTTAATGTATTTATGTATTATATATATTAAAAGTTAATTAGATTTATGTGATATTTAATTGACCTACCCGACGTCAGTATTATATACACATTACACTCACATTACAAATGGGAGGTACAAATTAAGTATAATTAAATACAAATGGGAAGTAGCGTGTCTTCATGTCACTGTTACAAAAGGAGGCCCAGAGCCTGAAGGATTGAGGAAGGGATAGAACGGTGGAAAATGATGGATCGTGTGGGTTAGGTCGTTACTACCTACTGAATCTACTCTCTATCGGAGACAAAGAATTCTCTATACACGTCCCCTTCATAACAGTATGCGTGATTTAGATAGAGTGGTGAATAAGGTTATACTATATTGTGTTAAGAAGACTATTTGCAAGTCTGAAATTAAAACCTATTGTAAAAGTGTGCAATATATATCTTGAATTAGTCATTAATCTCAATTCCTTACGCCTTCTCGCAAGAATATTCATGCTGACTTCCATACGTTTTATCTGTCACATATTCAAAACTGTATTCCCTAATTTAAATGGAGTGCTCACAAGAGCTTGTCCATTTAATCTCTAAAGTTTAAACATCATTAATGACATTTATGAAATTTATTGAAATTATTATAAACACAATATTACGTTAATTTTATACGCAATTCGATGACTTATGCCATCATCATCAGTGATTCTAGTTAATTAGAGTTATGTGTTTTTAATAGCATCACTGATGATAATGATGATGATGACATAAGTCATCGAAACGCGTATAAAATTAAAGTTTTATAATTGTGTGTTGTGTATATTTATTTTGTTTATAACAATAACTCACAAGCCAGTTCGAATATTATTCGTAAAATAATTTAGTTCAACCTCGCTAACTCGAACACTGCTAACTGCTTAATGCTGGAACCTGTTCAGCACCCTCGGACCCCTAAAAACATTCGGTGTAAATTTCAACTCTAGAACAATGTTTTAAAATAAAACACTAAATAAACCATGTTTTGAACGATATAATAACCCACTGTGTTTACGTTTTGGGTTTCCTCACTTCTTTAAGTCAAAGATGTATACAATTAACCTCTAAAACTTATAGTGAAAGACAACCTGACTTTAATAAGACGAAGCAGAGCTACAGTATCTGTTCTGTTCTTATGAATGATTTGCAACAATTGGGTAACTTTTTCCCGTTTATATCTAAATTGTTTTGAAATTATTAGAATACGGTTGTTACATAAAACGTCCATTTTACATTTAAATACATTTCAAAAGTTTCTTTCGCCGACTTTATGAAAAAGAATTTTCAAGTACTTGATTGTACAAAATTATTTAAAACATTTAATGCACACAATATACATAGACAGCTTTGATGAATAATTATAATAATATATTATTCATACTGTAAAATAGACGGGGCAATGTAGCGCCTTTTGATCTTTGCAGCAATTATTGCTGGTCATTTGCAACGAGACAACTCATATCTGCTTCAGTAATCGATATTATACCGCTGTCCGCGTCTGGATGAAGATATATTGCGTCGGCCGGTAATAAAGCATGGACATTGTGCACATTTGAAGGGCGTCGCGTCGGATAGAGATTTAAATTTGTACAGGTTTCGCGATCGTTGTAGCTTCCATTTTACCTGCGACGGTAAATCTGTGTCCAGTATAAAGCGCATTTCATACACAACGGCTAAAGGCAGGAAGATTCGCAACGTAGATTAGGCCAATCATAGAACACGTTGCCCAAACATATTTCTGTGCCACTGTCAACCCCCGTTAAATAATATTGATTAAATAACAAACTGGACATAAACTGAAGGGATCAGTTAATAACCTCAGACGCGCTATGCTATCCAACGTCTAGTAGCAATCTTATATGGAAACAATTAAATAAAACTTTTGAAAATGTTTCTAAATTAGCTGGATGAATTCCCTTTTTGTTGTTTTATTAAATTCCTTCTATTATGACACACTCTCCTGATATATATGTTGTAAAAATTTTCAATTTTTAATATAATAGGTTTTATTCATTCAATCCGTTCAAATATATATTTTAAAAATCTATAGTGGATGACAATTGATGTTAGTAAAGTTTTTTACAAATATTCATTCAATAATTAAATTATAAAATTTGCAGGGTCCAGCCGGATTCGAACTGAAAATCTTCATGTTCGAAGTCTAGCGCGTTTCGACACTGCGCCAACTTTCCAATAACTAGAAATATATTTCTCAAAGATGTATATGAATTTCTTCATCTTCTCTGGTTGTCGTCGAAATCTCCATTATACACCTTAATCTGTTTCCATGGTTACCACACAAGATGATAAATAGTGCTCTAGGGTTACTAATATATATATATATATATATATATATATATATATATATATATATATATATATATATTTATTTTATTTTTTTTTTTTTTTTTTTTTTTTAACCTCAGTAGGAATTTAGTTATTTTTTTTTTAAATATAACTTGTTTTCTAGCTCATGTTTAATATAATGTTAAATACCTTCATGATACCTTCCATGGAGGTTAATACCTTCCATGATTTAATATCTTCATTACTTTAGGCCTATACTCATTGTACTTGTACTTGAGACGAAGTACAACCATGTAGCATAACTAAACTCGCCAGATGAGAGTTACTTTAACATCCTCTTCACTTGTCATAGTATGGTGTGATGTACCCACTTGTAATCATTTTTTGTATTATTATTATTATTATTTTAAACAGGGTATCGTGTTTAGTGTTTATTTACATTAGTTCATTAATTAATTTTTGTTTATTTTTAAATTCATGGTTATAATTTTGTTTATATTTAAAAGTCTTTATTCTTTTTTTAATTTGTCATTGCGTGTGTGTGTGTGTGTGTATGTGTGTGTGTTTTCATTAATGTGCCATTGTGTATTGATATTAATAAATTCATTCATTTATAAATATTTGCTTTGACATTCAGACGCTCCAATATGACAATAAAAAAAGCTAGCTATAAACATTGAATCCATCACCTACAATTAGGTACATTTCGTTAACACAGTTGCCATCATCATTTTCTGTAAGTAGATCAGCTACTGCAATTAAGCTTTTATTTCTATATTAAAATTCACAATGCTATGTTTAAACCTATCATTAAATTTAGCTGTTTCTCGCATCTTTCATGTATTTTTATTTTTAATATTACTTTTTCTATATTATTTGTTATAAAAAGATTAATAATAGCCTCTATTAGTTACTATCCCGATTGATTTTTGAAAATTTACTTTTGAAGCTCTACCTCTCTCGGTTTTTCGTTTTTATTACTCAAAAACATTCTAAACATATCTTAAGTGATTTCAAATAACGACGGCTTTACAAATATTGTTTTGAAAAGGCTATTTTGTTTCATTAAAACATTATATAGCTATCTTACAATGTAGCAAAAAAACTGTCAGGTCAAGGTATGTTTTATTTTTAGAAAAATGTAATAAATTTGTTAAGCCTAACATGGAATGCAAAATGGCTCCGTGATTGGACGTTAATTCCTTCACTTCACTAATATTTTATTGTGTGTTGAGAAACAAATTTTTGGTTTACTTACAACCAAACCTACTCATGCGCGCGCGGGTGTGTGTGTGTGTGTGTGTGTGTGTGTGTGTGTGTGTGTGTGTGTGTGTGCGTGCGTGCGTGGTGCGTGTGTGTGTGTGTGTGTGTGCGTGTGCGTGTGTGTGTGCGTGCGTGTGTGTGTGTGTGTGTGTGTGTGTGTGTGTGTGTGTGTGTGTGTGTGTGTGTGTGTGTGTGTGTGTGTGTGTGTGTGTGTGTGTGTGTGTGTGTGTGTGTGTGTGTGTGTGTGTGTGTGTGTGTGTGTGTGTGTGTGTGTGTGTGTGTGTGTGTGTGTGTGTGTGTGTGTGTGTGTGTGTGTGTGTGTGTGTGTGTGTGTGTGTGTGTGTGTGTGTGTGCTACCTGAACGGGCACCTCCAACGTACGGACACTTATCTTGAACAGACATTTCTCTGGGAACCGAAAAATTTAATAATACCTACATAGGATTTTCCCTTCTTTGAACGGACACTCCATTAAACGGACAACGGATAGCAAATGGTGTCTTTCTTGTTTTCTCGCCTCACATTTCATTCGTATCTACCGTTACAGCTGTGTAAAGGCAACGGTACGGTACTGTTCCGAGAAATTATTGTACAAGTATGTTTACAAAGGCGTCTAGAGAAATGCATACCTTTGCAAAGACAATCCCCTCCTCCAATACCGTAGCGACCTTACGCATGGACTGTGGACTGTGCTCCAATTGTGTACGAGCTCTTGTTCTTAGTGGATATCCGTAATTTACTGTAGTTATGGTTTACAGTACTGCATACACTACTGTATCTTTTTACAACACTAGTGATAGTTTCCCAGCATAAAATTAATGTACTGTATAATTTCCAATAATTACTCCTCACCATTACGTATTATGAGCCTAAATGAAAAAGTAGAAGTAATTTCACTATGCTAATAATTAAAAATGTGTTATTAGGAAAATTGCAGGTCGTTTTAGGATAGGTAAAACGAATGCAGCAGAAATAATAAAAAAACAAAGCTATGATTTTATAGCAATTCAGTGAAAACGGAAACCAAAGTGTGCGAAGAAACTTTACTGGACATGGACCGGGTACGACCGTAGATAAGTTAGTTTTTAATTGGTTTCGAAAGGTTAGAGCTTAAAACATTCCAACTTCCGAGCACATGACAACAAAGACTTTAGAAGTTGCGAGTGAACTCGGGATAGACGATTTCAAGCCATCTAATGGATGGATCGAAAAATTCCGTACACGACATATGATTTCTTTTAAAACAATTTCGGGTTAAAGTGCTTCGGTAGATAGAAATACAGTGAGTAAACAAACAAATTCACTGAGTGAGTCAGTGGGAAAACAAATTCCCAGGAATTATCAAATAATATGCACGTGAAGATGTCTTCAATGTCGATAAAACGGAACTGTTTTTGCGTGCTTTACCCGGAAAAATTATGTGTTTTAAAAACGAAACGTGTGTTTGGGGGGAAAATTCAAAAGTATGATGAAAGATAAACCATCTACTCTCCAATTTCGACGATGGAAATGTAACCCAGCAGCAATTAGAGAAGAAACTTGACGTGTTTCGAGCTATTGGATGTATTGGCAGGGCAGGGAAAGAGGTAACCCAAGCAACAATACCACATTGTTTTCAACGGGCTGGATTTGATACTGGTATGGAAAAAGAGTCACTGACTATCCCGACATCAAAGTTAACCTAGTAACTGAGGGAGGATACCAATGTGGAGGGAAATAATGTTTCACTGTACGTTATAATTTAGATCAAACACTTAAAACAATACTGTGATTCTCTTTATTTTACTCAAGTAATATTATTGCAAAAGAGTAAATTAGATTTTACTTTTTCCTCAACAACCGTGGTTTGGTCAATCAAGCTTTGATAACTGAGGGAACTAAAAATGATGAGAATGATGATGAGGATGATGATGATAACAGCCCCGAAGAAAGTCATTGATAAAAAATACAGCAATATTTTAGAAAAACTGTTGGACTTGAAAAAATCATTTCACGCTAAAGCTGACATTGCTGGTTTTAATATGATTTCTGAGCTTATTATGGATGAGGAAAATCAAATTGTACAGTCCCACCGCTTATCAAAACAAACGACTATTACCCTTTATTTTAAAAATTCATGGGCTAGGCTCTACAGTGATTCACAAATTAAATTAATGTACAGTACTGTATTACTGTATTGTTTCAGTGTTTTTTTTTTTTTTAATTTGCTGAATAATATATTAATGTATAAATACGAGTGCACTATTAATTAAATAGTATATTAAATTAGTTAATAGTTAAATAGTATTAAATTAGTATTAGTTAAATAGTATATTAGTAATAGTATAAATTACATTAGTATTACGTGAATACTGTAACCTGTAGCCTATTATGTATTGGATTAGAAATAAGTGTGTAGCGAATAAGTACTGTAATCATTTTTGAAATTCTTTTTCTCCTTACCACCCCTCCACTAAACGGACCCCTTTCACAGGCGGACAATATATCGAGAACCGTATGTAACCGAGGTGCATATGGTATATGGTTAATAGGTACATATGGTCTGGGTAACAAGGTACAGGAGCACTGTATATATATAATCGTTCAAATTTCCAATCGTTAATAGAATACTCTTTATTCATCCACTCAAGTACAAATACATTTTTTTAACTTGTAGTACGGCACGATGTTAATAAAGTTTCTTTCAATTATTAATTCATTCAATAATTTTAATGAATTAATTTTAGTTTCATATGGCAGAAAAACTTCTCACAAAGGGGCAAGGTATGCAATATAGTTATTTCGTCCCATTTGGCTAAAAGTGATAACGCGATTTCATAAAACAGCTGATTTTACGTTACAGGTTATGTGGTAGAACAGCTGTTTTAACCCATAGGTTATGATACTTTATTTATTTTAATTGTAGTTATTCAATAAAAGTAAGTAAAATAATATTTTCCTTGTTGACCGGTGTAGGAATTGACTTTAAAGAATTTTTGTTTATATTACTTGTTTAGATATATGTGTAAAAGCAAAGGGGTAACAGTAAATTAACTTTAAGGAAGGTTACATCATGCGTACATGGGTAAATAAGCTTTCTCTTATGTTTTTGCGAACATACTTGCTACAGGATGAAGTGTATAACAGAGTTCGATAACGTATAAACGTAATGCCATCGCCCTTTATAATGATACCGAGAAAATACATTTTACGCTGTTATTAATCTTCCTTAGCCGTTAGGCCCAAGTAGTAATTGCTTTTCCTTTCGTGCGATTAGGTCCATTATTTCATAACAAAAGCTACGCTCCTACAATAGCAAAGAATTTATTTGTGCTACAAACTGCCTAAAATAATACGAGATAATACGAACCGAGAGTAGGTCGGGTAACACGGGCTCTGTTAAAAAGGGCGGTAATCTGGAAACACGAATAAACACGAGGTGAAAAATGTGAGAAAAAAGATAAAAATACAAAATCAAAATAGGCATACATACACTGAATACATATTGTTCTATTTGCATGCTGAAAACCGAGACGTATATACCTTGAGTGTATATTTTCTTCCCTCGGTTAACCCTATTCTGATTCGGTTATAGTCTGGGATTAGATATCGAGATCCTTTGTAGGAAGTGGGTAAAAACATTATAGCTCAACCGGAGAGCGTGGTTTTACTCCTGTAAAACCACGCTCCAAAGACAAGTTTTAATGGTCCCTGGAAAAGTTCTTTTACCTAGGGGTGGCATATTGTTCACGTGATTTTACACATCCCTATTGTTAAATGAAGTGTAGTGTTTCTATGCCCATGAAGTAAGTGAGTGTGCACATTAAACCCTTTTGCAAGATCCATCTGATAACCCCCCCCCCCCCCATCTTTTCAGGCATATGAGATTTTTCTTTTCCTCTGTTAAAATTGTTTTTATTTATACTCTCTATATTATGCCAAAAGTTATGAATCAGTGACTATCTGCATCAGTTCACTATACTATTTATTCACACAATTTACTTGGTCAATCTAAGTAGCACAGATTTAGAAGGGACATGACATGTGTATCTTAAAGTGGTTAGTTTGGCCTGTTATGTATATGTTATTGGTTGCTTTCTACAGATTTATATTATTTGTTTGAAGTAGAACTTTTGTTGTGAGTTTAAGAGAATTCAAGGATTTAACTTCAAATGCCATAAGGTTTGGCCCTAATTGAATAAGAGTGAAAAAGCAGTATTGAAACGAAATTAAATTATTATTCTTATCATTCCGGTTATAATAATATTGTTTTTATGCAATTATAAATTATCCCTAGCAAAATATTTTAGGAAATGATTTTGCTTAAGTTTGAAATAGTACGTAATTCACAATGTAACACAGTAATGGTAGAATAATACTGTACTGCCATACGCATCAAACTGTCTGTATATCTTTCTTTCTGAGTAAATACGTAATATAAAAAAATGGTCCTGCAGAAGAGCATGAATTGTAAGGTAAAATGTAGGTTGATAATTTATTACTTGCTATGCCTTACAAAACCACTTCTAGCAATAATCCATAAATATGAAAGGAAAACAACCACGTTTTATTTATCTGTTTAAACTCACAGGATATACGAGTGGACTACGAGTTATTTTACTTAGAAACAATGTAAGATAAGACTTTTGTTCCACATCAACTGAATGGCTTTCCCTTGATAAATATAAACTATTATTACCTTCCTTCCCTGACACTATCTTCTATAACTACTGTATAGAGTGATATACAGTTATGATTTTATTTATGAAGTGTTATGATACAGAGTTTGTGACAATATATCTGGTAGACTAGTTTTAAAATTTACCATTACATTTCTTATGTTGTATGTGTACAAAACGAGAGAAAGAGAGAGTGTGTGTGTGTGTGAGAGAGAGAGGGGGGGAGCGATCATTTACACCTAATTGTACTTGAACGAGAATCTTACGTGGGATAATTGCGAGTCGACTTTCGAGAGTTAATTAATTACAGTGCTCTCATTTTCGAGCTTTTTAAAAGACTCCTAAATATAAATAAGTGTGGTGTGGTGTGTGTGTGTGTGTGTGTGTGTGTGTGTGTGTGTGTGTGTGTGTGTGTGTGTGCGTGCGCGCGCGTGTGTGTGTGTGTGTGCGTATGTGCGTATATAGTGTGTGTGTATATATATATATATATATATATATATATATATATATATATATATATATATATATACAGAAAACGTCAGATTAATTCTTTTATTTGAAGTTACATAAAACAGCAGCACTGATACTATTGTATTTGGCTGCAGGAAATAGACCAAAATGTATCTTACAATATTACTAATTGATAGAGAGGACTCTTTGGAATAAAACGTACCAACGTAAATTTAAATTTCAGAATTTAGAAGCCTCAGTTTAGATTTTAAAATGATACAAACTTGTCAACAGCCTCCGATTGTACTCACACATGCCAAATATTTCTGCAACTCCATAGATACTTAATCTATTCTCGAAATTATTTCAACTAAGATAAATATTTTGTGCTACAAATTTTAAAATGACGTTATCCCGTTTGTTTAAGGATTTTAGTACTACAATGTTTCCAAACTAACAGGGTTTACAAATACACAAACGTTCTAGAAAATGGCTTGTTTGCTTAAAACTGGTATTACTAAAAACAAATCTACAAATAATTGTAAACAAATAATAAAGTACTTTTTATTTCTTACGTATAAAAGTGAGCAAAAAAATATACAAACATTTTCAGGTTTGTACTTATTGAAGAAACTAAAGTATTTAGAAAAAACACACGAAGTTATTAAACAAGTTACATTTTACGGAACCCTTGTTTTTAAAATATTAAAAATGAAACATTTATACTGCACTCGAACACTAATTGTCTAACTTCAAGATATTATGTAAACGTTCTCCTTAGATATTAAGACTGTTACTAGGAAAAACTAAAGAAGATTATTGAATGTTTTAAAGAAAAAAAATAACAATAAAAACTGAGTTCTAAAAGAAAAGACGACTTCTATATGAAACAAGTTCTAAGCCGCCATTTATAATTGAAATTTAATTCCAACAATTACAATTTTAAATCTCTTTTAAGACATTTATATTCTTTCAATTCAATTCGGAATATAATTAGAAATAAACTCAGTCTACGTAACGTATTAGGTTTATGAATGCCAAAATAAATTATTTTAAAGTTTCATTTCAAACTTGTATCAATTTAATTTAAATGGTTTCCAAAACAGGAATTTCGTAATTTTACCACCAATAATTTTATGGCACAATTCTACGCAACAAATGTATCCAATGCATTAGCCTACGTTTGTCTTCTCCCCCTAATTTCCAGCGAAGAAATTCCATACTTAAATTTCACTTATTTCCTGAACACACCACTGTCAGGCTAGAGTAAGGTGCGCACGCATCATTATTAAATTTAAAAATATATAACAAACACTTTACAACATTAACAGCAAAATAATGTATCCAAACTCACAAGGCTTACGCAGAACCAAATATACATTTCTTTTGCTGTATATTATACCCATGTTCAGAGACAGGTGTCATGGATAGACTTCTATCTCTGAATAGCATATCTATCCCAGGAATACACAAAACATTCACGATATAATAAATAAATGAAGGTCACCAGGTTTACACTAGAATCAACCTATTCAGTGAAACGACTGAATTTATCAGAAAGTTCGCCTCAATTCCTTCAGAAATATATATTTTCCCCGGTTTATCATTAAACCATATCTCTAATTATCCCAAGAATACACATCACATTCATGATACAATAAAGAAATGAAGGTCACCAGGATTCCTCTAGAATTAACCTATTCAGTGACATGACTAAATTTATCAGAAAGTTCGCCTCAACACCTTCAGAAACATAAATTTTCCCCAGTTTATCGTTAAACCATCTCTATTATTATCCCAAGAATACACATTACTTTCACGATATATAAATAAATGAAGCTAATCAGGTTTCCTCTAGAATTAACCTATTCAGTGGCAGGACTAAATTTATCAGAAAGTTCGCCTCAATTCCTTCAGAAACATATATTTTCCCCAGTTTATCGTTAAACCATCTCTTTTATTATCCCAAGAATACACATTACTTTCACGATATATAAATAAATGAAGCTAATCAGGTTTCCTCTAGAATTAACCTATTCAGTGGCAGGACTAAATTTATCAGAAAGTTCGCCTCATCACCTTCAGAAACATACATTTTCCCCAGTTTATCGTTAAACCATCTCTTTTATTATCCCAAGAATACACATTACTTTCACGATATATAAATAAATGAAGCTAATCAGGTTTCCTCTAGAATTAACCTATTCAGTGACATGACTAAATTTATCAGAAAGTTCGCCTCAACACCTTCAGAAACATAAATTTTCCCCAGTTTATCAATAAACCATCTTTATTATTATCCCAAGAATACACATTATTTTCACAATATATAAATAAATGAAGCTAATCAGGTTTCCTCTAGAATTAACCTATTCAGTGGCAGGACTAAATTTATCAGAAAGTTCGCCTCATCACCTTCAGAAACATACATTTTCCCCAGTTTATCGTTAAACCATCTCTTTTATTATCCCAAGAATACACATTACTTTCACGATATATAAACAAATGAAGCTAATCAGGTTTCCTCTAGAATTAACCTATTCAGTGGCAGGACTGAATTTATCAGAAAGTTCGCCTCATCACCTTCAGAAACATACATTTTCCCCAGTTTATCGTTAAACCATCTCTATTATTATCCCAAGAATACACATCATATTCACGATATATAAAATAAATGAAGCTAATCAGGTTTCCTCTAGAATCAACCTATTCAGTGGTACGACTGAATTTATAAGAAAGTTCGCCTCAACACCTTCAGAAACATACATTTTCCCCAGTTTATCGTTAAACCATCTCTTTTATTATCCCAAGAATACACATTACTTTCACAATATATAAACAAATGAAGCTAATCAGGTTTCCTCTAGAATTAACCTATTCAGTGGCAGGACTGAATTTATCAGAAAGTTCGCCTCATCACCTTCAGAAACATACATTTTCCCCAGTTTATCGTTAAACCATCTCTATTATTATCCCAAGAATACACATCACTTTCACGATATAATAAATAATTGAAGCTCATCAAGTTTCCTCTAGAATTTCAGAGACACGAACCTATTCAGTGACACGACTGAATTTATCAGTAAATCACCTTAACACCTTAAGAAACAAACATTTTTCCCAGTATATTGTTAAACCATCTCTATTATTATCCCAAGAATACACATCACTTTCACGATATAATAAATAAATGAAGCTCATCAAGTTTCCTCTAGAGTTTCAGAAACACGAACCTATTCAGTGACACGACTGAATTTATCAGTAAATCACCTTAACACCTTAAGAAACAAACATTTTTCCCAGTATATTGTTAAACCATCTCTATTATTATCCCAAGAATACACATCACTTTCACGATATAATAAATAAATGAAGCTCATCAAGTTTCCTCTAGAATTTCAGAGACACGAACCTATTCAGTGACACGACTGAATTTATCAGAAAGTCGCCTTAGAAAAAAAAACGTTTTCCTGGTTTATCCATTGATGACGTTAAATCCCCTCCAATACATCACATTTTCATATTCTAAAGGTAGAAATATTTCTCCAGATTGAATTCCCGAGGTAATCGATTTTCAATGATGCCATGAAAGTAAAATGGTGAGGTCTAGGGAAAATCAAGCGCATTATCAAACCGACCGACAGACCTTCAAACATGCAACCGTTAGCAGATCCCAGGTTCAGAAAGAACATTAAGCAAAAAGCAACAATATACAAGAATGTTCGTTACGTAGTTCCACTTATTTACACAACTCAAGTTTATATATTTTGTCACGATTTTTTTGACAACTTTCAGAGTTTTAAATTTATGTCTGTGTAAATTTTTCTACGAAGATCTGTGAATTAAGGTTCTGATGGGGAAAGAATGTTATAATGAGGGATAATTTAGTTCATGCAAAAACCTCGACAACATAAATCATGAACTAAAACTTCAGTCAAGTTGTCGGCACGAGGTGATTCTTAAGTCTTTAATACCTTTTAAAAGACAGTTACGCTCAGAAGAATTGCTATCAGCAATGGCTTTCCAATAATGAGATGAAACTTTTAAACTAAAACATAAACAATCTCCCGTTGAGCTAAATAGATAGTAAAACAAAATACGGAAATATAGCAGTCGTTGTAATAGAAGATGGACAAAAAATGTGAATGGAAAATAAAAGTTCGTGTGATGTAAATATTTACTTCTTAAAAAATGTAATTCAATTATTTAGAGGCTTTCTAAAAATATGTTTACTTAAAAAAATGGAAAATATCAATTATTTATACATGATAATATATATATATATATATATATATATATATATATATATATATATATATATATATATATAATACGTTTTCTTGTTTAATAATTTAAAACAACATAGGTTATTCAAATACAAGAATATTTATTATTTTATATCCAAAACAGTATGGGATGTTGGTACTGTTTGCCATGAAAAGCTTTGGATATAAAATAATAAATATTATTGTATTTGAATAACCTATGTTGTTTTAAAATATATATATATATATATATATATATATATATATATATATATATATATGTGCTAATACGTATTCCTTCACAGATGAAAAATTATGATGTATAACATATGGATATACAATTTTTTGCAATTGAAATGAGTTATGATATTCAACCAATCAGTCCGGTTCCTATTTACCTGATGCACAGTGTAGTTTATACTTGTATTTGAAAGGTATACAAAATTTAGCGTACATTTTTGGAAACATGATATTTTATTTTAACTGTTTAAGAACATTTTTGCGAAAGACGATATAACGCCGTTTGACTGCTCGCTCGTAACTTGCCTCGTTCCAACTTGCGTTTGATGTGCTGAACAGCAACGCTTCCTTTCTTGCTGGGTTGCTAGTTTCTTGACTCACCACTTCGACCTTTACCTCTGCTCTAATGTTCCCCCCATTATGTTGTACAATTTTTGCGCACGCGAATCACTACCCTTTCCTATATTCCAGATTATGGAGTTGCATATCGCTACATTGACGGTTCGTAACGCGATAATTTATAGGGCATAATGGCTAGATTTATTGATACCCGTAAAAGTATTAAACATATTATATCGGAGGAAATGTTTTTCAAGAGGTTTCCTCTGTTAAATAAATGGAACAGTAAAACGCTCTAGATACATTGGGGAATAATAGGTGTTTACCTAAATGCGATGGTACAATCCTCAGTACGAGATGTAGAAATACACGGTATTACAGGTTAAATTTTATAAGCTGGCACTTGTGTGTGGCAGGCCTTGGCGAGAGACCGAGGACGAGGAGAGGGTAAAGGTGCTCCCAGGTCATTTTCAAAAACTTCGACCCTTGATCTTCCACTGACTATAGAGTTCACTCATTATTTTGTTACTTAATAATACTTTTTAATGTATTGTATATATAACGACAAATTTAAATAGGGCGTTCACGGAAGTGTGCTAATAGGATTGTCTTAAGATCTAATGGTTGGGACAGGTAGGCCAAGATTTATGGCCCCGATGAGAGACGACGACAGTGCCCGATGTTTTAGACGACGAATACACTATTTCAACCTAAGAGCCAGGTCATACAATTTTCCCTGTAACCTGTACAAGAACATACCCCGTCAGTTTTATACAGAATTGAGTATCATAGCTCATATTATTAGCGTACATTCCTGATGCACACTTAATCCCAAACAACCCATATGACAGTGCATATTATATAGGGCAGTGATAAATTAAAATAATGAAAATGTTGGCAGTCATAAAAATTAATTAAACCAAACGAAAAGTATTTGATGTATTCTTAAAATTGAACATTTATTACCATTTTTTTAAAACACATTTGTTAATTATTTATAATATGACGCATATTTTTCCCCCCTAAAAAATTCGGCCTACAATTTTGTAAAGTACTGCTCCATATAAATAAGTGAAGTAGCCGGTAAGTGGGATTTCGCTGAGGTTACTGTTACAACAAATATAACAGCTTTGACTGTCATTCACACTTTGCATGAACAATAAACGTCAAGGTTTATAGAAAAACCTCTTACGTTTATATTGAAGAAAATAATATTTTCATTCAATATATGAAAATAATTAAAGTGGAAATTTAGTAAAGAATATATGTTTATAGCGGGTATGGATATGGATATTGTAGTCGGTGTTTACGATATCCCCTACCATAAAGACATACAAAAAATACAACTAAAAAAAATACAACTACAACATACAAACGGCAAAAAAAGCGTATTACTTTTAAGCAAAAATGTTTTATCATTAGTTTATTAAACTTGATCAAACTTTGATCCAGATATCTTTACAAATAACAAGTTACAAATAAACAACAATCTACCAAGAATTAATTATAATACAATGCCTTCTATTACTTTATACTCTCCTTGTATATTTTGTTCAAACTTTTCATGGTTAATCAAATACTTTTTATTCATCCAATCAGGTTCAAATAAATTGTTTTTAACTCGTAACGGATGACACTTAATAACAATAGTTTTTTCAAATATTAATTTATTAATTGAATTTAATGAATTAAATTTATAGTTACATAGAGAAAACTTTTCACAAAAGGGGCGAAGTATGCAATATAGCTATTTCGTCCAAAATAGCTTAAAATAAAAAAAAAATATTCCATAAAACAGCTGATTTCATGTTATAGGTTAAACGGCAAAACATACGTTATGTTACTATATTTATATTCATTATAACTACTGTATTTATTACAAAACAATTCAAATAAAAATTTTCTTTGTTGAGTCAAGCAAAAGTTGGCCTGAAAATTTTTGTTCATATTTTTGTTTTAAACGGTAGTAACAAAAAGCTATGGGGCAAACGTTGCAAATAATTCTTACATAATTTCTCACAAGATTTCAGCGGTTCAAGCGTTTAGTAAAACTGTGCGCGACCCCGACATGTCCGACCGCCTGATTCGGCGTATTGTGCTGTGGGCCGCACGTCGGCGACTCTTGGGGGAGCAAAATAACAAGACAATTTCGTAGCGCTTCATTTTATCCCTTGCTTGATATGTTTTTATATTGACATCTTTTCACTCTCGTGAAAATACGACACGCAGTGAAGTTTTCATTGTGAGGATAAAAGATCACCCGGGCAATATCTGTCTATTTTGTAGTCCATGCTACAACTTGTCAAAAACAAACTTGAACTATTCATGATTTTAGACAAACTTAACACATGTAACATACTTCAATCCATATTTCCTCACTTCTACCAATAAAATATAGATATTTACGGTGTTAAAATAATACAGTATAAGTACGCCTGTAAACAACTGCAGATGCCCCCTATACAGAGTCCTCTAGTAACCGGGTACTTAATGAAGTCTAGCCTCTAACTGCTCTTACAAAGGAATAAGGTTGTGTAAGAGGAGGAGAAATGTAAAACCAAATTGGAATTTAAAACGATGGAAATACTCTCAATAATAGATAGTTATAATGCAGGTATGGTGGCATAGCTAGGCTCATGGAAGAGTCTTTCAGTTAACTCTTGTTATAACAATAAGAATATTACAAGGTAGGGAAATGTAAGTAGTAGTATTAGCTAGTATACTAGTAGGAGATCGAGAAGTATGACAGTTCAGATACGCAGGGTCGGACTCATAAAGGACTAAATACGTTGAATTCTCGTATAGAAGAATCGTGGGAGATCAGGAGTATCCGAGAATTAATCTAGTACCAAACATTTTACCGAAAAAACAGTACATAGAGAAAAGGCTTGACAAGTTTTACGTTTTCAATGTTCTAATCTCTATGAAAGTCATTAAGATGCCTAACCCCCACAGAGATGCCTAGTCACCACAGAGATGCCTAGTCACCACAGAGATGCCTAACCACCACAGAGATGCCTAGCCACCACAAAGATGCCACCACCACAGAGATGCCTAGTCACCACAGAAATGCCTACCACCACAGAGATGCCTAACTACCACAGAGATGCCTAACCACCACGGAGATCCCTAACCACCACGGAGATGCCTAACCACCACTGGGATGCTTAATAACCACAGAGATACTTGACCACCACAAAGATACCTAACCCCCACAGAGATGCCTAACCACCACGGAGATCCCTAACCACCATAGATATGCTTAACCACCACAGAGATACTTGACCACCACAAAGATACCTAACCCCCACAGAGTGCATTGGAATACGGGAGTGATTAGACGAAATGTAAAGAGAATTCGGGTGGGAAATAACAAAGCGTTTTTGTAGTGAAGATGGCAGATGGTCTCGTTTTACGTTGTAATATCTCTGAGGCTTAACTTATATCATGATCACTCTCGCACTACATCCTCTTACAGGAATAAGAATAAGAATGGGCAGGTGATATAGAGTTAGGAGTACTGTACTTCTTAGACGATGGAAGATGAGGAGACTCGTGGTCTCACCCCTGAGATAGATGTATTCCTTATCAGGATTTGAAGATGTATACGGCTACTCCCCGGTTTGGCATGAAGAATGTGTAGTAAAATCGTGATCAAAAGGCATCAAACTTCCTTGATGCTCGGAGATGAGGAGACTAAAGGTCTCACACCTGAGGTAATCGCTATCAGGACCATACCAACATGTCTCCTCGCTATATGGCATCAGGGATGTGATATATAGCTAATGTTAGAGGAGGGACAAGATCCTGTCTTGGTACTGGTAGATGGAAATAGATTTGGGTTTCCGGAATTAGTCGATGGATGATTTCAGAAATGGTGCATTGAATCGTTTATTCTGATTAGAATAAAATTAAGTTTAACAGATCGAGAGAGGATGAGAGTGTCAAAAACCCGCTCGCCAGGTCAAGGGATGATTGATAGAGCGTGCAATGCGAATGGCGTTTCTTGACAAATACCTCGTTAGTGATGTTACCTGAACATGTAAGGCTTCACACATTCTGAACATGAAGCATTCTGATTACGTCTATCTATTAGAAATATGCCCGTATTCTGGCGTATTGAGAACACTGGATCATTTAAGACACTAGTCGACTGAAATGTCTTTGAAGTAGATCAGTGTTCGTTGAAACTACCTGTTCATCGTCCTCTGAGCCCAAAATTAGTCCCGATAAAATAAAATATTATATATAATTAATTATTTTTAAAAAAAATTGGAAATAAGCAATACAAATATTAATATTTTTACCCATTTTAAGTTAAAATATAAAGCAGTAAACGATAAATATAGACCACTACTGAATATTAGATTTTCGATTCTATAAGACAGTGTAGATATTTGATAATACTTTTTCTTACTATACTGATTTCTGGTGACCACTTGTCTACACCAACTCAAGGCCATAGCCAGATAAATCTTTATGAAAAATGTCGAAATTTAAGTATCAATAAGTTAAAAGACGTATAATATTTCATATTTTGTTTAACTTGTTGTATAAAAGTTTCATATAATCGTTACATGAAACACTTTATAACATCACAGTGCTAGGCTTCTAATACATGTAATATGCAATGGCGTACACGAGCGTACACAATAAAATTTCTCCGTTTAATAATTTTTTTTTTTAATTTCTTTTCCGTACTTCCTTGGGCTACGTGTCTAAAGACCAAGCCGTCTTACATATCAGGGATGGCCAACTTATTAACCCTGAAGGGCCACTTCAATATTTTCAGTGAAGGCGAGGGCCGTACAACTAATACCACACATACATCAATGACCCAAATGTAGGCAATACGTATATCGTATGGTATGAGTCGTATATGAAGCAATATGAATCAATAAATGTTACGCAAAATATTTTTTCACCCTATATTTTTCAACCTATATTCCATAACCTATGACAACGTATATTTTTATATTTTAAATTTATAAATAAATGAATAATCTAATGTTTTTAAAATTCGTTTAGGGCCGCATAAATCCAAATCGTGTTGGCTAATAGTCCAAATAGTTGGCCATCCCTGCTGTATATGAACTACCGCCCCAAAATATTTCACTTCTGATTCCACGAATTGCTACAGCCAGTTGCGGTTATCCGACAACGCCAAAGCTTCGACTCATTATCTTTCAACTTCAGAAAGTGCCTAGACAGCACACAAACTTCACAACTTTTGTTTCGAAACTTTCCAAAAGTTAGTAAAAAAACAAAGAGCTTATGTGCGTGCGCAAAATACTTAAATCTCGCTACAACAAAAAGCAATCAACATCCATAAAGGCAGTCCTAATTATTGTAACCCGATTATCGTTAAATTGTCTGACCACTCTTCCAACGAAGAAATAATCGGATAACAGAGTTTAAATTAAACTCTGATTTCGTAGTTGCCTTATTCAAACAAGATGACTTGCCCGGCGAAAATTAAATTAGCGATATATTGGTCAAATCTTCATAATTCTTTACAACTTTTCTGTACCCTCTAATATAAAGCTATATTATACTTTGTCGTTATCTTTCACATTATTATTTATTGTAAAATCTTAAATACCTTTCACTGTTAGTAACACTAAATTTTAATTCATAGTTACACCATTGTTTCGGTGACAGATGTAATAATATTATAATTGGCAACAATAACACCGATGTGCCATATGTGAGATTAATACTGTCAGAATGGTATTATTATACATATGACCCAGCTGATAGAGTAATAGCGCCACTGCTAGAGTAATGGCATAACTGTTAGAATAATAGCACCACTGCCACAGTAATGACATATCTGTTAGAATAGTAATGACCCAACTGATAGAATAATAGCACCACTGCTAGAGTAATGGCATAACTATTTCAATAATAGCACCGCTGTTAGTGTTTTGACAAAAATATTAGAATGATAACAACTCTGCTATAGTAATGACAAATCTGTTAAAAAAATAACATCACTTTTAGAATAATAACATCTTTTAGAACAACAGCATCACTGTTAGAGTATGACATAACCGATAGAATAATAGAATCTCTGATAGAGTAATGACATAACTTAAAATAATAGCATCAGTGCTTGAGTAATGACATAACTGCTGGAATAATAGCATCACTGCTAGATTAACGACATGTCACTAATGTCATTAAAAGCGACACTATTAAAATAATGACATCACTTTAGAGTAATGACCTAACCGTTAGAATAATAGCACCACTGCCACAGTAATGGCATATCTGTTAGAATAATGACGTCACTATTACAATAATGACATCACTGCTAGAGTGATGGCATAACTGCTGGAATAATAGCATCATTGCTAGCTTAACGGCATGTCACTAATGTCATTAAAAGCGACACTATTAAAATAATGACATCACTTTAGAGTAATGACCTAACCGTTAGAATAATAGCACCACTGCCACAGTAATGGCATATCTGTTAGAATAATAACGTCACTATTACAATAATGACATCACTGCTAGAGTGATGGCATAACTGCTGGAATAATAGCATCATTGCTAGCTTAACGGCATGTCACTAATGTCATTAAAAGCGACACTATTAAAATAATGACATCACTTTAGAGTAATGACCTAACCGTTAGAATAATAGCACCACTGCCACAGTAATGGCATATCTGTTAGAATAATAACGTCACTATTACAATAATGACATAACTGCTAGAGTGATGGCATAACTGCTGGAATAATAGCATCATTGCTAGCGTAACGGCATGTGTTAGAATAATGACGTCACTATTAGAATAATGACAACACTGTTAGAGTAATTACGTAACTAATAGAATAATAGCATCATTGCTAGATTGATCACATAACTGTTAGAACAATGGCATTGCTGTTAGAGTAATAAGATCGTGCCATCCTTTATGCCACTAAAGTGTAACAGGTAGACATCCTTTATGCCACTAATAGCGAATTGTTCCAGCTTAAGCAATCCTCTGTATGAGACGCAATGTATTCCCACAAATCCTGTGCTAGTAAGGTTTTTGTGACCCTAGCTTAAAAAGCAATATTTGCATGTATCAATATTCACCATAGTTTCCACTCTTTCGAAGACAATATTTAAGCTATAGAAAAAACTGGAAAACCTAAAATTTTTTTTAACGTTTTACTAACAACAGAAAGCATACCAAGCTACACTAATGTTTAGAGAGAAATAGGGAACGTTACGAAAAAAGAAACGTATTTGAAGATCTGGGGAAATATAAGCGTTCTGCTAGAGTTATTTCTGACTTTAAATTCACCCCAAGAACAAAAACCAATATCGGACCGACATTCAATAAAGTCCCATCCTATATTACCAAATAACAACAAACATTAAATTTTCATTGCAAGTTTCCGTGTCTGTTTTTTTGTTCTGACAATAAATTCTGCCATCTTTCTGCAATCATCTTATAAGCCCACAACAAATGCTACGGTTTTCATTAAGTTTCTCTGAGAAGAAGAGATAATGTAATTTTGAAAATTGAATCAGTGGCAGAGCCACTATGATTGTTTGGGTTCTGTATTTACACTCCAAGCCATATCCAGTATACTGATCCCACTATTGGACAGTATACTAAGAGCAGTATATGTACAAAAATAAATAATTTTTTAATGCTTTATAAAAATATTACGCCCTTACCATATATTCTAATTCCCTATTCTAGTGATTTGAACCAAACCTGATCTACAGGAAACACAGGACTTTAGGGTTGGTAGTCAAGAGCTCTAAAATATACCACTCAGTATCCTTGCCATGAACCAAGGTCTTAGAAATTATAATGCGGCTGTGTTGAAAAGACGAACAGTCGGACTGATATATTTGTATTAATAATTTTAACTCTGGTTACTGCGTTAAAGTTTACAATAGCGTTAGTTAATTTGATTAAAGCAAATTTTCCTAAAATCAAACTCTCACATAAGAATTCTGTGACATTTAGAACGCGGTTTGAGTGCCGTGTAGCTTATTTCGCCGTATCTAAGAAAGGGTTTGATTCATAATTCTATTATTAATACGTCACTAACATTATAACAAACGTATTACTTGGCGATATAGACAGTTGTCAATACACGGAGAAAATAATAACACTTGCTGCATCCACCACAAATATTACAAATATTGAAAAACTTCCCTCACTTAGAAATCCCCTCACTTTGAAACTCAATAAACTTAAAACTGAACTCACTAAACTTATATAATCAAAATGTCCCCTTTATTTACTTATGTCGTGTGTGTGTGTGTGTGTGTGTGTGTGTGTGTGTGTGTGTGTGTGTGTGTGTGTGTGTGTGTGAGTGTTGTTTCTGAGTTTTTTTGTACAACTTTTTATTTTATGTTGTGTCAGAGCGAAGTTATATTTTTTCTGAGAAGTTTTTACTACTTAAGGTAACCTTTTTATTGGATATAAATGACGTGGGCATAGGAGTGATATACAAACTTACTAAAATAGATAAGAAATTATAGGTGAGATGGTAAAACTGTGTACGTATGTTGCAGTAATACAACGGTGGAGGTGTGCACGGTCGTGGAGCGTTGGATGGGCGTGGCCGAAGCGCTCAACTATGTCGACCTGGTGGTCACTCTACTCCTGCCGTTCCTGCTGATTGTCGTGCTGAACACGTTGATCAGCAAGACCGTATGGAGACTGGCGAGGATACGTCGCTCCATGACGCTGACTACAACCAAGAAGAAGCACTCCGGCACGTTCCTGACGGAAGTGAAGCGGCCGACGCTCGCCAGAGCCCAGTCCCGCACTTCGTCGTCGCAGACCAAAGTCACGGAGATGCTGCTCATCGTCTCCACTGTGTTTATCTGCCTTAACCTGCCTTCTTACGTTATCCGAGTTTGGGTCTTTGTCAATGAAGTAAGTACACTTAAGTATTATTGGCTTCTATGTGTACAATTAAAACATATTGACAACTTGAAAAGAGCTTTCAGTTTTTGTGTTGAGGCTTTTTATAATAAATTCTCCTTTTATCACTTCGCAAAAAAAATCATTACTTACTGATATTTTTCAGCAGAATCGTTTCACAGGAGATCAGTGCATTAGTCAATGATGTGACTCACGAACAAGGTTCTTGCTCAGATGTTGTATTAATGTGACTACTCTGCGGTGTTTTTGTGTTCTGTGATGTGTCGTTGTTCATAGGAGTATGCAATATCGCATGCAAAGACTGCCCTAGCTTTTACATAAGTCGCACAGGAAGAAACTTCACCACACGATTCAAGGAACACTTACAAGACGAACAACCCAATGAAATTTCCCCTTTCATATACAAAACTTGTTACATTAAATATTATGAGTGTAATACACCAACATTGAACAAATCTAAAAGTTATACATCAAATCAATAAACTAAACGCATCAGAATACTTCGAAATATACATACATTACAAAAACCAACCACAACACATTCTAAACTATAAAACACACTCACAATCAAACATTATATTCGAATACAAAATTAAAAACTATTCTATGAACAACGACAAATTACAGAACGCCATAACACCACAGGCTTTTCCGTGATTCACAGTATTGAAAAATGGACTGATGTAGTGCGAAACGCGTTTACAGAATATTACCAGAAAGTAGTGTTTTTTTGTCAAGTGAATAGGAATGTCAAAAGCATTTATTAACGTAAACGTTTGAATATTTGAAATTTCCATGTGTAAACAAAATCTAGATGACAGAAGAAATTTGCCTAGCAAAATTCTATTTATCAAAGGCGCGTCAAACCATATTAGGTTTTGTTATCTTTATCATGTCTAACTTGTTACTCCTTGCTTATGATGGTCAGCAACACCTACTTCTTAATTCACAGCCAATGATTATATTTCCACCCCCCTCGTAAATCGTATTACATTTTATCTTTATCATGTCTAACTTATTACTCCTTGCTTATGATGGTCAGCAACACCTACTTCTTAATTCACAGCCAATGATTATATTTCCAACCCCCCCTAAATCGTAATACATTTTGTTATCTTTATCATGTCTAACTTGTTACTCCTTGCTTATGATGGTCAGCAACACCTACTTCTTAATTCACAGCCAATGATTATATTTCCAACCCCCCCCCCCCCTAAGTCGTAATACATTTTGTTATCTTTATTATGTCTAACTTGTTACTCCTTGCTTATGATGGTCAGCAACACCTACTTCTTAATTCACAGCCAATGATTATATTTCCAACCCCCCTCCCCTAAATCGTAATACATTTTGTTATCTTTATCATGTCTAACTTGTTACTCCTTGCTTATGATGGTCAGCAACACCTACTTCTTAATTCACAGCCAATGATTATATTTCCAACCCCCCCTAAATCGTAATACATTTTGTTATCTTTATCATGTCTAACTTGTTACTCCTTGCTTATGATGGTCAGCAACACCTACTTCTTAATTCACAGCCAATGATTATATTTCCAACCCCCCCCCTAAATCGTAATACATTTTGTTATCTTTATCATGTCTAACTTGTTACTCCTTGCTTTTGATGGTCAGCAACCTACTTCATTATACATTGTCACTGAGTATGTTTTCATAACAGTCCTTCCTTTACCCAACTTCGCTTTCCTGTGGTCTACTACAAATGATGATCAACCGAGGTGAAACTAACAGAATGCTCTGACTTCTGGATTTTAGATTTTACTTTGAACATTGGTTTTTCATCCTGACTCATCGGTTTCCGTAGCATGAATAATACATCTGAGTTTTCCCTTGACTATTATTTTAGGTATGCTTGGGTCTAAGACATGTTCAAATCATTCAAAGCGAAATAATATGTCTAAACCGTTTTAAATCTTTTCGTTTTGGTATTCTCAAACGATTACTCCTTTGTATTTTGAAATGTATTTTCTTCTCAATTTCACTATTTTTGCTGATATGTAGTAGTTTTCGAATCTTCGAGAAACTAATAATACGAGACTTAATAACCAATACCGTATTATAAACGGACTAAACAAAATATCCCTATTTTTTCATCCCTCTTGCCTGATACATTTTTTAAAATTTTTCCTGGCTGCAATAAAATCTTTTCTTGTAAGCTTCAATTTATTCATTTTCACCGAAGAGTAAAACACTGCTAGCGGGTAGAAACATGTCTTGAGCCCTGGCTATTTCAGGGTAGCAACTCTACTCACACAAGTCTCGATTTCAATCCATTCTAATTTTCACGATCCCATATCTATATTCCAACTGACATTTTTTATTTTCACGGAGCACAACAGCTTTTACGCGGAGGCGCCAATATGTTAAGTCTATCGGATGTGATCCTGAATACATGATTTCCCCTCTTTAATCTACTTTTACAGGCAGCAAATATTATTTCCCCGTCTTATCCTTCCTAACATTCCCACGGGCGATAATATCCTTATTTACCACACGAACAGAACAAAAAATGGCAGTCAATTAGACTCCGACAGAAGTGAATTCTTCATTTCAAGAATGTAATTAATAGAGGTTTTAATAAAATCTAGTCAACGTAGTTCATTATGAAAGTATGTAGTAATTAGAAAAGTCTTTATGAGATGTTGAAAGGTTTACAAATGTACTCAAATGCGACGCATTTAAAATCAGTTCTTAAAAACTGTCTGGTAAGTAAATACTAAATAACATTTTACAATAATAATTACCAATAAATAAAGTAACACAGCCTACAACAAAAAATCAGCTGTTGTATGAAATCATACTCGTATCTCATGACTTAATATTAAGGGCGCCACGTGATAGATGGTTTTTCTTCCATGCAAAACATACAGCCATACCTAGCGATACGAAGTGTCCACTTCAACAAAACAAACTGTAATACTTTTATATTATTTGATTCCATTTTGAACTTGAGCTACTGGTTCGCACTTTAACACTTCAGCTCAGACTATCTGAATTGGCAATGTTATAGTTCTTACGAAAAGCCCGTTCTCGATAAACAAAAAACGATGTACATACTTTTCTTTATTGATTTATTTTTATTTATACGTTTTCATCTATCCGCGATTTTCACGCGAATTGAGAAAAACACTGAGTCTGTATGAGAGTTGACAATGGAAGAACTTATAAATCAAAAAAGTACTCTAAACATTTATACATCCCTATATACACAAGCGAGCGTGTCTATCAACGTAAATAAAGTAGAAAATGTCATTATTTGCTACAATTAGAAAATCTTTAAGAATGAGCAAATGATGTATTCACTTGACGTAGGCACTTTAGACCCTGTGAGTAGTCAATTTTCCCAGAGACCAAATAGTAATCCTATTTCCAACACCAACAAACATCTCGGACGTTGATCCTTGAGCCCTGTTCTTGTCGTGATACATACAAACCGTAGTCAAGCATCCACTCATTTAATACAAAGGTACTGAAAGTTCTGGGTAATTAGTGTCAACACGACGCCAAGAACAAGAAAAGCTTTTACGGTCCCCCTCTACTCCAAAATGTGCAAAACGTGAGTTATAATTACTCTTTGTAATATAAAAAATGAATCTTTTTTAAAGTTATAAAAATATATGAGTTTATAAATTAACATTCAAAGACCTATTCGTAATTATAACACCATTATTAATAGCATATAATACAATAGCAACTAAAATTAAACATGACAATCCTAACATGCTCAAATTTGAAAGACATACACGTAAATATTTATGAACAATATATTAAGTATAAGGTTAAGTGCGGTGATGCAGCAGGAAAAGCAATGTTTTTTCTTCCAGGCCATCAGCCACTCTTGCCATTATAACCTACGAAGTATAGGAGAAAGTAAAAAGACAGATAGAATTTATTTACGAACATAAAAATCTCCTGGTAAAGAATAGAAGAGAGGATCAGTGTAAAGGGTAAATAGTAAGACCTAATCTCTAATGGAGCCATTACGAAATGACAAACCGTTACAGCTATTCGTAAGGAGAATGTCAAGGTTACGTAGGTGGAAATGGGTAGAACTAAGGAAAGACGATATATAGTAGAGGCCTACTGTGTATTACGGTAGCGCCTGAAAAGGATCACATGGTAGAAACAGACCTACTCTCTAACGGAGCTATTACGAAATGACAAACCGTTACAGCTATTCCTAAGGAGAATGTCAAGGTTACGTAGGTGGAAATGGGTAGAACTAAGGAAAGACGATATAGTAGGCCTACTGTGTATTACGGTAGCGCCTGAAAAAGATCACTCTCTCATTGTTTGATCATTCTCTAACGAAGTCATACATAAATGTCAAACCATTACTCCCACTTGTAAGGAAAAATCAAGTTTAAGAAAGCGGAATTGGATGGAACAAAGAGATAATGGTTTTTTGCGCTGCAAGTTATGGTAGCGTCTGAACAGTACTAGTAGAAACAGGCCGCTTTCAAGCAGAGTGAAGAAAGGGGACACCTTTCCTATCCTAAATCTAAGAGAAATAAAAAAATCCATGACTCCTTTAAGAAAGGTACAAATAAACAAAAAAAAAGAAAGTAATAAAACGCGAAAGAGGGATGTAGTCTGTAGTTAACTAAATGAAAGTAAAGAAAGTTGGATTTACTTGTCTCAACTGTCCAATTTCTAATTGAAAGCAATGAATTTACTGTCCCGGACGGTTTTACGTTCTGCGCAAACTCTAAGTACACTAAAAGAGGTCAAAACTATAAATTAGGAAATGTTTTCAGTAGAAACTTTTGTTAACCGTGGGAAGGTAACTTTTCCACTACTGTAACTACATTCAAAACATATTTTGTAAATATAATATTTTAAAACTTTTTAAAACAACTATCAGAAAGCCTCGTCTCAATTTAGTCACGTTACGAACCCTAGTTCATTGGTTCCCAAACTGGAGAGTGCGCCCCCTTGGGAAGGGAGGGCGTGAACGCTAGTCACGAAGGCGTGACTTTTGGAAAATATTAAGATAAATTGAGTATATTTAAAATTATAGGAACAAACTTGATGTTGCTAATGACTTGGTTTATGCCCTTATTAAAATACAACTTCAAATAGACATGCCAGTATATAAAATGCAAGCTCAAGCATTTCACTTACAGATTTTTCTCTTATTAGTTAAAATTTACCCTGCAAATTAAAACTCGAAATATTATTTCATATTTCTTGTGAAAGTAGGCCTATGTATAAATAAAAAATTGTTTTCTATATAGGGATATTTGATTGTTTTTCATATGCCCATACCAATTATTTATAGTATGAAGTGGAGGGAGCGTGGGAGGATTTCATCACAAGAGGAGGGGGTGTCGATCCAAAACGTTTGGGAGCCCCTGGCCTAGTTGAACCAGCAGTTCCTCAGCAAATCTATGAAGAAATACCGGCAATTTTCGGCATTTGCTACCTTCAACAGAAACTGTCTTTAATCAATTGCGCTTGTGAATTTTATCGCTCATATTCCCATACCATTCCCTGAAACGCATTGGCCAGCTAGCATGAGCTCCCGATTAATTCTTGTACGGCATTGCTCATCCCGGTTGCGAGGAATCTGCCACTAACCTGCTGGTTTCGCAATGGAGCCCTATTTTCATCACTATGAAGAACTGTATTTCAGTGTTGCAATTTTTAAAAATCCAGTTCATTTGACTCAAATCAAAACACCTCTTGATTCCTTCAACAAATTGCTCCTGTTTCAGTTTAACCATTGTATTGGTTATTTAACATTTTCGCAAAATAACACGAATATTTAAAAATTAATTATTCTGCGTATATTGTTCTAATAGCCCTTTACAGCACTGGGCACCACAAACAATGTATTTAAGGAGCTTTAAAATGATCTACTCTATATCCACCCGGCGCCTTTGCAGTTTATACAGGCTGTAATATGGCGTACACGTTAGAAGAAAGTCTACAAAGAATTTCTACATAGTGTATTATTGTGGAATGTAAATAATTTCTACATAATTCGCCGGCTATGTCTACACGCTCAGCTGGACTTGGGTTAGATTTCACGACAGAGTAAGAGTAGGAGAAAGAGAGGAGGAAGAGAGAAACATTGGGAATGTGTACAACCTTAAGTTGCCCACTTCAGGTTGGATATTTTTACGTAGAAGAAAGGAAGAGATTAAGGGGAGAAAGGAACATTAAGAGATAAAAGTTTTGAATTTTTGTGAAAGTGCTCCGTTAGTTAGGATGAATTTTTTAAGAAGAGCAGAGGAAGGAAGGTTAGAAATACCACTTTGGCAATGAATGAGTAAGAAGTTGACGATTAACAGAAAAATCTTAGGTTTAATCTTTTTACAGAAAAAATGAGAAAGACAGAGAGAAAATGTTTAACAGGTGGGAAGGATTTTTCAAGGCGAACAGCTGACTAGAAAATAAAGAAACAGGAAATGTGATTTATATTACAAACCCCCTCTACGAAGAGTAGTCTAGGGAAAAGTCGTGGAATCACGTGGGCAGCGTTGTCGCATAGCAGAACTTTGACCTACTCTTTTTGTGGACTTAAAGAGAAGCCCCTCTGTTACGCTCTTGAGTAGAAAGTACAAGAGTTCTAAGTGGATGTAACTCGCAGAAGAAAAGACAAAATAATCATTTAGTTCTGGAGGAAAGTAAGACTCGAAAACGTAGTTCTCTACAATAAGAGCTACTCTCGAGCGAGGGCAGAGAAATGTGTCCACCAGGCATCCTGGGAATAAGATGGCTATTGAAGATAGGAAGATGAGGGAGGGATAGAGTTGAAGGTAGAGAAAGAGGGCGTCGGAGTTAGAATGTAGAACAGGCCTTTTCCAAACTCCATTCCCACACAAAAATACCACTGTGAACATTTTAAAGCATTATAAAACGAGGCATAACAAAACCAGAATACCAGTTACATAAACCAAAACGAAACTGTATTAAACAAACTTTCTACTATTAGGATTTACTAACTAAAAACGACACATCTATCCTTTGAGAGTCGTGAGCCGTTCCTCGGGGAACCCTAGTCAAACACGAAAGGAACATTTATTGCGTCTTAAATTCAAGCGCCTAATTAGCACTGTGTAAGCATTGGCCTCTATACATACAATGAATATATGTGCCCGGTAAATACACGCGTTTGGTAAATTTGAATCGATAACAGTCAAAATTATTTTCCCTTAAAATATCAAAAAATTAAATTTAAACAACCATCTATAAAACGTATTAAAGATGTCATTTTTCATTAAAGGAATTAAATTTATACTTACATTATCACATATCAACTGCAAATGACAGGCAAAATTAATGGACATGCCACTTCATATTGTTCAACATTGTACTATATTTTAACCTTTTAAACGTCCATGTTGTTGATGAAATGTTTTCATATTCGCCTCTCATACAAAATATTATCGATTATTCATTAAAAGTTCACATTTTACTTACCATAAGCTCTAATAACGTCCTCTTTACTAAAATGTCATATCAATTTAGCTAATAGACCTTTCTTTCAACGACCAATATTCTCTTAACGCCCAATACGGAACAAACACACACACACACACACACACACACACACACACACACACGAGCACGCACGCACACACACACACACACACAATGGTATTTTATTATTTACAGCAGCACTTACAATAAAGAACACAACTGAGTTTCTCTGTACAAGTATGTATGTTTATTCTAACTATCATGTTCCACAGATTTGTATGTTGTATAACTTATAATATAAATACCTGCGAACGGAGAAACGACATTTAATGTCCTTAATTATTTCAGTTTATATTATTGTTTCGCAACAGCGTTAACTCAATGTTATATATATATATATATATATATATATATATATATATATATATATATATATGATTTTTAATAAATCAATATTTTGGGTAACAACCATATTTCAACTTTTCTGACAACAAACAAAAAATGCTGAATTACCAACAGCTGAAAATCTTTCTAAAAATAACAAACAGCTGATGCTCGCAACGCGGCAAATTCAAAACAAGAAAATTATATTTAATATTTTTCTTACATATATATATATATATATATATATATATATATATATATATATATATATATATATATATATATATATATCTTCAGACTTAGTCAGAATCTCTAAATTGCTGTTATCAAAAGTGCACAAGTAAATTTCGAAGCCCGAAATGAAAAGTTGTAAATGTGTTTAAAGTGTGTTTTTGCGGCAGTGCTATTTTTATATTGTAAAAAGTACACCATATACGACGAAGTGTAGGTTAACCCTAGCTTTGCAAAATCCAAACCTTAGCATTGAATCTTCAAAATGTGTAACGTTAATTTTTTTTGTATTATCACCAAACAGCCGATAGAAGTAAACGAGGTAAAATAGTTACTAGTTTCAATGGTTGCCGCGGGAGAGCAGAACTCAGCAGTGAACCGTTTATAATTAGCTGATTGCAACAAGCCTATATTTTCCGGTCCCTTTTAAATTAAAAATCAATTTAAGAAGAGTCGTATAGCAAGAGTGGAAACGAAGGTGACGTAAGGGTACCAGGCAAGGGGAGCCTGTTTAGCTGGTGACTGCGCGGGCGTTTTCCGATTGGCCTGACGCTTCCCAAGGAAACCAGCGAACTCCAGAGTAAATTCTGTGTATATATCGTAAGTATGCACACTGTCCACGGCCCGAGGAGTTTTTTGTAAATTCCTTTCAAAGGGGACATTCTAAATTCAATTTTGAGGAACAATATTCAACCTATTTAATCTTCCTACAGTGATATGTGAGTGTAACACTCATTTTCGAAATTTGAGAGTTAAAATTTGTAAAAATATTAAAAATACTACGGACAAGCCATATATTGTAACATATGGTTCTTTTTTTCAAGACAGATACTTTCATATATTACCAAAATTCTATCAGGCTAAATATTTAGTTTCATAAAAATAATGAAAAGATGTTAAATATATTGTAGTAAAATTATACCTTTAAACTTTTTTAAGACGTGATGAAAAAATGTTTAGAAATAATTCCTAATTAGCCAAATTGTAAAACATTTCATGCAAAATAAAAAAAAGTCTTTCAGCACCAAAGTGTATTTCTTTGATATTTTTCCGTTTCAAAAACCGAAAAACTAAAAACGTTTCGCAGTTATAATATCATGTTTTGTGATCAAATATTAGGCAATACAAATACAAAAAAATATGTTTTTAATAGTAAAAGATAATTATTAAATGAAATTTATAATGTGTGTGCTCTACAATGAATCTTTAATCTTTTTCTATTAGTAACAAATAAACATGTTACCACGGAAACGAGACATTTCCTTGAAAAAGCACATGGTCTAAAAATAAGGGGTATACATCGTGTTTTGTACGTCTTCCCTACACATAATTATAATGTTTTAGCTACAAGAAAATGTAAAATACATGCAAATACCGTAAGAAGTAAAAAACTTACATCATAAATCAATACGCGTCGGCCTCCCGCCATTTGCCAAACGGGTCTTTTATTTATTTCGTTCTTGTATTTTATTTTCTACGCTTACGATATCCCATATAGAGTTATAAAATATATTGCAATGTACAGAAAACGAGCTCCTGCGTCGACTGGTACCAATATATCGCACTATCCTGATGATAAACATGTTTTATCGATTCTGGCTAAGAACATCCGTAGTTGTAGGCTAGCCTAAATTATTTTGACACACTACACATGTCTGTCTTGTACATTATGAGTTATATGAAGCTTTATTACATGTATTTATACAATAGATGTATGTAATTATGCAAATGAATAATATAAATATATTTGTTCATGATTAGACTAAATAATAGGTACTCCTTTAGTAAAATTCCGGTAATTCCTTTCATTTACACCCTTTCGAAGTGAAGAGCTATAAATTTTGTAATTTTTAATGGGGTTTAGTTTATGACATCCAAGAGGTTGGACCCACTTTGTATATACTTAATCGTGTACAGAATGCTTTAATCATATATCATAGGATCTGATGCAAATATAAAAATAAAAACACTTTAACAGCAAAGTCTAAGTATTTTTCTTAGTTTTTTATTTTTTAACAGTAAATAACTCCAACGAAATAGGTAAATAATAACTTTACTTATACAATGTCTTTCTCTGCCTACCCTAGGAAATCTATTATTTTCCCGTATTTAATTTATTTCCACGTTGGCTAGTTTCTGATGGTTTTACATTCTTGAGTCTATCTCACTTTCCTTACTGATCAACGGTTCCACAGTTAAATCGTTATAGTTTTTGCCACATAGCTGGGCGCCACGATGGCACCACGCTGCTTCTACGTCTATAAGACGTCTAGATACAGTCTAGACTCGCACGTACTAACTCCCGTCCAGTCACTCATAATTACTGAGGACTACAGCTACTATCAAATTGAGTTGACTATACAAATGAACCTACAGTGAGAGCAACTAGGATTTCCTCAAGCCATGTGGCGTGCCCTATAACTGTGTTTAAATTGCCTACACAGCGCCGTGTTGGCAACTTGAGTCTGCAGTGTATATTGGCTCACATAAGTACTGATTTACTGATAGTGGATACTTATTGCAAATTCCTTTCAACACCCAACGAATTGCAAATTCCTTTCAACACCCAGATACATACAGATACATTTATTAAATAACTTTACATTTACGCACTATAAAAAAAAATAATAATAATTACTCTATTTTTAGAACATTACAATTTTACGAAATATACAAGTATATATATCTATATATATATATATATATATATATATATATATATATATATATATATATATATATATATATTTGTTTTAAATACTAATAATGTTTTTCAAAAAACAATCAACAATATTGTTTAAAGTATTACTAATTTTTTTTAAAGATAACACTATCTTGTATATGTGCTTCTATATTCCTTGTCACATCGCTTTAGTTAGTTACACTGTGAAGCTTTTCTTCCCCCTCTTCTGCCACATTGTACAGGTGACAGCAAGGGTAGGCCACCTTATACAAGTGACGACAAGACTAGGCCACCTTGTACAAATTAGTGTAAGGGTAAGCCACCTTGTACAAATGACGGTAAGGGTAGGTGACCTTGTACAAATTACTGTAAGGGTAAACCACCTTGTACAAGTGACAGCAATCCTTCTTGTACAAGTGACGGCAAAGGTAAGCCCCCTTGTACAAGTGACGGCAAAGGTAAACCCCCTTGTACAAGTGACGGCAAAGGTAAGCCCCCTTGTACAAGTAACGGCAAGGGTAACCCACCTTGTACAAGTGACGGCAGAGGTAACCACCATGTACAAGTGACGGCAAAGGTAAGCCCGTCTTGTACAAGTAACGGCAAGGGAAACTCACCTTGTACAAGTGACGGCAAAGGTAAGCCCCCTTGTACAAGTGACGACAAGGGTAACCCACCTTGTACAAGTGACAGCTTTGTAACTTGTACAAGTGACAGCAAGCCTTCTTGTACAAGTGACGGCAAAGGTAAGCCCCTTGTACAAGTGACGGCAAGGGTAACCCACCTTGTACAAGTGACAGCTAGGTACCTTGTACAAGTGACAGCAAGCCTTCTTGTACAAGTGACGGCAAAGGTAAGCCCCTTGTACAAGTAACGGCAAGGGTAACTCACCTTGTACAAGTGACAGCTAGGTACCTTGTACAAGTGACGGCAAGAGTAACCCCCCCTTATACAAGTGACGGCAAAAGTAACCCTCCTTGTGCAAGTAAAAGCAAGAGTAACCCCAGTGTACAAGTGACGGCAAGGGATCGCACCCTTGTACAAGTGACAGCAAGGGTAAGCACCCTTGTATAACTGACAGCAAGGGTAACACACCCTGTACAAGTTACAGCAAGCCACCATGTACACGTGACGGCAAGGATAAGTCCCCTTGTACGAGTGGCAGCCAGAGTGACCCACCTTGTACAAATGACAGCTAGCCCCCTTGTACAAGTGACGGCAAGGGTAACCCATCTTGTACACGTGACGGCAAGGGTAGCCTATCGTGTAAAAGTAACAGCAAGCCACCATGTATAAGCGACGGGCAGGGTGAAGCCCCTTTGTATAAGTGACGACAAGAGTATGCCCCCTTGTACAAGTGACGGCACGAGTTAGCCACTTTGTACAAGTAACAGCAAGCCGCCTTGTACAAGTGACGTCAAGGGTTAGTACCTTGTACAAGTGACGACAGAGGCAAGTCCTTTTGTACAACTGACGACAAGGGTAAGCTCCCTTGAAAAGTGGCGGTAAGGGTAAGCCACCTTGTATACGTTACGGCATGTGTGAGCCACCTTGCACAAGTGACGGCTAGGGTAAGTCCCCATGTACAAGTGACGGCGAGGGTAAGCCTCCTTGTACAAATGACGGCAATTTTAAGCCACGTTGAACAAATGATGGTAAGGGTGAGCCACTTTGTACAAGTGAGCAAGAGTGAGCCCCCATTGTACAAGTAACGGCAAGGTTAAGCCACTTTGTACAAGTGACAGCAAGTGTAACCCCCATTGTAAAAGTGACGGCAAGGGTAAGACACCTTGGATAAGTAACGTAAAGGGTAAGCCACCTTCTACAAGTGACGGCAAGGGTAAGCCACTTTGTACAAGCGACGGCAAGGATAGCCCACCTTGTACAAGTGAAGGCAAGGGTAACCCACCTTGTACAAGTGACGGCAAGGGTAAGCCACTTTGTACAAGTGACAGCAAGGGTAAGCCCCCATTGTACAGGTGACGGCAATTGTAAGGCACCTTGGATAAGTGACGGCAAGGGTAAGCCACCTTGTACAAGTGACGGCAAGGGTAAGCCCTTTTGTACAAGTGACGGCAAGGGTAAGCCACCTTGTACAAGTGACGGCAAGGGTAAGCCACTTTGTACAAGCGACGGCAAGGATAGCCCACCTTGTACTAGTGAAGGCAAGGGTAACCCACCTTGTACAAGTGACGGCAAGGGTAAGCCACTTTGTACAAGTGACAGCAAGGGAAACCCCCCATTGTACAGGTGACGGCAATTGTAAAGCACCTTGGATAAGTGACGGCAAGGGTAAGCCACCTTGTACAAGTGACGGCAAGGGTAAGCCCTTTTGTACAAGTGACGGCAAGGGTAAGCCACCGTGTACAACTGCACCCTTTCCTAATTTCCTGGCAAGGACTTTACGAGTCTGACTATTAACTACTACCCCTCTCTAGACAGATGATACTTGTAGGTACACTGACTTAAACACGCATTGACTAGTTAGAAGACATGGCGGCTATAATATACGCTCGAGGGAAGCTAGTGTCTGAACGCAAATCTGCCGTTTCTGTAACTTCATTAACAGTTTTTGTCTACAGTGAAAGCACAGCTAAGTGGCCTGATCGTGTTAAATCGTTAGACCCCTATCATTAATATCTAAATTTAATTCAATCACATGGTTGCGGCGACGTTTCATGACTGGCAGCTGATCTCGATAATTGGTCCCTATTCAAATCAAGTCACAATGGTAGCAAAAACACATTCCATTAGCGCTTTATGTGGCTAAAATAGCGTTGCCATTGTTTAATCACAACATTATTGTTAATACTGTATCACAGGCGGAGAGCTCCGTCGGTGCTTCCTAAGAGTCATTCTTCTACAAAAATTGAAAATATTTAAATGTATTGAAAATTTCAAACGAAATATTTTATCCCAACACAAGCGAGCGCAAGTGTTGACCTTTATATGGACGAAGAAGACCATTGTCGCCCTTTAGCGAAGCTATTGAGATGTCAGTCCCACTGACCCGTGGAGGAGAAAAGAGAAAGAGTACTGTAAACTCCCTACTTAACTATAACTACACTGTTCACTTAAAAGAGGGATCATGATTAACATATAATTGAGGAATCTTTAGTGAAATGCACGTATCAAATAGACAACTCTCTTGTCTACTCCATGAAAGTGACAGTCCCCTTGCCATATGCCCATCTTATTTTTAGTTCCAGGGCATCCTTAGTTTTTCTAAATGTTATCTACGTTTCCTTCTAACAAGGAGATGTAATGGTAAAACACTTCTTTAGAGTAATAACACTCGACACTCGAGTGTTGTTTACTGTCTGTACGGGACCATGCGCAAGATATCCACTATATCGTGTGTTAAAAACTGTTTGTCTTTAATTTAATCCTATCTAATAGTTTAGCCATTCTAACGGATCACCTTAAATGTTTAAAATCAACTTTCCTGGACTATACCACCTGTCTATTTTTACCATATATATAGAATTTAATATATTTTTTTTCTATGCTAGCAAATGATTAGATGCATGGTACTGTCACGACCTTTTAACTTTGTTCTTGGCCTTGAGAGATCGCAATAGGCGAGACTATAGGCAGAGGGATGCGTTGAGTTAGTATAAATACTTTCCTACAAACATGATAAGGACTATCGAAACACACAAGGCTAGTAATTATAAAACCAATACAGTCTCCATAATTTCCGTTAAAATGCGTTACATATCGTAGCCTTCTGTAATCTTGTAGTCATCAAACAACTAATTACAATGTATAGGAAATAACTGTGGACAATTTTCAATACTCTAAAAACGAAAATTAAGTTGTCAAGTGTGTGCTGAGCCACACAATTGGAATCCGCAAGGTGAATTAATTTCGCGATAGATATAGCAATGATCCTTATGTTTATAGTATATGAATGCATAATTAGCTTATGGGGAGACAGGCCGTAAATACGAACGACCATTACATTTTAAAGATATGTGAAGGTGCTTTCGGTACTTCATCCCTCATAGTTCAATCTATACATTTGATGATAGTAGTCCGCCTTATAACATAAATATATATATATATATATATATATATATATATATATATATATATATATATATATAAATATATATATATATATATATATATATATATATATATATATATATATATATATATGCTTCTGTTTGTGTACGGAGTATAATGCTTATAGCAAGGGCGGCTCCAGGATAAGCTTTCGGGGGGGGGGCACAGTGGCAGGAAAACATACGGTAGATGGGGGCGGAAAACTTCCAAAAATCAAGGCCTGGAAATGAAAATCTAATCTATTCTTGTAGCACCTACTTAAAATCACAGGGAATTTGGCATTTTTTCATCAAAACATGGATTTTACCTGAATTTACATTGATGCCAAAGTTATTATTTTGTACATAATACAAAATATTGTTTAGCTTTCATCATTTAATCAAACTGCTAGGTCTGACGAGGACGACGCGGAGTCGTAGTACACAGACTGTTAGTATAGCCAAGCCGGCACGAAAATAGTGCACAGCTTGTAACATGCCAGTGTTTATGCTGGGTGGAACCACCAATGTTATCAGATGAATTTCTATACATAACATTACATATGAAAAATACATTTTTATATGTAAAGTGGGATAAATTTAAATGTGTTCCAAATATAAAGAATATATTACAAATAAAATAGAACCCGAATTCTCCGGGGGGGGGGGAGGAGCAATTGCTCCCTTCTCTGGAGCCGCCTTTGGCTTATAGGCAAATAATAATTTGGTGAACTGTATAAGACGACTTGCATAAGACGGACAATATTAGATAAATTCCATGCCAAATTAGGTTCGGTATGAAATCTTGAAATATATGTAGACCTATAAGGATGCAAAAGCTGTTGTGTAGAACAATCTAAAAATGTAACATGTTTTCAGAAGTGGTAGTACACGAGAAAGCGGGAAAGAGCAAGTGCTAAACACAAGAGTACTCTAAGTATAGACATACACAAGTGTCTACCCACAACCCAAAGTTAAGTAGGAGGTGGAAAGTAAGTTATGAATGTACAAGCTAGGGCATGTATCACCCCTTTTACTGATGGTTATTACAGCCGTGCTCGCACCTGGTATGTACCAAGACCAGAGAGATGTAAAGACGTTATCCGGTAATATAAAGCGAATGCGTTATCCGGTAATATAAAGCGGTTATACTGCGGGAATGAGATCCACCCCTCAAGAGCACTGAGTTACTGCTCACCGTCCACAACCACTTCCCTAAAGTAAGATATATGTTTCGTTGATCTAGTAACACTTGTTTTGATTTGAACACGCGGAAAAAATAAAAATCTCTTATAGAGAAAAAAATAAGAATAAATAGGAATTTTATTGAATTAAAATTAAATTATTCACTAAGACAAAACCATCCCTGTATAGTTCTATTAAATTAGCAAAATACATTTATTCTATACTTTAACCAACGTTTAACATTTAAAATCAAATATAGCTTAACTGATAAGGTAAAAACTATCGACATAACTGTAGAAACTGATTAAAATAGCTCAGTCAGATCGAAAATGTATGTCTGCATTATTACCTTATTTTAGCTTTACATATCTAAGTTTTATAATCTCATATTTATAAATTTTACTTTTAAACTTATTAGTCTTTTTTCTACTAGTTTATAATCGGGTGGTTTTAAAACAACAAACTAGTTCAAGTCGGAAATAAATACAAAGCCAAAATTATCGCATGCAACTATTACTGTAAATTCAGTACGTAAGATAACTGAGAAATAATAAAAATAGCTGCTAAATCAAATCATAACTTTTACATAATTTATAAAATATATTTCAGAATATATCGGAAATCTCATTTGAAAATTGTTTAAACATAACCTAAACCTCTAATCGTTTAGCTGTATGAAATCCTACGTTATCACATAATGTAATAAAATATTATATATTTCAGAAAATACATGAAAACTCATCTGAAATTGGTTTAAACATAACCTCCAAATAACCTCTAATCATTTAACTGTATGAAATCCTACGCTAACACATAATGTAATAAAATACATATGTGTATTCATATATTTCAGAAAATACAGAAAAAATCATCTGAAATTGGTTTAAACATACCCTCCAAATAACCACTAAAGTCTGCAATCCTCAAATCAATTTGTTCACTACATTTCATGTTACACTACAAAATGTAGTACGGATATAGAAATTGTTCAAAGTATATTTGCTCCATACTCGCTGAAACCCACAATTAATAATGGGTCTTAATTTAATTTAACTATAAATGCATCTTTATATTTAATTTTCAATTTTCATTAAAGTGAAATATTTTCTTAAATCGAAAAAACATTCATTTGCGTTACACAAGCAAAAATGCCAATGTTCGAATCCTTGCCTAACGAATGCACCTGACCTAGATTTTACAAAGTTCTTGGATAAACAAATGAAAAAGTTAAATTCTCGTTAAAGTTTTAAAGCAACATTTGATATTCTAATATTAATCTGATGCAACAAAACACACTCCCTGACGAAGTTAGCATAACGCTTCATTAAAGGATTATATCAAACAGATAGGTCAATAAGCAAAGTGTTTTCTAGCGCGAGACGACAAAACTATTGCTATAACTCAACTTGTCAAACTTAGGTAGTAAAGTTTGTGCAGTAATTCTGCAGATATTGTTGGATACACTGGGGACATATTTAGTTTTGACAACTCGACTGCTTTGCTCCTAACTTTACAGCACTTTCCTATTACAAAGGGAACATCAAATGGACAGGTAAATGTAATGCAATTTATTTCTTGTAAAACTACTCCTACGACTTAAAATTATGATTTATATTATTATAATTACTCTGGCATTACCCTCACTTCATACGCGAGTATATTGTATTGGTTAGGGTAATTATAATCAAACAGTGATCCGTCAAAGCTGTCATCATTTTATAGCTTATCATTCTACTCGTACATTGATTATATAAACCAGTTAATTTTATAGATGAGGGTAGTATTATCAAACACGCAGCCTTCATTATGTTTTAATTTAAATAAAAATAGGCAATACTGAATGAGCAAAGGATCTGTTATCATTTCATATTGTAGTTAAGGAAAGTAATCAGACATACTGACGTTACTAATTAATTCTGCATTTGAGGGGAATATTATCAAACGGGTTATCGTCATTACGTTTTAATTTAAATAAAAATAGGCAATACGGAATGAGCAAAAGATCTGTTATCATTTCATATTGTAGTTAAGGACAGTAATCAATCATACAGAGGTTACCAAATAATTCTGTAGATGAAAGATGAAAATAATATTATCAAACAGGCTGACGTCATTACGTTTTAATTTAAATAAAAATAGGCAATACGGAATGAGCAAAAGATCTGTTATCATTTCATATTGTAGTTAAGGACCGTACTCAGTCATACAGATGTTACCAATTAATTCTGAAGATGAGGGTAATATCAAACAGGCTGACGTCATTACGTTTTAATTTAAATAAAAATAGGCAATACGGAATGAGCAAAAGATCTGTTATCATTTCATATTGTAGTTAAGGACCGTAATCAGTCATACAGATGTTACCAATTAATTCTGTAGATGAGGGTAATATCAAACAGGCTGACGTCATTACGTTTTGATTTAAATAAAAATAGGCAATACGGAATGAGCAAAAGATCTGTTATCATTTCATATTGTAGTTAAGGACAGTAACCAATCATACAGAGGTTACCAAATAATTCTGTAGATGAAAGATGAAAATAATATTATCAAACAGGCTGACGTCATTACGTTTTAATTTAAATAAAAATAGGCAATACGGAATGAGCAAAAGATCTGTTATCATTTCATATTGTAGTTAAGGACAGTAATCAATCATACAGAGGTTACCAAATAATTCTGTAGATGAAAGATGAAAATAATATTATCAAACAGGCTGACGTCATTGGGTTTTAATTTAAATAAAAATAGGCAATACTGAATGAGCAAAAGATCTGTTATCCTTTCATATTGTAGTTAAGGACAGTAATCAGTCATACAGATGTTACCAATTAATTCTGTAGATGAGGGTAATATCAAACACGCTGACGTCATTGTTTTACAATACATATACAACAATAAGCAATACTCATTCTGACGCTATTACCATTGTGTACTATAATCATTACAATACTTCAAGTAAGACATGTGATAAATAATAGGATTTATTGCTCGCAGAGAATTAGGTTTCTGTGATAGCGTTTATATCCAAAACGAGGCTACAGCACTGACCAACATTTCGGAAATAAGTGTCTCGTATATCTTACTGTCTGCTTCCCACGTACGCATGAGGTATCTTGGAATAATTTTATCCTGTCACATAAATACTGGGTCGCAACTTGCTCGCCCTGCTTACACAATTTAATTTTAAATCTCGCAAAAGAATAAATTTCACATCATGACAGATGATAAATAATATTACTTTTCTCTTACAAAAAAAAGGATATTAATATATACACTTTAATATTCTTAGATATTTTAACAGCTACCAAAATATTTCTATGTAAATTTAATAAAAAATGTCATATACAATATCAAGACCACAGTGGTACAATATATCACAATAAAAATATTGGAAACAACCCCATTACCACATAAATAATATAAAAATAACAGATAATACAAGTTACCTAAGATTAAACCCTTACGTGCATTTCTATGAGCACGTCATCACCATCAGACGGTCTTATTACAAAATTACAATCTAAAATACAATAAATTACAAACTAGACTTACCTAGATTCCTAGACCTAGAGGACAGTCTAGTTTGTAACTTATTGTTCGAAAGATTGTATTTTGTAATAAGACCCTCTGAAGATGATGATGACAGGTACCTTTTAATATTAGTTATTTTTGATTATTTTTATAGTATTGGGGATGTTTCTAATATGTTTGTGAAAATATCGACGACAAATTTCCTTAAATTACAAACCTGCTTAAAATGATTCTAATTATATAAAATAAAATTATGAGTACTACATTTTTTTTTAATCTAGTAAATGACTCATCCCGTCTACTTTTCGCCAGTTTATTAACCATCCCTTCGTGGCAAATCAAACCATAAAGATGTTAATACGCTTTGTAATAACATTGCCACAAGTGTAGCAAAACACAAAATCCTTTCTTAACTGGTTACTTATCAAGAAACAAACTTGAATAATGTGACTGTTTAAAATTAACTCTACAAAAATCCAAAATATTTTCTTAAATGGTTATTTTTCAAGAGCGATTCTTGAATAATGTGAATGTTTAAAATTAACTATACAAAAATGCAAAAAATTTTCTTAAATGGTTATTTATCAAGAGATATACTTGAATAATGTGACTATTTAAAATTAACTCTACTAAATTACAAAACATCTTAACTGGTTATTTATCAAGAGACATACTTGAATAATGTAACTGTTTAAAACTAACTCTACAAAAATGAAAAATATTTTCTTAAATGGCTATTGATCAAGAGATAAACTATAATAACATAATTGCCTAAAATTAACTCTAAAAAAATACAAAACATCTTCTTAACTGGTTATTTATCAAAAGACACTTTTAATATAGACTAAATATTATTTTAATTATTTCTATCTAGATTCTTAGAAGGTTTTATTTTAGGTTCTATATTTTAACATTTTAATTTTTTTTAAATAACCATGCTAGTATGAATTATTATTTAAAATGGGTAATGTCAGTTTTGAAAAATATACTATTCTTTAAAACTAATAGATTTTTGTATGTAATCGAAAATACACTGACGTCCCCATTTTGTACAACTTTCCCCTATATTCAAACGCGCACGGTGCGGACGCTAAAGATAACAATCTGATAAAATAAAGCCGTAAAAGTGTTCCTATGGCTGTACGAGTGCAGTACAATATTTACAGTAAATCTGAATAAATAACCCAGTTACTTCACTTCCAAGGAACGCCTATTTATTTACTTTGTTCGTCTGTATGTCCAATACAAACAGAGAGAAATAAATAAAAGGAAATATGTTTCCCGTGTGACGTTGAAATTGAAATCAATATCCATGTTATTGGGCCTCATATCCTGTATCGCAGTTTACAAACTGAAGACACATCTATTTCCTGACGTTAGCCCGATTGTTAGCGAGAGTTGTATTTTTACTTTGTCTCGGCACACGGACGCTTCTCTGAAGTAATGTCTAATGACAGACTTGGAGATTTCCTTGAGATTGGAAGAAATGTGAACGTGTTTGATGAGGGAGTTATGGTGTAGGACAGTGAACCTAGTCAGCAAGGGGAACTTATATTTCATGACAGATATAGCGCCTAGTCTACTTATACTCCCATTTGTAGGCATAAATGTAGCCAGGCTGATTAGTTGTCTTGCCTGAGACTCGCTTGGAAGAGAGGTGAACGTGTTTGATGACGGAGTTATGGTGTAGGACAGTGAACCTAGTCAGCAAGGGGAACTTATATTTCATGACAGATATAGCGCCTAGTCTACTTATACTCCCATTTGTAGGCATAAATGTAGCCAGGCTGATTAGTTGTCTTGCCTGAGACTCGCTTGGAAGAGAGGTGAACGTGTTTGATGACGGAGTTATGGTGTAGGACAGTGAACCTAGTCAGCAAGGGGAACTTATATTTCATGACAGATATAGCGCCTAGTCTACTTATACTCCCATTTGTAGGCATAAATGTAGCCAGGCTGATTAGTTGTCTTGCCTGAGACTCGCTTGGAAGAGAGGTGAACGTGTTTGATGACGGAGTTATGGTGTAGGACAGTGAACCTAGTCAGCAAGGGGAACTTATATTTCATGACAAATATAGCGCCTAGTCTACTTATACTCCCATTTGTAGGCATAAATGTAGCCAGGCTGATTAGTTGTCTTGCCTGAGACTCGCTTGGAAGAGAGGTGAACGTGTTTGATGACGGAGTTATGGTGTAGGACAGTGAACCTAGTCAGCAAGGGGAACTTATATTTCATGACAGATATAGCGCCTAGTCTACTTATACTCCCATTTGTAGGCATAAATGTAGCCAGGCTGATTAGTTGTCTTGCCTGAGACTCGCTTGGAAGAGAGGTGAACGTGTTTGATGACGGAGTTATGGTGTAGGACAGTGAACCTAGTCAGCAAGGGGAACTTATATTTCATGACAGATATAGCGCCTAGTCTACTTATACTCCCATTTGTAGGCATAAATGTAGCCAGGCTGATTAGTTGTCTTGCCTGAGACTCGCTTGGAAGAGAGGTGAACGTGTTTGATGACGGAGTTATGGTGTAGGACAGTGAACCTAGTCAGCAAGGGGAACTTATATTTCATGACAGATAGAGCGCCTAGTCTACTTATACTCCCATTTGTAGGCATAAATGTAGCCAGGCTGATTAGTTGTCTTGCCTGAGACTCGCTTGGAAGAGAGGTGAACGTGTTTGATGACGGAGTTATGGTGTAGGACAGTGAACCTAGTCAGCAAGGGGAACTTATATTTCATGACAGATATAGCGCCTAGTCTACTTATACTCGCATTTGTAGGCATAAATGTAGCCAGGCTGATTAGTTGTCTTGCCTGAGACTCGCTTGGAAGAGAGGTGAACGTGTTTGATGACGGAGTTATGGTGTAGGACAGTGAACCTAGTCAGCAAGGGGAACTTATATTTCATTACAGATATAGCGCCTAGTCTACTTATACTCGCATTTGTAGGCATAAATGTAGCTAGGCTGATTAGTTGTCTTGCCTGAGACTCGCTTGGAAGAGAGGTGAACGTGTTTGATGACGGAGTTATGGTGTAGGTCAACAGGACCTAGTCAGCAAGGGAAACCTATATTTCATGACAGATAGAGCGCCTAGTCTACACTACACTCGCATTTGTAGGCATAAATGTAGCCAGGCTGATTAGTTGTCTTGCCTGAGACTCGCTTGGAAGAGAGGTGAACGTGTTTGATGACGGAGTTATGGTGTAGGACAGTGAACCTAGTCAGCAAGGGGAACTTATATTTCATGACAGATAGAGCGCCTAGTCTACTTATACTCCCATTTGTAGGCATAAATGTAGCCAGGCTGATTAGTTGTCTTGCCTGAGACTCGCTTGGAAGAGAGGTGAACGTGTTTGATGACGGAGTTATGGTGTAGGACAATGAACCTAGTCAGCAAGGGGAACTTATATTTCATGACAGATATAGCGCCTAGTCTACTTATACTCCCATTTGTAGGCATAAATGTAGCCAGGCTGATTAGTTGTCTTGCCTGAGACTCGCTTGGAAGAGAGGTGAACGTGTTTGATGACAGAGTTATGGTGTAGGACAGTGAACCTAGTCAGCAAGGGGAACTTATATTTCATGACAGATAGAGCGCCTAGTCTACTTATACTCCCATTTGTAGGCATAAATGTAGCCAGGCTGATTAGTTGTCTTGCCTGAGACTCGCTTGGAAGAGAGGTGAACGTGTTTGATGACGGAGTTATGGTGTAGGTCAACAGGACGTAGTCAGCAAGGGAAACCTATATTTCATGACAGATAGAGCGCCTAGTCTACACTACACTCGCATTTGTAGGCATAAATGTAGCCAGGCTGATTAGTTGTCTTGCCTGAGACTCGCTTGGAAGAGAGGTGAACGTGTTTGATGACGGAGTTATGGTGTAGGTCAACAGGACCTAGTCAGCAAGGGAAACCTATATTTCATGACAGATAGAGCGCCTAGTCTACACTACACTCGCATTTGTAGGCATAAATGTAGCCAGGCTGATTAGTTGTCTTGCCTGAGACTCGCTTGGAAGAGAGGTGAACGTGTTTGATGACGGAGTTATGGTGTAGGACAGTGAACCTAGTCAGCAAGGGGAACTTATATTTCATGACAGATATAGCGCCTAGTCTACTTATACTCCCATTTGTAGGCATAAATGTAGCCAGGCTGATTAGTTGTCTTGCCTGAGACTCGCTTGGAAGAGAGGTGAACGTGTTTGATGACGGAGTTATGGTGTAGGACAATGAACCTAGTCAGCAAGGGGAACTTATATTTCATGACAGATATAGCGCCTAGTCTACTTATACTCCCATTTGTAGGCATAAATGTAGCCAGGCTGATTAGTTGTCTTGCATGAGACTCGCTTGGAAGAGAGGTGAACGTGTTTGATGACGGAGTTATGGTGTAGGACAGTGAACCTAGTCAGCAAGGGGAACTTATATTTCATGACAGATATAGCGCCTAGTCTACTTATACTCCCATTTGTAGGCATAAATGTAGGCAGGCTGATTAGTTGTCTTGCCTGAGACTCGCTTGGAAGAGAGGTGAACGTGTTTGATGACGGAGTTATGGTGTAGGACAGTGAACCTAGTCAGCAAGGGGAACTTATATTTCATGACAGATAGAGCGCCTAGTCTACTTATACTCCCATTTGTAGGCATAAATGTAGCCAGGCTGATTAGTTGTCTTGCCTGAGACTCGCTTGGAAGAGAGGTGAACGTGTTTGATGACGGAGTTATGGTGTAGGTCAACAGGACCTAGTCAGCAAGGGAAACCTATATTTCATGACAGATAGAGCGCCTAGTCTACACTACACTCGCATTTGTAGGCATAAATGTAGCCAGGCTGATTAGTTGTCTTGCCTGAAACTCGCTTGGAAGAGAAGTGAACGTGTTTGATGACGGAGTTATGGTGTAGGACAGTGAACCTAGTCAGCAAGGGGAACTTATATTTCATGACAGATAGAGCGCCTAGTCTACTTATACTCCCATTTGTAGGCATAAATGTAGCCAGGCTGATTAGTTGTCTTGCCTGAGACTCGCTTGGAAGAGAGGTGAACGTGTTTGATGACGGAGTTATGGTGTAGGTCAACAGGACCTAGTCAGCAAGGGAAACCTATATTTCATGACAGATAGAGCGCCTAGTCTACACTACACTCGCATTTGTAGGCATAAATGTAGCCAGGCTGATTAGTTGTCTTGCCTGAGACTCGCTTGGAAGAGAAGTGAACGTGTTTGATGACGGAGTTATGGTGTAGGACAGTGAACCTAGTCAGCAAGGGGAACTTATATTTCATGACAGATATAGCGCCTAGTCTACTTATACTCCCATTTGTAGGCATAAATGTAGCCAGGCTGATTAGTTGTCTTGCCTGAGACTCGCTTGGAAGAGAGGTGAACGTGTTTGATGACGGAGTTATGGTGTAGGACAGTGAACCTAGTCAGCAAGGGGAACTTATATTTCATGACAGATATAGCGCCTAGTCTACTTATACTCCCATTTGTAGGCATAAATGTAGCCAGGCTGATTAGTTGTCTTGCCTGAGACTCGCTTGGAAGAGAGGTGAACGTGTTTGATGACGGAGTTATGGTGTAGGACAGTGAACCTAGTCAGCAAGGGGAACTTATATTTCATGACAGATAGAGCGCCTAGTCTACTTATACTCCCATTTGTAGGCATAAATGTAGCCAGGCTGATTAGTTGTCTTGCCTGAGACTCGCTTGGAAGAGAGGTGAACGTGTTTGATGACGGAGTTATGGTGTAGGTCAACAGGACCTAGTCAGCAAGGGGAACTTATATTTCATGACAGATATAGCGCCTAGTCTACTTATACTCCCATTTTTAGGCATAAATGTAGCCAGGCTGATTAGTTGTCTTGCCTGAGACTCGCTTGGAAGAGAGGTGAACGTGTTTGATGACGGAGTTATGGTGTAGGACAGTGAACCTAGTCAGCAAGGGGAACTTATATTTCATGACAGATAGAGCGCCTAGTCTACTTATACTCCCATTTGTAGGCATAAATGTAGCCAGGCTGATTAGTTGTCTTGCCTGAGACTCGCTTGGAAGAGAGGTGAACGTGTTTGATGACGGAGTTATGGTGTAGGACAGTGAACCTAGTCAGCAAGGGGAACTTATATTTCATGACAGATAGAGCGCCTAGTCTACTTATACTCCCATTTGTAGGCATAAATGTAGCCATGCTGATTAGTTGTCTTGCCTGAGACTCGCTTGGAAGAGAGGTGAACGTGTTTGATGACGGAGTTATGGTGTAGGTCAACAGGACCTAGTCAGCAAGGGAAACCTATATTTCATGACAGATAGAGCGCCTAGTCTACTTATACTCCCATTTGTAGGCATAAATGTAGCCAGGCTGATTAGTTGTCTTGCCTGAGACTCGCTTGGAAGAGAGGTGAACGTGTTTGATGACGGAGTTATGGTGTAGGTCAACAGGACCTAGTCAGCAAGGGGAACTTATATTTCATGACAGATATAGCGCCTAGTCTACACTACACTCGCATTTGTAGGCATAAATGTAGCCAGGCTGATTAGTTGTCTTGCCTGAGTCTCGCTTGGAAGAGAGGTGAACGTGTTTGATGACGGAGTTATGGTGTAGGTCAACAGGACCTAGTCAGCAAGGGAAACCTATATTTCATGACAGATAGAGCGCCTAGTCTACACTACACTCGCATTTGTAGGCATAAATGTAGCCAGGCTGATTAGTTGTCTTGCCTGAGACTCGCTTGGAAGAGAGGTGAACGTGTTTGATGACGGAGTTATGGTGTAGGTCAACAGGACCTAGTCAGCAAGGGAAACCTATATTTCATGACAGATAGAGCGCCTAGTCTACACTACACTCGCATTTGTAGGCATAAATGTAGCCAGGCTGATTAGTTGTCTTGCCTGAGACTCGCTTGGAAGAGAGGTGAACGTGTTTGATGACGGAGTTATGGTGTAGGACAGTGAACCTAGTCAGCAAGGGGAACTTATATTTCATGACAGATAGAGCGCCTAGTCTACACTACACTCGCATTTGTAGGCATAAATGTAGCCAGGCTGATTAGTTGTCTTGCCTGAGACTCGCTTGGAAGAAAGGTGAACGTGTTTGATGACGGAGTTATGGTGTAGGACAGTGAACCTAGTCAGCAAGGGGAACTTATATTTCATGACAGATAGAGCGCCTAGTCTACACTACACTCGCATTTGTAGGCATAAATGTAGCCAGGCTGATTAGTTGTCTTGCCTGAAACTCGCTTGGAAGAGAGGTGAACGTGTTTGATGACGGAGTTATGGTGTAGGACAGTGAACCTAGTCAGCAAGGGGAACTTATATTTCATGACAGATAGAGCGTCTAGTCTACACTACACTCGCATTTGTAGGCATAAATGTAGCGGGCCAGAACCAGGAAGTGTATTTTCTTCAACAGTTTCTTCTTATACTGAGAAGGGTAATATGGTTTCTAAACTATATCCTGTTTTAAGTTTGGCTATCCAATCACTATCAAAAATGAAATAAACCTTGAAATATATATTTGCTACGTCATAAGTCCCTTATGATCACCTACATTACTACCACAATTTTCACTTAGCTAGTGTATTGATTGGCTTTGATTACGTTTCAGTTTAATAAAGTTTTTAAAACAATATTTAAATATTTCTAAATAGTTTTTCAAACAAGTAATATAAGCAATAAAATTTTAAAACAATTCCGTCTTAGGTCAATAAATAAAAAATTTATTTTAGTTACTTCTATTAAATAATTACATTTAATATAAATAACGTAACATAACCAATGCATTAAAACAGTTGTTATACCACATAACCTATAACACAAAGATCAGCTGTTTTATGAAATCATATGTTATCACTTATTCTAATCCAAATTTAAAAATATAATTATAATGGATACCTTGCCCCTTTTGTGATAAGTTTTTCTCCCATATAAAACTAAAATTAATTAATTAAATTTAATTAATAGATTGATATTTAAAAAAACTATTAACATCAAGTGGCATCTACTAAGTTCAAGTTTTAAAAACATTGACTGTTCGTGTTCACAGTTGATAATTGCAAACAGTGTTGAAATGTAATAACCTTGACAATAGTTAACCGCGCAACCATTGGATTGCTAAGAAAATGGAAAAAATAAAACTAACTAGTATTCAGTTTTTTGAAGTTTTCGTAGTATTTGGAATGGGAGAATGATAGCTCACTTCTCTAGAGTACACTTCATCTCTCTCTCTCTCTCACACACACACACACTCTCTCTCTCTCTCGCTTTGTTTTTCTCACCCTATCGCTATCTCTCCCTCCTTCTCTTCCTACGTCTCTCCCTCCAACTCTCTCACCCCCTTTCTCTCTCCCAAGGACATAGATTTACACACTACACACAAGTTTTTACTTAACACACTAAAGAGTTAATGTGAATTATTATGATCCGTGTGATTAGTGTCGTTTGTTCGCGGCCAATGAGATTTTATTTATTTTAAATAATAATTCCCCAACAAAAGTTAAGACGGTTTACTTTTAACAACATTGTTATGAGGTTTATTTCAATCTGCACTTGGCGTCGTCAGAACAGTATGGGTTTTGTATCGAAAATGTTAAACCTATAAAAATAGAAATTATCGCGAACATCGAAATTAAAATATAGTGAACGGAATTATTTTTAAGGTTTAGTCAGATGGTTTAAACACTACAGAAGAATTATGTAGCCAAAGGTCACAAAAGGCACATCCCAACTGCTACAGAAACTACGTCTCTCAAACCGTCTAGCGCATAGGCTTAGCGCTGGTTAATCATTGCAGTAAATCCATATGGTTTAATCAACAGCTATAAGTAAACTAGTCAAACATACGCAATCATTTAGTGAGTATATATGTTCGTGCGCAACATAAACTATTATATCCGTGCATCAATAAGATCGCGGTATAAAATAGATCTTAATTAAATAATACTTCCGATTTTGGTTAACATGTCATTTTTAAAAAGGTGTGTCTTTAAAAACCTAGAAAATTTATGACTTTGTGTATACGTATGTATGTATATGTTATATGGCCGAACACTTGTTCGGCCATACACACCCTGCAGACTCAGACAAAACAAGGCGCTGTTAGGCAATTTAACTTAGTGGTAACCGTTTCAACGTAAACCTGTAGCAACGTGACTTCAAGAAGGCCAAAAAAATGCAAATTCTCCCCCAGCTAGTCATGAACCACCGTTGTTGCTTCAATCATACATATACGATACTATGTGCCTTTAAATCTATCGGGCGATAACACAAAGTACACGCTTTTCCTAGACGCGAGCAAACGCTTTCAATAGTTTTACTGACAGATATTATGAAAAGACCGCCCACGGTTTGTTTTGAACGTAGATAAACAACATTCGCCCTAGTGTTCATTTAACGTTTATTAAATTTTTAATTAAACCAACTTGTTTGTCAAAGTATCGCTCATAAAGCAAGAGAAAATCCAATACTAAAATTCAAAATAGGTTTTCAATCAAGGGAATAGTTTATTTACAGTGCCTCAATAAACATGTAAATAGTTCCTTTTTATCAACATTCCAAACCTGAAACTGTTAATAAATATTGTCAATAGATCGATACCATCTAATGAAGAATCCTCAACAATTGGAAGCTATTTTTGGGATTAGCAGTTGGACTATATTTAGGCTAAGACCGGTTGGAAGCGATGAGATTGATAAGGTTATCGCAGAAACCAGAAAATCTTCTTTGCATGATGGAGGTTTGGTTCTCACTTATCGGAAAAGATATAGGGGTAGAGAGACTAATAGTAAACGTTCTGTTCCAGAGGGGGAAATGTCATGGTTCTGCACGACGGCGATTTTGTCATCGCTTTACAAATATACGATAGGGATTTTTTTAAATAATGGTTTGGATATGGACGGTAAATTTTAATATTGCATGATGGCAGTTTCGTTATCGCTTGGAAGACATGAGAAAAAGGTATAAAAAGAATAATCGGTAAGGTTGTATTGGGGATGGTAAAATTTCCTGGTATTGCAAGGTAGAGTATTGCTTATAGTTTGGACGATGTTAGAGGAATATAAAGAATAATGTGTAAGGCTGTGTTGGGTTTTTTAATATTTCCTAGTATTACGTGATAATTGAGGCTTATTTTTGTCTGCGGAACTGGTTGATATCAAAACAGAGCCAAGTGCAGCTAAATGTAAACAAGTAACAAAAAAATAAGTAAATACCTACTGAGATTATTAAAGAAAATTTTTATTTTATTTACCCTAAAGCACTATTTATGATATCGTGCGGTAACCTTGACAGCAGTTTAAGGTTGTGCAATGGAGGTTTCGACGACAACTAGATGGGTGAAAAAAATTCATATACATCTTTGAGAAATATGATTATAGATATTCTAAAGTTGGCGCAATGCCAAAGCGCGCTAGGCCTCGTACATGAATATTCTCAGTTCGAATCCGACTAGGCATACAAGTTTTTATAATTTAATTATTAAATGAATATTTGAAAAAACTCAGGTTAAAAAAATTTATTTGAACTTGATTGGATGAATAAGAACGTATTTTAATAACGATTATAAATTTGTACAAGATCAGGAGGGAGTGAGCTAATAGAAGGAATATGTCAGAATAACAATATTAAGTAGCAAAATAGAAAGCGTATTTCCTTGCAATTTTCCACTTTTCTTTCTATGTAACGTGCTGAACTATTATTTTAATTTGTTACTATTTATACGCTTACTTTTTTTTCGTCGCTTGCATTGTGTTACAGGGTTTTCCCCTTTCCTTTTGCATTGTCCGTTTTTGAAACAAGGTTCGATAACGTTGATCCAGTTTGTTTGTTTATTTTATTCTGTTCGTCCATATTTAATCCTAGCGTTATGTATGTAATTGTATGGTAACCATGGCAACAATATAAGGTTATACACTGGAGGTTTTTCATAAAACTCTTCAAGTTCATTTCTAGCTATGGAAAGTTGGCTCAGTGCCAAAAAGGGCTAGACTTCGAACATGAAGATACTCAATTCAAATCCTACCTAGACCCCCAAATTTTTATAACTTAATTATTGAATAAATATTTGAAAACACTATTAACATCAATCGTCATCCAATATAGGTTACAAACAAAATGTATTTGAACTGCATTGTATAAATAACAACGTAATTTAATTACGATTGAAAATTTGTACAAGATTTATATTAGGAGAGCGTGAGCTAATAGAAGGAATTTTAATAACAATAATAACAACATATAGCGTAAATTACTGCCCGTGCATGTTTTATGTTACTGCAAAAATAATAATTAAGTTGTATCTGCAAACGGATTAAAGCATGAGAAAACTCTATCTCTATCAAATATAAACAAAAGACTACTAGCAATAGTGTCATGAGGCTGTGCTATTGTCACATTCTGGAGCTCATGTTACGTAACAGCGAGCTCGGGTGGGCCCAGTTGAGTAGGGGATTGCATAATACAAGCTTTAAAGGCGCAAGGGACATAGCGATTTTGTTGTGCAGACTTGTATAGTTCTCCTCTGGAAAATATTTGTATTTTTCTATTTAGATATAGTGTTTGTTTTATGTACATATTATATATTATTTATCATGGTTATTATTGCAATAAAAAAAATATTATTGACCTTGATACATTTTTTAATTGTTTAAATAAAATTTTATATATATACATGTATATATATATATATATATATATATATATATATATATATATAGAGAGAGAGAGAGAGAGAGAGAGAGAGAGAGACTATATATATATATATATATATATATATATATATATATATATAGAGAGAGAGAGAGAGAGAGAGAGAGAGAGAGAGAGAGAGAGAGAGAGAGAGAGAGAGAGAGAGAGAGAGGCAGAACTTCAATTTTCCTTCATCACATGAAGTTATATGGTTAGAGCACAGCCACTTGAAAAGGATTGGTCCCTTCTGAAGTTTAGTCGATATACTGTGTTTATTAATTTGTTCAAGAAATAAATACAGCCTTTCTTTAGCTATTACACCACTTCTATTGTAGTGATAGAAAATGTATAAGGCCCTTCGCAGGTCAGTTTTCCGAAACTCTTGGTTACACTACGAAATCTTATTTTGTTATATAATTTTATTTCATTACCTATTAACAATATTTTGATTTCGAAGAGTATTTCGAACATTTAAATTTCAGGTAAGCGACGCTGCCCACGTGATACCACGAGTTTCCCTATTTCAAGAACAAAAGATTGTAACATGTTAAAATTTTGGCAGTATGTTGATTAAACATTTATTATATTTTAGCAAACGTAAAATCGCCACAATTTAAAAACACTTTTATCTTTAAAAAATGTTATTAGACAACGTTGGAGAGGGAATCATGCTAAATACTGGTAACCATCACAGCCACCTATTTAGAAGGTGTAAAGGTGTGGGTTCTGTAAGCTGAGCATGGGAAGTCTGTAGTTCACCTCTGTTGGGATCTAGCCTTGATGATCGTAATCGCCCGAGGGTTGCAAGTGTTAGACGGCTTACTTAAATTTTTTAAAGTGAGCATTTAAAAATTTAAAAGCAAGTAAAAAGGTGTTTATATTATTTAATAAATAGTTTGATGTTTATAGCTTGAACATTTAATTATCTTAAGGACTAAGATCAAGTGATGTTTCGGTTTTGTAAATAAGCCAAGGTATGTTCAATAAGGCAAGTGATAGTCTAGGTATGTTCAATAAGGCAAGTGATAGTCTAGGTATGTTCAATGAGCCTAGTGATAACCAAGGTATGTTCTATAAGGCCAGTGACAGTCTAGGTATGTTCAATAAGCCTAGTGATAACAAAGGTATGTTCAATAAGGCAAGTGACAGTCTAGGTATGTTCAATAGGCCTAGTGATAACAAAGGTATGTTCAATAAGGCAAGTGACAGTCTAGGTATGTTCAATAAGCCTAGTGATAACAAAGGTATGTTCAATAAGGCCAGTGACCGTCTAGGTATGTTCAATAAGCCTAGTGATAACAAAGGTATGTTCAATAAGGCCAGTAACAGTCTAGGTATGTTCAATAAGCCAAATGATAGTCTAGGTATGTTCAATAAGACAAGTGATAGTCTAGGTATGTTCAATAAGCCTAGTGATACCCAAGGTATGTTCAATAAGCCAAGTGATAGTCTAGGTATGTTCAACAAGCCAAGTGATAGTCTAGGTATGTTCAATAAGACAAGTACTTTACTTTTACTTACTTTATCCAAAGCCCGCCCTTGGCTGTTGAACCATTCGGCGTCGAGCCTCCCAGTAACGACCGGTTCTGGACAGCTGGTCGTCCAGTTCAGGACAGGTTGAAATGTGGTCCCCATTCATGACACCATTGAGACAGAGCGGACACGTATCCCAATAAGACAAGTGATAGTCTAGGTATGTTCAATAAGCCTAGTGATAACAAAGGTATGTTCAATAAGGCCAGTGACAGTCTAAGTATGTTCAATAAGCCTAGTGATAACAAAGGTATGTTCAATAAGGCCAGTGACAGTCTAAGTATGTTCAATAAGCCTAGTGATAACAAAGGTATGTTCAATAAGGCCAGTGACAGTCTAGGTATGTTCAATAAGCCTAGTGATAACAAAGGTATGTTCAATAAGGCCAGTGACAGTCTAAGTATGTTCAATAAGCCTAGTGATAACAAAGGTATGTTCAATAAGGCCAGTGACAGTCTAGGTATGTTCAATAAGCCTAGTGATAACAAAGGTATGTTCAATAAGGCCAGTGACAGTCTAAGTATGTTCAATAAGCCTAGTGATAACAAAGGTATGTTCAATAAGGCCAGTGACAGTCTAGGTATGTTCAATAAGCCTAGTGATAGCCGATCTATGTCCAATGAGCCAAGTAATAGCCAAGGTATGTTCAATAAGCCAAATGATAGCCAATGTGTGTTCAATAAGCCAAGTGATACCCACGGTATGTTCAATGAACCAAGTGATAGTCAAGGTATGTTCAATAAGTGAAGTGATAGCCAAGGAATGTTCAATGATCCAAGTGATAACCGAGGTATGTTCAAAAAGCAAAATGATAGCCAAGGTATGTTCAATAATCCAAGTGGTGGCCAAGGTATGTTCAATGGGCCAAATGATAGTCAAGGTAAATTCAATACGCCAAGTGATAGCCAAGGTATATTCAAAAAGCAAAATAATAGCCAAGGTATGTTCAATAAGCAAAGTGATAACCAAGGTATGTTCAGTAAGCCAAGTGATAGCCTAGGTGTGTTAAATGAGCCAAGTGATAACCAAGGTATCTTATATATATATATATATATATATATATATATATATATAAGATATACATATACATAAATAGTATGTCAGAACCTTTTTAAGTGTAATTTGTTTACATTGTTTAAATTAAATCTAGGGATGGGCCGATTCCGATTCTCGATTCCAGGAATCGTCGATTCTAGGTGGTATCGAGGAATCGTCGATACTCGATTCTTCATCATAAAAGTGTCGATTCCGATTCCTATTTTGTTAACTAGTATTAAAATATGTGTGTGGAGTAATTTATTGGAAAAATAATTAATTACCAACTATATCTTATTTATGTATTGGTTGATTTGAATGAATTAAATGATTAAAGTAAACGAAAATATAACGAAAATATTATTATTTATGAAGCAACAGCAATCAAGATCGTAACCATTTCTGGTCGTTTGACATCGCTCCTGTCTCAATAAATTATATTATAGACAGATATCACTCTCACAGTAATGTAATATATTTCGGAGCGAAAAGAAAATAAACACGATTGTAATAGCAAATGAAACTATTTATTACATGATAAACAGATCCGCACAGTAGCTAAAAATGTAGCAAAATAATGTACAGTAATATAAACTTACAGGTGAAATAGTTCGTGTAGTTTAACAAACAAAGCGAACGCGTCACTGCACCTTAATACTTTAGCTGCCGGCCACAACATCGGCGTTTTCATAGAGAATTGCCAAAATATTTTAAGCTCATTTTTAAATCATGTGTTCTTATACTTTGTTCCCCTATCATATCTAAGTATGAATATATGTTTCTTATCATAATATTTATAAAAATACGTGTCGGACCAACTAGCCCAACATAGTTTTTTCCTACCGTAAATGAAACGTAAATAAGCTCCGTCGGACCAATTTAGCCGACATTGTTTTTGATTATATTAAATTTTATTATCTGTGCAACACTGTTTTGATATTTTTTGTGTTTTGTGTTAGCAAGAAACAACAAAACCATAATTTCATGTCCCGGCTACCCAAATAATAAACTGACTGGTGATAAAAGTGTTTTTGCGCCTATCACTAAGACACGTAAACGTGTCACATGTGATTGATTTGTGAGTTTATAAATATTTTGAATATAGAACTAAAGTGTAATATATTCTCTCTCTGATAAGTAATGCTACAGGTCCAGTAAATACTATCCAAGATTCATATTAAGTAAAAGTTTTAACACCAAATAATTTACTTGTTAAGGAATTTACGTTATAATTTACTTCCATATCTAAGTGTATCAATGTTTGTACTTCACTTTTGGTTTTGTGAAATTTTGAAAACAGTAGTGAAAATCATTACAATACGTTATAACAAATATGTGTGTCGGCCCGTAAATACGGACAAAAAGCTCTTAGAATAACATCATGTTTTTAATGCCGTCGGCGTTTATCTATCAAACAAAAACCATCGTAAATATTTCTGTAAGTAGTATGAAGCTTGTTGTTAAATACTGTGCCTTAATTTTTCCAAAAGTAGCAACACCAGCTGAGTAGTACTAATAAACATAAAGCGTTAAGAGGCCCGACGGTATTGGGTTCAGGGTACTGGCCGTCGCGTCAATTCGATGACGGTTAACAGAAACTGGGTGTGGAAAACTACATAATATATCAAATATGAAAAAGCACTTAAACAACATTCATTTTGCCCAAATTTATCAACAAAAAAGATCTATACTTGAAGAAACTTTATCCTCAGACACAGGACCTACAAGTGATAGTCGGTTAAAAATCAACTGGGATTGAGTAATAAATACAAAATAGGCCTGAATCAGTTGCACTTGTTCCAGTTACACCTGCAGAAAAAAGGTCCCACCAGATGTGGAGAAGGTATGCCCCACTAATCCAGAATGTTGAGGAAGAAGGTACCCCAGGGGAATTGACAGTAGAAGAAGAAGTAAACAATTATCTGGGGGAACCATTAGCCAGTCCAGATTGTGATGTTGGGAAGTATTTGGCAGTACAAAGTGCCAAATATCCTCATTTAAATGCAATGGCAATAAAATACCTGTCTGACCACTCGCGACAGTGATTTCTGAAAAACCTTTCTCAACTTCAGGAGCTATATGTGACTAGCGATGAAACTAGCTTGACTCACAACGTGTTCAAATGTTTGTGTTTTTGAACAGAAATGTACATTACCTTCCAGACTTTTAAATATTAAAAACTATCCTACTTGTATTAATTTTTTACTTTTTATATTGTTCGTTTGTTTTTAATTTTTGTTTTGTTTTGAGAGACAATGTAAATAGGCTTAGGAATTTTTTCAAACATCATAAAATAAGTAAAGTTCACATTTTTAAGTTTAAAATAAGTCATTACTTTAATCTGATATGTTTTTATGCTTTTAAAAATCCCTATTGATAAATCAAGGTTGAAGGTTTTGTGTAGCCTATTACATTAAAACAGAACTTTTAAAAGGTTTTGCCATATGACCAAGATGTTAACTAAATTAATTATTAGAGAACTAGCATGTAAGCTAATATAACTTGAAAGAATCGAGAATCGACTAAAGAATCGAGAATCGGACGGAAAATTTTAGAATCGGAATCGAAAATTTTAGGAATCGGCCCATCCCTATTTAAATCTCTTTTTTAAATGTAAACTTATGGTAAACATTAATGTAAATTAATGTTTACAATAAGTTTACATGTAAATGTAAGTTTAATGTAATTAATGTAAACATTAATGAAACTGTCTTTCTTCAGAATAATTTGAATAGACAGCGAGTCTGCCTAAACCAAATCGTTAGATACAATAGGTAATGTCAACAATCAACCCAGTAAGTCTTTTTAAAGGGTGAATATTTAAATGTGAACAAAGGATTTTTTTAAAATTAACTTAACACAATACAAAAAATCAGTGGTTTACAAGTTCACTATATCGTTCCCTTATACCAACCTAACTACAACTGCACTTCCTTATCCGTTTACTAACAAGGGTGTGTAACGATATACTAAGCAAGAAAATACTTTCAGCCTCCTATAGAGAGTAGGTATTCTTCTAATGCGCGACCTTACTCATGTAATTAATTATTCAAGTCCTAAAAGACTTGACTAAATTAAAAGGTACATCTACTTGACAATATTTCGGCTGTAACATTTATAAAAAGTTCTCGCAAATGTGTAACTTTAAGTTAAATAAACTCAATACATTTTTCACCCTCAGAAACAACAAACGAATTATTAAACTGAAGTTGGGATGCAAATGCTTGCTAGGGTGGTTAAGCGTGGGGTGGATTCAAGTTCACAGAAACAAGAACCATCAATCAGCAACTCCCTTGAGAATATGTAAGGCTTCGGCTGTTTTACAATTTATATTGGAATGTACTGGTCTTACTAAATGACTTTGTGATGTTATTTTTCTCTTATAGGAAGAAAACAAAAGAAACAATGCAACTGCACCGCTTCTGCCAGCTACCTTTGTGTGCACCGTTATTCACATGTCAAAATATCTAACCTGGCATTACACTATAAGCCAATCACCGTATTTCACAATATATCTCTCAATTTATTTCCGAACAGTATAGGCGTTTTTGTATCAAATATCATTTAATAGCTTTTTCTGTTTCCTATATGTTATTTCACTTTAAAATTGCTATTTGTCTCCTTTTTTTCCTACTAGCATCCCCAATCCCTCATGAAGTCTTACACAGAACATAAAATGAGACAAGGACTTTAAATCTCATGTTCAAGTTTATTAAAATTATTAAACTTTTAGTTTTTTTCACAATGATTTATGCAAAATGTTTACATTAAAGCAAAATGTTTACTCGTAAATATATTTTTCAGCTTTTACTTTAAAAACCTATTAAATTTGCCCTTTAATGCTAAAAAAACAAGGCCTCTACTGTGGCCTCCTACAATGACTATTAGGCACAATATAAGTCCAATGAAACAGACCTGACAGCGATAGTTTTGGTGGCAGAAACAATCTATTCCAGACATTAAAACTAAAAACACTTAGCAAACTCCGTCTCTACGTATCGTGTAATTAACCTGAATGTAACTGCGCATCCCACTTAGACCCCAAGTTTTGTCTAATTTTATTGCCACTAAGGGAGGAGTAGGGCACATAACGATGTCTAAAACTTCTATAAGACAATCACTTCAATTATTTCTCAGATTTTCAATAGACAAGAAAGCGGATTTTATACAAACGCACAAAACACTGATAATTATAATATTTTATTATTCAAACCGAACAATAAAACGTCCACCTGAAAAGTTCATATTTTTCAAATTGTTTGCCTTTAATGATGAATTGAACTTATAATAACTTGAAATGAGTAAAAAGGTAGATGATCTAATAATAATCCCAAAATTTAATAATTGTATATAAATTGAAGGTTAATGCTATAGAATACCTTTATAATTTAGTTTTAATAAAATAGAAAAAATTAGAACAGCATGGTCATTTTGGATAGTGAAGGTTAAAATTATCTATTATTTTCGCTCCACCACCCACTATCGCACTGTTTTAATAATTAAAATTCCAAACTAAAAACACTAATTCATTGCTGTTTTCAACATCAGTGCACTGTGTGAATTCTGTAGGATGAAACTAATAATCTTTAGTTAAAGTCAAATATTAAAACAGTGAATAAAAAAAGATTTAAAATGATAAACAAATAATTTGTTTACAATATTATTCATAGTTTTAACAATTACAGGAACTTCCACAAAAAGCTTTTCGGATTTTTTTTTTTTTTCAATATATTATCATGTTAGCTTTGTGCACACATTCACCAGTTTAAAGTTTGGTACAATATTTTTACTGAAGAATAAATAAAAATAATTTCAACAAGATATGACTATAATGTAGGTAGTTTTCTTTAAATAATTTACGAGATTAAAGTGCCTGATTTAGCTTTAACACTTATACCAGTGACAAATTTGTTTCCGGCAACAGTTCTGTCTCAGTACGTTTCTACAAAGTTACAAAATAAATTAAAGTTCGGATAGTCATAAACTAATGTAAAAGTGATTAATTAAGTTTTGCCGAACGTAATGGACTACAAAATTCAAGAGTGATTAAGTTTCTTGAGCTTTATTGTAAATGTGATGGTCACCCATGCTTGTAGACTTTCATCAAATTTCAGGCAAGCTACTTTGCACTCTAATCTTACAGTGGAGCATTCTAATAAAAACACTCCCTCTCTATTTTCAAATCTAACTTTATTCTGTTCATTTAAAAATATAAGTTTCAAGTCTTCAAATAAATAATAGAAGATTAGTCAAACAAGCCAAGAAAAAACCAATATGTCTGTATATGACGATTGTTACAAAAGGTATAGAACAATTAGGTTGACAAATACCCAAATATAAATGCAAATTAAAACACAGGACACGCAACACTCCTCATACAAAACTAAATGAAGCAACATTAATTTACAAATTATTGTTCAGGAAGACAGGATTTACCTTAAATGCAATTTGTTTGATTAAACTAGAACACACTGTTAAATCTAGTAATAATACTGAAAAGGACTGAATAAATCTAACAAAAAATAGCATAGAACAAACAAAAAATCAAATATCCTGGTTATAAATAATCAACCACATAAAAACGAGAGCTTTGAGGGCTTGTTTCAGATGGAGTCCCCCTCTCGCTGTTTGAAACATATTTCTTTTTAATGGTTTATGTACATAATAATGTGTGTTGAGAAAACTATTAATTATGGTAAATTAAAAACTTTCCTAGGCAGAGAGAGTGAACACCATCTATGGGATAAAAAGAGAAAAGAACTATCTTGTAGGATCTTTTAAAAGTAATCTTTGAGGATTACCTCAAATGTAGGATTACAATATGATAGTTTTAGAAGTGAATATCCACCATTAAGTGCAATGATTTTACCTTGTGTGATGAGGCGCCTTTCGGTCACTTGACCATTGTCGAATCACTGATTACTTTTTCTTAAGTTTTCTGGTGTGGATGTTCGGTCCGTCGTGTTGGTAATTGTTGACGTGATACACTTTTTCTCTTGAGTCTTGTGTATAATGTTTTTTAATAGTATGTCTTCTGTATATGTTGTTTGTAGATTCATTAAATTGTTGTGTATGTTTTTATAAATGTGGTATTTTTCTAGTGAGTTTAGTCCTATTGGGTTATTATTTATTTCAAGTATGGTTAGGTTATTTTCGTAATTTGTTATTTCATGTTTATGTGATGTTAGGTGTGCTGCAGCATTTGATACTTTTGAATTTTTGTTTTTGAATGCTCTATAATGTTCTTCAAATCTTATTTTAAATGATCTGGTTGTTTTCCCTATGTAAAATGCGTTACAGTTGTTACATGTAATTTTGTAAATTCATGATAGGTTATGTTTTTCTGAATTTGTTTTGTGGTTTGTGTTATTAAGATATTTTATTATATTGTTGTTTGGTTTGTATGTTGGAGTGTAGTATTCTTTGTTGTATATATTTGTTAGTTTTTCTATTTTGTTATTGGTGTATTTATATTTTAGGTGGGTTTTTATTTTTATTATTTTTGTGTTCTGGTTGTAGTGTTGTGTTGAGGTTAGGTTTTTTTGTGAATTTTTGTATATATTTTTTATAAGGTGTTTGTTGTATCCATTTTCTATTGCTATTTTTGTAATGTTATCTAATTCTTCATTTAATTTTTGTTTGTTATCCTGTGTGTATTTTATTGCTTTATTTATCACGTTACTGTAAGTGTTAATTTTGTGTGTCCAGGGGTGGTTAGATTTGTAGTGTATTGTGGTGTTGTTGGAAGTAGGTTTCCTGTATACTGTAGTTTCTATTTTATTATCATTTATATTTAATGTGATATCGACGTAGTTGATCGTTCTATTTGTTTCTGTTTCGACGGTGAATTGTATGTTTTCGTTGTATGTATTTAGTTTGTTTAATATTATGATGTGTTCGTTCTAAATGGTAGGTTGGTATATTACAAGTATATCGTCTACATACCTTGTCCATAGTGAAATATTGTGTGTGTTTAGTATATGTTTAATTATTATTTGTTCAAACTGTTGTAAATATATTTCTGACATGACTGATGATATGGCTGATCCCATGGGGAGTCCAGTTGTTTGTTTATAGTATTTATTGTTAAATTGGAAGTAATTTTTGTTACATATGTGTTTGGTTAGCGTAATGATACTATCTATTGTGTTTCTTTTTTCGTTATTGTGTATTTCTATGGTTTCTTCTATTGGGATGCTAGGGTACATGTTAGTTATTTCATAACTTATTATTTTTGTGATGCTGATTGTTTTTATGTTTTTTATTTTATTCATTAATTCGTATCAATTTTTTATATTGTATGTGTTGTTTATAAGTATTTTAGATCTTATTATATTATCGAGTATTTTTGCGATTATGTAAGATGGTGCTGTTGTGAAATTTATTAGTGGTCTTTATGGTGTGTCGGGTTTGTGGATTTTAGGTATGCCTGTTAATATTGTAATAAGGTATTTGTTAGTTGCGTTTGGGATTTCTTTGTATTTATTTTCTTTTATGTAGTTAGTCATTGAATCAATGTATTTGGTATTTTCTATTATTACTGCTGTATTTGTTTTATCGGATTTTAATATTAAGTAGTAACACTTACAGTAACATGATAAATAAAGCAATAAAATACACACAGGATAACAAACAAAAATTAAATGAAGAATTAGATAACATTACAAAAATAGCAATAGAAAATGGATACAACAAACACCTTATAAAAAATATATACAAAAATTCACAAAAAACCTAACCTCAACACAACACTACAACCGGAACACAAAAATAATAAAAATAAAAACCTACCTAAAATATAAATACACCAATAACAAAATAGAAAAACTAACAAATATATACAACAAAGAATACTACACTCCAACATACAAACCAAACAACAATATAATAAAATATCTTAATAACACAAACCACAAAACAAATTCAGAAAAACATAACCTATCAGGAATTTACAAAATTACATGTAACAACTGTAACGCATTTTACATAGGGAAAACAACCAGATCATTTAAAATAAGATTTGAAGAACATTATAGAGCATTCAAAAACAAAAATTCAAAAGTATCAAATGCTGCAGCACACCTAATATCACATAAAAATGAAATAAATTACGAAAATAACCTAACCATACTTGAAATAAATGATAATCCAATAGAACTAGAATCACTAGAAAAATACCACATACACAACAATTTAATGAATCTACAAACAACATATACAGAAGACATACTATTCAAAAACATTATACACAAGACTCAAGAGGAAATGTGTATGACGTCAACAATTACCAACACAATGGACCGAACATCCACACCAGAAAACTTAGGAAGAAGTAATCAGTGATTCGACAATGGTCTCAAATGACCGAAAGGCGCCTCATCACACAAGGTAAAATCATTGGACTTAATGGTGGATAAAATTACTTACAATAGTAATACATTAACTTCATATATATATAATTAATAAATTAAAAATATTTCATAAACAAGAATACTTTTAATGAATATATATATATATATATATATATATATATATATATATATCTTTTTTTGATTGATAAAGATCATTGTGATAAATACAGAAATATTTCAATAGTGCAATGTATTTTTATTCCTGTCTATTTATTTTCAAGAGACTGCAGTTTTAGACTTGCCACTAGGTAAATCTGTCAGTCTCCTATAAGTCTAAAAATTTGTAAATAAGCTTTAAGCTCTACTAGAACTAACCTAATATATATATATATATATATATATATATATATATATATATATATATATATATATATATATATATATATATATATATATATGGACCAGCATCTGTAAATTGCTCTTAAGAAAGCTGAAACTAATTTTAGAAAATATATCTAGCTTCTGATAATCAGTTTGGATTTAAGAATAAAAATCACTGCTATAAATTCAAGAGAAACGCGTAAATTGGATGAGCTATAGATCTTATATCTATGTCAGTTTTCCAGCCCACTGAAATAGAAAACCATTGACAGAATGAATTACAGTATTGAATCATGTGCGGTCAGCATATATCGAACCACAAAACATTAGACAATATAGAATCAAAAATTGCACTCATGACCTATGCATCCTGTTGTGATTTATTTCGGTAATATTAGAAATTTTACATTCTTATAGTACATTTGTTATAGGTCTTCTCAAAAACAATTCCTACAAATTTTAAGATGTCGTCCACATATAATATAAATAAAACTGGAAAAAAATTATTGTTTTACAAATATAATATTTTTAATTAACTATTACAAATCCTTAGCTACAAATTTGAAAACCGTTACAAAACCTTTTAATTTCGGTTTATGCAGTAGTTTACACCTGAACTCATTAGCTGGAATGCCAAACAGAGAATTCAGTTGTAAATTTCTAATAATGATGACAGTGAAATATATATAAAGGTTTGTAACTGTTTTTAAATTTGCATCTAAGAGTTTATAATTGTTAATTATTATGTATGCTACTGTGTTCTACATTTGTTTCTGTAATAATGGATTACTTTACGAGAATTATTTTTCTACTGCTGTTGTAGAGAGCAGATGAAAAAGCAAGCCCGATAATTCTAGTCATGATTCACTGTTAGTCATTCTCCCCTCCCCCACTTGCAGACTTTCCTTTCCATTGGTCACCCTATTTGAAACTTTTAAAAATTAAGTCAGACTGTGTATTTATTTGTTAGTTTATTACATTTTCTTTTTCAAACTTTGTTTTATAAATTTCCAAATTTTCTAAAATATTCAAATGTCATCCTATATTAACATATTGTAAAATCTTCATTGTATTTTTCATTTCTGCTGGAACCGCCACTTTTTCCATAACTAACAGTATATAAAGATGAATTCAAGGTTTATATGAACAGTACTATTAAAGTTTTTAAAATGGAGTCATTCCAAAACACGTTAACGAAGGAAATTATTGTAATGTTAGCAAAGGTAGAAAAATGTACTCGAATAAATACAAATAATCATATCAGAAGTGAAAATGTGTTATTAAGAACTACAAAATATATTTTTGCTATATATTTGAGCACAGGTTTCTTCTGCCATTTCTAATGTTACAATATTCTTCTCTGTTGATTCATTTCGGAGTAACTCCATTTTCAAAACTTGAATCGTACTCTTCGTCCAAACTTTGAGTTCATCTTTATATACTGTTAACCATGCCCCCACCCCTTCCAGACCTCGCTTTCTATTGGTTCACGCCTACTCTTGCTTCATGCCTACTTAATCATTTTAAACTTTTAAGTATAATGTTCAACTGTATATTTATTTTCCGAAACGCATCAACAGAGAATATTGTTAACTTTAGGAAAGTTATATATTGTAACTATAGAACTTACAATATACTACAATTTGTAAGTATAGAAACATGTAACTATAGAAATATTCCTAACATAAATGAAGATGAGTATAGTAATAACTACATCTTTGCTATAATATATCAAAAATAAGATACTAATATTTAATTTTTTTTTTGTTAAAAGAAACTTTCACAGATGACTAAAACTAAGATTCTAAAAGTTTATTCTAAAAGCTAAGCTCTAATTAACTTCATCTTATTTGGATTGTCCAGTAAATTTTACATATGGTGTGAACAAACGTAAATATTTGTACTAACACAGAAATTACTAAAATATTTATTAGCCTTCGCCAGTTCTTGGCATTTCAGCCATTGGACGCTCTGCCTCAAAGTAGGGCCGAGCATGTAAAACTTGTAATCCTGCCATGTTAAAATTTACAGTCATTATTTACTAAGAATTATTCACAAATGTCGTGAATCTGAACTGTCTGCACTAATGAAAACCTTGTTTTTTTTTAAATTTTAGTCTGTATTTGCCAACATTTTTATGAGTCTGATTTCTTTATGCCTTTATTGATAAATTCTTCACTATAACCCTATTTACAATGTATATATCTATCAATGTTATTTCCTAAAATCTATAAGTAGAATATAATATATGTGAAATGAAACTTCAACCAGTATGTTTCGAGATCCATTGGCCGTCAAATACTTTATTACATTGTAGTCATACATTATATGATCGTTTTGTAGTACTTGTAAAAGTTGCTTGCATTAAAAATGAAATTAAATAATAAATTAGAATTTGGCGGAAATAATACTATATAAGTTAAAAGATATTCTTATAATACGTAACTATGAATAATATATATGTGTGCGTGTGCGTGTGTGTGAGTGTGTGAAAGAATTACCATTTTTTTCTACAAGAAATAAGTTTTCTTGTGTAATAGTACAGTGATCTGTTGAGTTTTAAGAGAACTACAATGGTTTGAACTTCCGCTCTGTGGTCTTTTTCAGTTGCTATTCAGAGAGCAGATATATCGGTTTTAAAAGGGTTGAGTCAAACTGGCAGGTTAGACCTGTCTAGAAGCAGGTCTCTAGTTTGAGGGTCTGGCTGTTAGGTAAGGCCAACCAAGAGCGAACCCAACCAATAGTACACTACTTGAACCCAACCAATGAGATAGGGTGTTAAATGTATAGAAAACCAGGCCTTAATCATGCTACTTGTCTCAAATAATTGTGAAAAACTCTAGTGGAAACTCTAGTGTCTGGCTGGAATATTATCTGGTGCAGGCCAGTCACCATTCTAGGCTTAACAGTAATGCCTTTGGGTTGACAGTGATTAGAGCTAATGCGTCCTTATCCCATTCTCTTCCAAGTTTTACCATCTTTCTACTCCTTTAAACTTTTTACAATACACTGACATAATGTAAATTGTATCTACTATCTACCACATCCACTACCACCATGATACCTTCCTCTGCTCGTGACCGGATTGGCTATGGTGGGCCCTCACGAACCTGTGGTACCAGTATAGCAAAGACCCCTAGAGGTCCGACCTATAAGGCCTTGACTGGTCACAGGCCCTTCGACTGCATCCTATGGCTTTGGTTTCCCGTCATGACAATACACTAACACATTGTTTTTTTCTAAATCATGATAAAGGTCTTCATAATGGACTAACATTAGGAAATTACCACTTTTTAAGGCAGAAATATCCTGAGCCAATAGCCATATCATTTAGGAGATTCGTATTAATGAAATAATTTATTGCAAATTTCCATGCTATTAGGACAGTGTCAAATTCTCTCATATATATATATATATATATATATATATATATATATATATATATATATATATATAAAATAAGAGAGAAAGAGACAGACAGACAGACACAGCGATTTAAATTAAAAAGTTCTCTTTCTTAACTCACATAGCTGCTGACCTTAAGATATGAGTAAACCTTGAATGTTCGAGAGGACTTACCTGAAACAAAATTACCATTATTAGTATATAAGAATAAATAAAAACAAACAAGATAGCATTACAGTGGTTTTACAATTTATAAACACAAGATAGGCTAAAACTATATATTTGAGTACAATTTTCGAAGTACGATTTAAATTTTGAAAATGGAGACACTCCTAATACTGGATTATAAAATTAATATTAAACAATAAAATTAATTTAAATTACTTGAAATCAAAATTCTTTTTTTGAAATTAGGTCTACCAGTGTGTCAAACATTTAATATTCTAGAAGTTGATTAGGTAAATTAGTAGGATACTGGGATCCTATCTAAACACAACAAAAATACAGGATTGTATGAGTAAAAATCAGAGCTTATAAAAAAATATAAAACATGAAATAACATTATAAATTCAAGCCAAATGTTATGTATATGTACTCTAATTAAATACTAAACTAAGTGAATATGTAAATGCTTACTTGCTGACGGGTTTTGAAACAATCATTCCTTTTCCAAAACCTCTACTCATTCCTTCCTTGAAAGGAACAATTGTTTCGAATCGTGCCAGCAAGTAAGCCCTTGCGTATTCACTTAGTTGAGTATTATTTAATTATAGTTTAGTCAGTGAATTCAAGATATAACAAGCCACTTAACTCTAATTAGTTTGTTTTTCACTTAGTAGTACATTTAGTCATATCATATAAATATTAAATTAAAAAATATGCTGTTATAATAGCACCCTCTGAACAAAAAAAAAATATGAGAAAAATAACTTGGGAAAATCAGTTTTTAATAACAACTAACATTATTAACTAAAGCAGATCACAGTTATTAAATTATCTGTAATAATTAAAATAGGTGCCTACCTTTTTTCCAGCCTGATCTAAAATCGTGTATATTTTTTTTAGCAATAATTCTATAAACTTTCAAGCAAGTATTTGTCATTATACAAAAATGTATAAGGAAAATTCTTAATTTAGAAAAATATAAGTAATAATCAAATTTTTTTTAAAGGCAAATTTCAAGCAATGCCTTTTCTAAAACCATACAGTCAGCCTGTATCTACAAATTAAAGTAGGACCTAGAGACTTCATGATGACTAAGCTCACAATACAGTAAAAGCTCTTTTATACATCATTCTATCATCCGGAACGTTCTATTAACCGGCATATTTTTAGAACAAAAACAAGTCAGTATAGAGCCCTTTTTTATTGTGACTCATCGGAAATACAGTATGAAACAAAAATCAAAAAGATGTCAATTAACTAATCTAACCAAGAAATTGTTCAAGAAAAATCAACGTTACATGGAGTAATGCTACAGCCACTCTTACAAAGCTATTACGTTTGTTGAAGGAGAAGTTTTGGCTAAGGAAGTTTTACATTATTCATAATTTTTAAAATTCATAATTCATTCAAAATTGTTGAAAAACGGTCACCGCATATCAGGCAGTCGGTAATCTGTTATTGTTTTAAAAATCATTAGTCTTTGTATCGTTAAGTGTACTGATTAATTTTTTATTTTAATGTTGTATGAAGGGAAAAGCGTTTTAGCTATCAATTTCTTCTCTTTCGTCAATCTTATGTCTTATAAATTGTGTGTGTTTATTAATATGTACAGAAATACAGTAGTTGGATACAAACAAATATGGAAGGTAAGATTTCAACAGTACATTTAACTTTTTTTAATAGGTAGCATAACGATATCCACAGTACGTATTGTGTATAGGTTAGGTTCTATTTTCGATAACCGGCAACATGGTGTCGTATATTAGAGCTTTTACTGTATTACATTGCAGACTATTTGTCAAACGATGCATTATGCAACATATTTATCAAGCCCACAAGAGCAATCAATATACTTGTATTTTCCTTAGGCAGTGTGGAAACTGTTACTCAAATAGAACATAACAATTGATTATTAGCTTTACTCTTGTATTATTTTTCTAGTTTATAAGTATTTACTTGCTTCAAATATTTTTTAGATGAAAATATTATCTATGAGATTCCATCTATGATATTTTGGCTTTATTGAAAAATCCAAGAAAATAAACATGGTTGAGAATTATTCGTAATAGTACACTCGGATAGAACGTACACACCTCTCTTCACAACCCAACAGAATTCTCAATAAATAGTTACTTATGATATTATTGAATTTTAATTTCATAAGAAACTATTGTAAAACACTGAAATGAGGTGGGTTTATATTTACAAAATATGCAATTTTTTAAAAGAGTATAAGAATGAATATTACTTTTAAGATCCAATTAGCAATTTAATAATCATTAATTAATTAACTGTATCATTACAATCATAATAAAATTAATGATAATGGAATAAAATGACATCTGTTTTGTTGTTAATTGGACAGTTGTCTGAATAAATTTCCTACAATTGTTATTATAATTTCCTACAATATAACGTTTTTCTTACTGATGTTAAGAAATAAAAATTGCATCATTGTTTGTTTATTTCCAGTTTGTTTGTTTATTTTATTCTTTCATTAATTTCTAACCCTACAGCATGAGTTATGATATTTTGTGGAATACATGGTAACAGTTTCAGGTTGTAAAATGGAGGTTTCGATGACAACGAGATGGGGGGGAAAAATTCATAAATGATTCTGAGAACTTGATTTCTTGGTATTGGAAAGTCAAGCCAAAATCGCTAGACTTTGAACATGAAGATTCAAAGCTCAAATCCAGACAGACCCCCAAAAATTTTAAAATTTTATTATTTAAATAAATATTTAAAGAAAATTTGTTAACAATTGTCATCCTCTGTAGGTTAAAATAATGTATTTGAACTTGATTCGATGAATAAAAACGTATTTTATTGACGATTGAAAATTTGTGCAAGATATATATGTTGAGCGTATGAGCTAATAGGAATTTAATAAAAATATGAAAAAAGTATGTAGATGATGTATGAAGGTCAACTTCTTATGTAGATTAACAACAATGTAGACTCAACAATAGCTTTTATGTTGTTAGACTAAGTATTGTAAGAATCGCCGCCCTTATCTCTGTAAGTAATGTAGGTCTCTGCTTTATTACAGACACAAAATGTCAATGTATATGTTCAGCTTTTGTATTTCTGTCCAACAATACTACAAGATATGCCAAATCCCTTCAGATTTCTACCAAAATATTATAATATTATTAGTAACATCCCATTTATTTTTTATATATTAGTATGTTTCAATAGGAAACCCAAGTTCACTTAGATCCCGTAAATGACAATGAAATATTTACTGGCGTGTACTTTGAAACAAGATAATGAGTTGCTTTAAAAGACAAGTCCTAGGACTTGGTAATATATGAATAATTTCTAGTACTGTATAGATATGAAAAAAATTAAAAAGGAAAAGAAATTTGAAAAAGGAAGGGGAAAAAATGTAATTACATACATTAACAAATGGTAACTGAAAGAAATTTTAATTTTACATTCATACCACAAAGGAGAAAATTTAGACAAATCCAAGTTGATTCAAAAAGAGCGCAGGTTTTTAAACAGCTGGTAACTTTTTGCTTATCGGTTGGCAAGAATGTTTAACCTCGTTTCTATTTCTGGGAACATTCTAATTGTTGACACAGATAGTATTTCATTATTTCTTTCATTCTGTGTCTAATCATGGAGAAATTGTGCACATGAGTGTTAATCGTTAAAATGTTTTATCAGAGTGAAGAGAGTTATGCAGCTACTGTCAGGCAACTTAATGGAACTCTAGGACGTAAAGAAACTCATAATGAATCAAAACTCAAGAATAAGTTCTTTGAGACGGTTTCTACAGTCGAACTTAAAAGTCCTACAAGTTGTTTTGGCTGAACTGAACAAAACATTGGGTCGGTTCGTGACTGTGTGGCTGTTAATCCAGCAAAATCAATATGTCGGTGTTCTCAATAATTAGGTTTAAGATGATCTTCCATATGGAGAATTTTTCGGTACGATCTCCATTATCACCCCTATAAAATTCATTTGACATAACGATAGAAAGGCGCAGATCACCAGAAGAGAAGACAGTTTTATGACTGGGTATTAAGAACACGGCAGGAGGATGACACTTTCGCAAACAAAATCATCTTCAGTGATGAAGCTCACTTTCACTTAATTGGATTTGTTAACAAACAGAACTGCCATGCCTGGGGTTCAGTAAACCCTCGTATGATTAAAGAAAAGAAAATGTAAGCACAGCGAGGGACAATTTGGTGCGGCTTTTAGTACGGCACCCTTAAATGGGAACCCTTAATTTTTCTTAAGATCTGAAAGGACAAGTCGTGACAGTAAATGGAAACAGTTAATCGGAAAGTTAGATGAACATATTCATATATTTAATTTTAGTTTTTCACTAAAATAAATCTCTTATATAATATATATATATATATATATATATATATATATATATGAAGTTAATATATTACTATTTTTGAGTAATTTTATCCACCATTAAGTGCAATAATTTTACCTTGAGTGATGAGGCACCTTTCGGTCTTTGACCATTGTCGAACCACTGATTTTTCTCTGCTGTGGATGCTACGTCTGTGAAGCCGGTGTTTGTTGAAGTTACGCGCACTATTTCTTGATCTGTGTGTATGATATTTCTGTATAGTATGTCTTCTGTATATGTTGTTTGTAAATTCATTAAGTTGTTGTGTAAGTTTTTATAAATGTGGTATTTTTCTAGTGAGTTTAGTTCTATTGGGTTGTTATTTATTTCCAGTATGGTTAGGTTATTTTCGTAATTTGTAATTTCGTGTTTATGGGATAATAGGTGTGCTGCAACATTTGATACTTTAGAATTTTTGTTTTTGAATGCTCTATAATGTTCTTCAAATCTTATTTTAAATGTTCTGGATGTTTTTCCTATGTAAAAAGCGTTACAGTTGTTGCATGTGATTTTGTAAATACCTGATAGGTTATGTTTTTCTGAATTTGTTATGTGGTTTGTGTTATTAAGATATTTTATGTGTGTAACACAAACCACATAACAAATTCAGAAAAACATAACCTATCAGGTATTTACAAAATTACATGCAACAACTGTAACACTTTTTACATAGGAAAAACATCCAGAACATTTAAAATAAGATTTGAAGAACATTATAGAGCATTCAAAAACAAAAATTCTAAAGTATCAAATGTTGCAGCACACCTATTATCCCATAAACACGAAATTACAAATTACGAAAATAACCTAACCATACTGGAAATAAATAACAACCCAATAGAACTAAACTCACTAGAAAAATACCACATTTATAAAAACTTACACAACAACTTAATGAATTTACAAACAACATATACAGAAGACATACTATACAGAAATATCATACACACAGATCAAGAAATAGTGCGCGTAACTTCAACAAACACCGGCTTCACAGACGTAGCATCCACAGCAGAGAAAAATCAGTGATTCGACAATGGTCAAAGACCGAAAGGTGCCTCATCACTCAAGGTAAAATTATTGCACTTAATGGTGGATAAAATTACTCAAAAATAGTAATATATTAACTTCATAAAGTCAGTGCAACGGAAAAACAATGGATAATGTTAAATATATATATATATATATATATATATATATATATATATATATATGAAGTTAATATATTACTAAGTAAGTAATTTAATCCACCATTAAGTGCAATAATTTTACCTTGAGTGATGAGGCACCTTTCGGTCAATTGACCATTGTCGAATCACTGATGTTTTTCTGTTGTAGATGTTCGGTCTGTGAAGTTGGTGTTTGTTGACGTTACGCGCACTTTTTCTTGATCTGTGTGTATGATATTTCTATATAGTATGTCTTCTGTATATGTTGTTTGTAAATTCATTAAATTGTTGTGTAAGTTTTTATAAATGTGGTATTTTTCTAGTGAGTTTAGTTCTATTGGGTTGTTATTTATTTCAAGTATGGTTAGGTTATTTTCGTAATTTGTTATTTCGTGTTTATGGGATATTAGGTGTGCTGCAACATTTGATACTTTAGAATTTTTGTTTTTGAATGCTCTATAATGTTCTTCAAATCTTATTTTAAATGTTCTGGTTGTTTTTCCTATGTAAAAAGCGTTACAGTTGTTGCATGTGATTTTGTAAATTCCTGATAGGTTATGTTTTTCTGAATTTGTTTTGTGGTTTGTGTTATTAAGATATTTTATTATTTTGTTGTTTGGTTTGTAAGTTGGAGTGTAGTATTCTTTGTTGTATATATTTGTTATTTTTTCTATTTTGTTATTGGTGTATTTATATTTTAGGTAGATTTTTTTATTTTCATTATTTTCGTGTTCCGGTTGTAGTGTTGTGTTGAGGTTAGGTTTTTTTGTGAATTTATTGTATATATTTTTTATAATGTGTTTGTTGTATTAACACTTACAGTAACATGATAAATAAAGCAATAAAATACACACAGGATAACAAACAAAAATTAAATGAAGAATTAGATAACATTACAAAAATAGCAATAGAAAATGGATACAACAAACACATTATAAAAAATATATACAATAAATTCACAAAAAAACCTAACCTCAACACAACACTACAACCGGAACACGAAAATAATGAAAATAAAAAAATCTACCTAAAATATAAATACACCAATAACAAAATAGAAAAAATAACAAATATATACAACAAAGAATACTACACTCAAACTTACAAACCAAACAACAAAATAATAAAATATCTTAATAACACAAACCACAAAACAAATTCAGAAAAACATAACCTATCAGGAATTTACAAAATCACATGCAACAACTGTAACGCTTTTTACATAGGAAAAACAACCAGAACATTTAAAATAAGATTTGAAGAACATTATAGAGCATTCAAAAACAAAAATTCTAAAGTATCAAATGTTACAGCACACCTAATATCCCATAAACACGAAATAACAAATTATGAAAATAACCTAACCATACTTGAAATAAATAACAACCCAATAGAACTAAACTCACTAGAAAAATACCACATTTATAAAAACTTACACAACAATTTAATGAATTTACAAACAACATATACAGAAGACATACTATATAGAAATATCATACACACAGATCAAGAAAAAGTGCGCGTAACGTCAACAAACACCAACTTCACAGACCGAACATCTACAACAGAAAAACATCAGTGATTCGACAATGGTCAATTGACCGAAAGGTGCCTCATCACTCAAGGTAAAATTATTGCACTTAATGGTGGATTAAATTACTTACTTAGTAATATATTAACTTCATAAAGTCAGTGCAACGGAAAAACAATGGATAACGTTAAATATCAAAATATATATATATATATATATATATATATATATATATATATATATATATATATATATATTGGATATATCAAAACCGACACTCTTTTTGAATCATCCTGTATTTTAAGGTTAAATGAAAGTGTAGGGAATAAGCAATGTTAAAAAGTGGTACTGTATATGAATAGGATTATATTTGAAATAATCTACTAACTTTATTAACAGAATAGGTGTGATATTTGAAGTGGATAACATTGGTTTATCAGCTATATATAGGTCAGCTATATTGAAGATAAAGATATCAGCAGATATGTCAGCGATGGCACAAGATTCTGTGTAATTATACTATGTTTGTTCTATAGTGATAACAGTAATTTCAATATTTAATAACATACAAGAAAAGTAAACAAATTATTTTGTGTTTTAGGCTATGGACACACAGCCAACAACAGTTGATGAAATTGTCATCTTACAGCACTACTTCAACCTACTTTTTACAACAAATTTTGGAATTAACTTTGCTCTTTACTGCGTCAGTGGCCAGAATTTCCGCAGAGCCCTAGTAACACTTCTATGTCCAAGGTATCGCAGAAGACATGACAACACTCAAGTCACTGGTAGGTAAACAGGAAATGTATTATTTTCATAGTTAACAGAAATGAAATTATAGTAACCGTAAGCTTTATTATTACTTGAATAGAGCTAAATAAAACATTAAAAATAAAGTGGTTTGAAGTGGTAGAAAGGGAAGAAGTTAATAAACATTACCCGTCTTTTTAAAATCTTGCAATAAAATCATTGGTTCGGAAAAATGTCACATGTACTGGTGGTAAACTGTCAAAAGAAAGACTTACTGTATTTTTGCGCTAATATGGAAAAGAGAATTTTAAAACTGGTTGTCATAAAAAAATCTGCTTGTCCAAGATTGAATGATCAGTGAGAAATTGAAGAGTGGTTGAATATGTCCAATGACAAGATGCAACTGGACAAGTAAAATGTGCTGTTTTTGAATAATGCTACCTGCCATCTACACATCTCTTTAACGTTTCTGCCCCCCCCCCCCCCCCGAACACAACCTCAATTACTCAACTACAAGACCAGGGAGTGATAGCCAATTTAAAATGTTTTTATCGGAATTTTGTAATGCAATCATTAATAGCAAAAGTACAGGATTGTGCAACTATTGGTGAGCTTAGTAGGTTGATTAATGTACTTGAAGCAGTTACTTGGGTAAGCTAGGCAAAGAAAAACATCCGTCTAAATGCAGTGAAAAAATGTTTCAACTATGCAGGCTTTCCATGTAGGAACACAGTAAATATAGAAGATGAGACAGATCAAGAAATCATTAATGATAAAGTTGAACATGAAAATGAAATAAATCACTTGTCAATGAGCAAATCTTCCGTTTGAAGGTGACACTATCATTAATTTTGATGATGGCATATCTGCCTCTGCAAATATTGTCAGAGCAATAGATTTGTTGAAGAATAATGTATATGAGCAAGAGGAAGAAAGAGAAATGAAAATAAAATCATAAAGAAGAATGACTATAGTGAATGATTTCAAAGAATTTTCATCATTTAAAAATTGCCCTAAACCCATGGAACTGTTGCAGGAGGTAAAACGTTATTTAAAAAAAAATGTTTTAAAATCTCAGAAAATTATACTAAAAGACTTTTTGCAATAAACAGCTGTAAGCCTTTGTATGCCTATAAAACTTTTAGAGATTTCCAAATAGTGAAATCTCAAAATATTCAGAAAAGTTAACATTACAGTGTATTTTTGAAAATGAAGGTTTTGTCCAAATAAAGTTTCAGTACAGCAAAGTATTTTTCAGTACTTGCTCTTGAATGCATTCCTCTATATTGTATGATAAGGATCGAAGATCGATCGTTATTCCCTCCATAAAACGGAAAAGTGTTAGAGCGGAAAAAATGTGGGATCTTGATTATTCCACTTTAAACAGGTTTTACTATTACAATTAAAATATTGGAAACAGCCCCAATACCACAAAAGTAATCAAAACCAACAAATAAAACAATTTACTTAAGATTAAACCTTTCCGTACATTTCGATAACTATGTCATCATCATCAGAAGGTGTTATTACAAAATTACAATCTAGCAAACAAGAAATTATAAACTAGAGTTACACCAATCATTCTCTGTGGTCGCTATATATAGGTTTTACTGTATAATATTATAGTTAAGTAGTTATTGTATGCACCACAGCAATTACAATGGCAAATTACCTCATGACAAATTGACAAATAAATGTAAGAGATCAAAGAGGAAAAAATGGCCCTGATAACACAACTCTGTAATCATTGTTGAAAGCCACTAATGAATGTGCAACATAATCAAGGGCTCGTTAATTCTACTCTGCATTTAAATCAAATGCATTGAAATCATTTGAATAGTTAAAACACTAATACTACTACTACTGCACCGTGTAAACGATCCAAATGGAAAATTTGTGAACTACTTCTACTGTGATGCTAGGATTTCCTTCTTCAGGTGCAATGTTTACTTGGTTGGGTATTAGTTTAATATACACACTACCTTTATACCACCTTTACACCTTTATACACTAGCTATATAATATATTATATTACAGGCAATTAAAAAAAAATACAATAAAAATCCAAAAAACGTCTGTGGCAGGCATCAACAAGTTGTTAAAACACCATTATCAAGTTTTATTTGAATCAATTTGCAAAAAACAATTATATAATATCATTATTAAATATGAACATAACATGATTATATTTCTGCACGAAGATATATTTTAGCCACTAAAATGAGGAGTAAAATAGATCAACTAGCTCACGTAACTAAAACAAAAGATGGACTACAATAGCAACAAAGAAAAGTAAAAGTGAAAAAAAGCATTTATTTACTAAGAACAATTCATAACAACCAAATTTAGTGATAAATAATAAATAAAAATTAACTTATAAATATATCATATCTTCTTCGTACTTGTGTATAACACGAGGAAGATGGTTTGACCTAGGAAAATGTCCTGCATTTACGGCGACGTCCCCTCTGAGAGTTGATATTAATCGGTGAAACGTGGAAGGAAGCTGTATATGATAAATAGGACACTTAGACCTATATCCCTACTTAAGCCTCCTTAATTCCAATAAACATCAGTTGTGTTGGTAAGGAATTGTCTTTATACTATGTACAGAGATGTGGAAATGTTAAAACTCCCTGCCAGGTATTTGTAACACTATGCAAAAAGTTTGATTGCACACTGATTCACTACATGCACTAACTGTTAAACACAAAAATTCAAAACCAAAGAGGATGCTATCTGTAGTAGAATCTACTGCAAGGGTATAGAACATACAAAATTAGTCCTAGGTAATAACAGAATAATATGATTCTTTAAATTGACAGAAACTGTACAAACACCTAGGTATAAGTTGAATAAGGTTTAAACAAAATTATAAAAGTGTTTGATATTACGCTGCTATGTTAGAGATTTTCCTCATACCTTTGCCTTTGGAATATACCTTTGCAACTTTACTTCTGTGAAGGCCAAAGGATACATGCTTGTTATAACAAAGCACAAATAAAGGATGGTTATTTACCATTTTACTTTTTTACCTAGAAAGGTTATTACTATTTATTATAACTATAACTCACGCATAAAAATATAAATACAGTAGAGTCTCGATAATTCTAGCTAAATGGGACCAAGACCCTCTCGGACTGAAAACTTGGATTACACAGAAATATATTCTGTGCATTATAAAAAATAAGAGTTTTAATGAAACCTAACGCTATAATTAAAAATGTACTAAATATGTTTATAGAACTTCACATGAACATTTCTTGGAAGCCCTACTCATTCCTTTGGCATACCGTATTGATACAAACATTTCTTGGAAGCCCTACTCATTCCTTTGCATACCGTATTGATACAAACATTTCTTGGAAGCCAGACTCATTTCCTTTGCATACCCTATTGATATAAACATTTCTTGGATGCCCGACTCATTTCCTTTGCATACCGTATTAATACAAACATTTCTTGGAAGCCCGACTCATTTCCTTTGCATACCCTATTGATATAAACATTTCTTGGATGCCCGACACATTTACTTTGCATACCATATCCCAATAAACATTTCTTCTAAGCCCGACTCATTTCCTTTGCATACCATATTCATAGAAATATTTCTTGGAAGCTTGATTCATCATTTTCTTTATCATTAATTTTGATAATGGCATATCTGCCTCTGCAAATATTGTCAGAGCAATAGATTTGTTGAAGAATAATGAATATGAGCAAGAGCAAGAAAGAGAAATGAAAATAAAATCATAAAGAAGAATGACTATAGTGAATGATTTCAAACAATTTTCATCATTTAAAAATTGCCCTAAACCCATGGAACTGTTGCAGGAGGTAAAACGTTATTTTTAAAAAATGTTTTAAAATCTCAGAAAATTATACTAAAAGACTTTTTGCAATGAACAGCTGTAAGCCTTTGTATGCCTATAAAACTTTTAGAGATTTCCAAATAGTGACATCTCAAAATATTCAGAAAAGTTAACATTACAGTGTATTTTTCTTAAACATTTCTTGGATGCCTGACACATTTACTTTGCATACCGTATTCATAGAAATATTTCTTGGAAGCTTGATTCATCATTTTCTTTCAAATAGATCAAATATGCTGAAATAGAAATAGGCTCAAATTTAATGGAAGCTTGAAATATCGGGATTTGGATTTTCGAGCCGCTACTATTTTATGCAAAATAAAAAATTAAAAGACAAGTGTATTGTTCATAATAACAAAGAAATAAAAAAGGTTGAAATTTTTAAAAAAGAGACCAAAATAGCATTAATAGAAGTACAAAGAGTTGAGAAGGAATGAGTTGAATTAAGAAAGTAAAAGTATTAGAAGTATGAAATATGAAATTTCATGAAATATGTTAAAAATATGAAATATGTTTATATAATAAAAAGAGGATAACACAGTCAATTTCCATAGTCAAAGTCATCCCAAACTCCCTTTTAAACCTTCCTTGAATATTATAACTACTATGAATAGTGTGCTTGATATGCTTGAACTTAGTATATAAGTATATACTAATCAACCGATTGTGATGGCAGCTAAACATAACTGCCAAAGTGGTGGATCCTCACATCATACCAAATACCCTTAAATTACCCTATTGTGGTTGATGCATAGATGCTCAACCACAACTTCCTGTTTTCAACTCAAGTAAATGTAAGGTCTCCGTGACCAGGTGGTATCTATTAAATCTGTTTCTCAGGCGCAAAGTCTTCCATTTCTCATTTCTTTAAAGAAGAGTACTTGTTTCATTTTATATGGTAAATCAAATGCAATGACACAGAGTGAAGATCCTTCTTTTTTTCTCATTTATCTTCTTCCATTGCTTTTGTGTCTTCGGGTTATCTAATGGCCACGTAACTAGGAAAATGTATTCCTTCATTGAAGTCAGAACAAAAAATCCCTTCAACTAAAGACCTTATAGAGTACATATTTTGAATAGCATGAAGAGCAATTTTGGAAACAAAATATACTGCAAACTGAGGGTAAAACTAATCTCAGGGCAAAACTGATGTATCTAAGTACATTCTGATTCATAAAATGCATAACCAACACGATAGTACACCTCTAAAACTCAGTGAAAATGATTTCAAAATGGTGATAGACAAATGTGAATAAACTCTGGGCGGAATATTGTCCAAATATATGATCAAACTTCAATATGAACTGCAGAGCTCTAACTGGCAACAGAATGGATGCTTCACAAAGAGACCACAGTTTTCAATATAATACTTGTAATAGTTGTTCTCAAAATTGTACTATTATATTCCACAAGGTTTTCACTAGATCTACTTTTAAAAAAATCTCTATAAAAATATCTTGAAATGCAAGGGTTCTCTGTTAAATGAAGAATTTTCTTACATTCTTCGTCCCATCATAGAAAGAAGGGCTTGTTGGAGAGAAGTTTTTTTTAATAGAATTTTCCTTGTTATCCAGATAATTGTAATAAACATATAAATATTATCAAGAAGCTTATTTGTAGCAGGCAGTATCTTTTGCGGATTAGCAAAGGGCTCAGTCAATGTCTTGTCCTAAGTTTTGTAAAAGAAAGATCCTGCAGGTGTTTTTACCCATGGATTGCTCTCAACTAAATTCCACTCTGGATTTCGTCCTTACTTTTATTGACTAGACACCTGCCAGGTATTTGTAACACTATGCAAAAAGTTTGATTGCATACTGATTAACTACATGCAATAACTGTTCAACACAAAAAATTCAAAACCAAATCAGGAATGTCTACATTTTACATTATTTGCACATGTACACACATATTTTACAGTGTTTTGATTGCTTTAAAAAATGTTTAGTAATGTAAAAATTAGTAACAGAGTTACACTACTTAAACATATATAGTGTATCTGCATCTGTACAAAATAAAAGATTAATTTAGAAATTGAACCAAGTAATAAATTTCTTCAATAATCAACCAACTTTAATTTCAACTAATGGCATCTCCATTTCATACTTTTGTTGCTTCGTTTGTTTACTTCATTCTAAAATGATTTCCCTTAGGTAAACTATACCTATGGTAGAGAAAATTAAGTGAATCCCAAAAGACTTGAATTCTTCAACATATTCCACCTTTAACTAAAGTATTTTCTAGGCTAAAATACTTTCTGCATAGCTGAAAAACAACTTTATCCTAACAACAAATCTCCCATGATTTAGTTATAGTATAACAGAGACTAATTATTGAAAAGATCATCTTTTCTGTAGTTATAGTATATGTTCTTATATTTCTCGGTTCTTTTTTTTATTAACTGTATTCTGACCTTATTTCAGAAAAAAAATCCTCATAAAACCTAAACTATAAATATAGCACAATAAAATGTCTTCCTTACTTGATTACAAGTCAGTCATTTAATTTTTTGAGTTTGAAAGTGAAGAGCATAATAAGGCTAAGTATGCATTATTCTTATATAATTTAATTGCACATTTCCTATCTTTAACCTATTTAAACACTAAAATAATCTTCATTCTTGTATCTTAAAATTTTATCAATTTCGAATCTTCTACAATGGTGAAAACTTGTGGAGAATAAATGTACATAGAAAACAAAATGTTTTACAGTTAAATATTCTCATCAATAAAAATCAAACCTCTAGTATTCTACATCACAAAAATGATTACTGAATAATGTTTATAAAACATGAAACAAACTAGTTGTATTCTAGTTTGTAGCAAACTTTGTATTCTTTCCAACTTGCTTAAACTCATAAATAAAACAATAATAACTTACTGACAATATCATTTCTGGCTACACTAAACAATTATACTCTAATAAAATTATGAGATTAATGAAATTTTTCAAAAAAACAATGAACTACAATAAAACAGAAAACACGACACACAAAACTCCAAGCACCATGTACATACAAACTAAATTGTGTATGATGTTAATAAATTCTATATTGAGAAAATCGCCAACAGGTTACAACAATGATTCAAAGAACACAAACTCACCCAATTAATAACAACACTGACTCAAACAGAAAAATGCCACAGCTTCATAAATAAAAACCATGTCCTAAAACTTTGACACATCATAGGAAGGACTACAACTCAACATAATAGGGCAATATGAAATTTAAAACCATACCAGAACACATATTCAATGAACAAACCCAGGGTAAATACAATATTTTACCACAGTGTTGATCAACCGCCTTTAAAACTATTGCTTGACTCAACAACACATCCTAACAGTCAACCTAAACACTGATAATAATAACCTAGTATTCAGGAATATTTTGTACTAGTAAATTTTCTAAAAATTTACTTTACTTTGTGCTAATTCTAAGGTAACAAAATTTTAACAAATGTCATGAACAAGAAAATTCAAGAGAAATAAACAAATTCTATCTAACTCAAAGTGTTAGAGAGTTATCATTGTTTAGCACAAGGTTTCTCAATCTTTTTCAAAGACTGTACCCCTTAATAACAAATTAAAATTTTGTGTACCCCCTTTGTTGTTGGGGGGAGGGGGCAGTCAAATTAAAAATACTTTTTACATATAAAATACAATATATTTGTAACGCATTAAAAAAAATAACGAGAAGGATGAGCTTGCTTCTTTTTACGTACTTCCTCAATGTTTGACTTGTTTTGTAAAGTGCAACATTAAACCGTCCTCAACAATTAAGCTTGTTTCTGTAATTACATTTTAAATATGTTAAGCTCAAAAACCCTTTTTCACACAGTTATGTACTTGAAAACATAATAAGAATTTTTACACCAGTATTTGAAAGTTCTTGGTACTCCTTTCCAACACCGATCCAAACATTAAACAACATGGCACTGAAATATTTTTTTACCGTCGAATCACATACGACACAGAAAGAAATTTATATTTATTTATTTAAGAAAGAAGAAAGAAAAGGAAGAAAGAAATATTTATTTTAATTTTTCATTAGTTCATTGAACAAAAGATCACAAATAACATGTTATCATTATATTTGTAATTTTTTTGTGTATTGTCTTGGGTTCATTATCAGTGTGGTACGTTTAATACTTTGGTTTGTTTTCATAGTAAAGACAAAACAAACGGAAAGAAAATGTGCTAAAACAAAGCAATGATATTCAACAAACAATGACATCAGTTAAGAATAAAATTCATCTTTTACAGAACACTACTACAAAAATAAACAATTTACAAAGCCATTCCTACATTTTGCTAACACAATTAGCACCATCCATAAGGTAACAAGTATACTCTGGACAACTTAAAACTTAATCCATTGTAACAGAATATGTGTAAAAGGTTTTCTAATTGTTAATTATAATTTATGGAACTGTGATCTATATTTTTTATTTTATAATCAAATGAGTACAAAACCGTGATTTTTTTCCAATGGGTGGAAGTTAGGTTTTGTGTGTGTGTGTGTGTGTGTGTGTGTGTGTGTGTGTGTGTGTGTGTGAGAATGTGTGTGTGTGTGTGTGTGTGTGTGTGTGTGTGTGTGTGCTTGCGTGAGTGCGTGCATGTGTGTGTGTGTGTGTGTGCGTGCATGCGTGTGTGTGTGTGTGTGTGTGTGTGCATGCGTGCGTGTGTGCGCGCACAAGTGTGTGTGTGTGTGTGTGTGTGTGTGTGTGTGTGTGTGTGTGTGTGTGTGTGTGTGTGCCTGTGTTCATGCGTGCTTGTATGGATGTGTTTGTGTATTTGTATATAAAAACACATATCTATTTATTTATGATGAATTAAATAGTTATAAATAATGATTTTTACTAACAATTATACAAGGAACAAATTGCACTGAAGTCCTGTTCTAACTTTATTAGGACACTGATTATCAATGTCTATAAATCCTTTCAGTCATTCAACTTTCACATCAAATACTAAAAGTAGAAGCTGTATGATATTCAGTGTTCTAATGATTTGAGCAGAAATCTGATAAACAGAAAAAACCTTTTTTTTTATTTTGAAAATACACAAATTTTTCCAACTGGTTTCATAAGCCTATGGACCAGTGAATTTTTAAGTTAACATGTAATTATAGTACACATTATCAAGAGCACAGTGGTACAATATATTACAATAAAAATATTGAAAAGAACCCCAATACCACAAAAATAATAAAAAATAACAAATAAAACAAGTTTTTTAAGATTAAATTATGTACATTTCGATGACCATGTCATCATCATCAGAGGGTCTTGTTACAAAATACAATCTAGCACACAGTTTTTGACTTAACCTATTTGGTTCCTGATGGCCGATCGTTATTTGTCGGTCGAGGGCGGAGCTTACCTCACGCCTATATATAGCGACCGCAGAGACCGATTGATATCATTCTAGTTTGTAACTTTTTTGACTTAACCTATTTGGTTCCTGATGGCCGATCGTTATTTGTCGGTTGAGGGTGGAGAGGGGGCGGAGCTTACCTCACACCTATATATAACGACCGCGGAGAACGATTGGTATCATTCTAGTTTGTAACTTCTTGTGTGCTAGATTGTATTTTGTAACAAGACCCTCTGATGATGATGACATGGTCATCGAAATGTTCATAAGGGTTTAATCTTAAGTAACTTGTTTTATTTGTTATTTTTTATTATTTTTGTGGTATTGGGGTTCTTTTCAACATTTTTATTGTAATGTAATTATAGTCACAAAACAAAGATCTAAAAATCTAAAGTTAATTATTTAACAAACTCCAGATATTATTTATCTTATATTAATATAATTTTATTCTTATCTCAGGACTTTATATCTGTATGACATTACTACAAGATAATTTTTGAAATTAACTCTTATTTTACACAAAAATTTCTTGAATCTAAGATAATTGCGTATACAACAACTATTAACAATACAAAATAAATTTGTTGTAGGCAATAAAATATAGTTATCAAGTGATCACTATATAATATTCAATAGTTTCCTAATATAAAGTGTTCATATAGGTAATAACAAATTACACATTTGTTTCAAATACATTTTCTATATACATATGAATCTATTATTACTATATTTCAATATACATTTAACTTTAAAAAAGCTAGTTTAAAAATACAAAATATATACAATAGTAATAACTTAGAACAATTTAACTGAGTGAAAGATTTATTAAAATTTGGCTTAGTGGTTTCAGAGTACTCAAGGTCTCCAGGGTCACTGTGTCGTCGCCGTACTGTGACAATAAATGGATCTTGGAGAGAGGTCCATGAGATGATTCCAATTAACAAGTAAACACATATGGCTACTTCAGGCAAAGCTTACAAGAACTGTTATTATCAAAATAATAATAAGACCAAATAACCAATGATTTTCTACATTGTACAGAATATTTACAGAAATCTGGTTGTCTGATTGTTATTCAAGGTGGTCACAAATATCTATTTAAAAACTTAAACTTTTCATGATTAAAATTTGTTCAAGATTTTCAATATTGAATTGGCATTCTATAAAAATCTGTGTCAATAATATCAGTGTTTTTGTATGATCAACTAAAAGTCAAATAATACAAAAATTGCATTTCCTATTATTGACTGAAAGTCAATTAACAAATAAAAAGCATTGTAATTAAATGAGAATATAATATAATCTACAGAGTAATGTAATAATGGTAAGAACTAAAAATAGTTTTCCTTAAAAGTGACTCCCTTGATAGGTCAACGACAATTGGGAAAATTCTGCATTGTGATTCTCTATATACACTTTTACTAAGCCACTACCACTGACGATTCAGTGCTTGCTGTAAATAAGCTGAGCTAAAATTTAGTTATGCTCAACAAGATAATTATTTTTGCTAAAGAAATTCATTGATAACTCTTGATGATGAAAAGTAGTAACCACACAAAAAACATTTATCCTAATCTTCTTTCCTTATTTAACTTTACAAATGAAAAGGCAACCCTAATACTTGTAGCTATTAAATTGTACATAATAAAATAATCTTCAAATTTTTTTACTCCTGAACATATATATTGTTTAACAATCTATTGAATAAAACCCCAACTTCAATGTATTTTCAAGTACTGTACAGTATATTCGGATCAATGTGGCGACAGCCAGATCCGGATAACATAAACTCCAGATATGGGAAGAATAATGATGTACGCTTATACTTCAAAATCACAACCATTCCAACTGGAAGTAAATGTATGATTGTTTTAAGTATTTAAGTTACACTTATTGAAGATTGTAATTATGTTTTAATAGCAATATAGAAATATATGTACAATTTAGTTACATGCCTTTTTTACAGTTCCTTAACCCATTGTGGTTTACATGCTAGGTCAGCTAGTCACAACAATTTATTAGTAGCAGGTATAAAGTCCTCCCCAGCTAATTATGAATGTCGTCATTGTTTGATTGATTTGTTTACTTCAAGAGAGTTTATTTCCTGATTTCTTTGCGCGAGAGAGATATGTCCCGCACAAGACTAGATGTCAGTGCTGTCTAATAGATATTTATCGACTATCAAAACTTACAGCATAAATAAAGAAAGATATTTACGCCCCACTGATCTTCTGTCATACATCTAAATATAATTGAACGCTTCAGACATTTCTATGTCAACTGGGACGAAAAGCTCAGTATAAGTTTTACTCCGTGTCGGTCCGTAGCTGAATGATACGGACACTTAAACACAACTGATTAAGTTGGGTAATACACCTATCTGTAGAACTGAATTGGGTACTTGTGAACCGAATTATATGGAGTCTCAAACACAACTGGCTAAGTTGGGCAAAAACAAAAAGCCAACTGCTGGCACTAGAGACTGGCCCGACAGCAAGGCTCGTTGCTAAATAAAGAAGATTACTTTATTTTCATGATATTGGACGTTCCAGATATGAAATACCCAGATATGAGAGGTTTTGCTGTACTTATTTTCTTGATTAAAAAATATTTAGAGTATTTCAGGTAATTTGGTCAAGTAGTCATCCTGCTTTGTTGGCTAGTGATGGCCATGCCAATATATTCCTACAGGGTTATTGCATTAATGTGTTCACTTCACGCTGGTACTCAATGAACTCTTCTAATACATACAATGCATTAGGTAATGAATTTTATAAATATAAAGATGTACATATTACTATAATGTGATTCTTCTGCCATTTCTGATAACTTTGTTTTTATTTCTAAACAAGTATAAACTGTTAGATGCTTTAAGTTTGTGCTATTTATTACTCCTCCATCAAATTGTGGATTATCACACTTTAAAACTTTGTGCACAATTTTTAACTAATCTTACAATTAATACCTAAGGCATAAATAACATTTATATTCCTTGTATACTTTTTTTTTGAAAGTACAGAATTTTAACATTTTTTTACTGTAGTTCAATGCAAGTGTAAACTACTTGAATACAGAAAATATACTGTAATTGACAAGTGTCAATTACTTGTACCACTAATAAAAGTGTATTTTTTATTTAAAGTTATAAATGTTGTCAAATACAGTAGAGTCTCGATAATTCAAGGTCGATGGGACCGAGACTCCCTCGGATTTGCTAAGACTCAGATTACACCGAAATACGTTTCTGTGTATTAGAAAAAATTGGTCTTTTAATCAATCCTAATACATTAGTATAATTAAGAATGTGCAAAATCAGTTTATAGGATGGGCATTTATTAAACAGGCGGTCATTTCCTCTGCATACCATATTAATATAAACATATCTTGGAAGCCTGACTCTTTTCCTTTCCATGCTGTATGTCTATAAACATTTTTTGGAAGCCCAATTGACCATTTTCTTTCAAATAGATAAAATAAGCCCAAACAGAAATAGGCTCAAATTTAACAAAACTTGGATTTGGAATTTCGAGACTCTACTGTATAATAATATGACCAAACCCATATATGGTCATATTATATGACCAAACCCATATACTGTGAGTAATATAAAAATTAGGTACGAATTTTGAACGAAAACTGTAAAACTTATTTATTCTCATCCATAGCAAGAGTAAACCCTCTTAAATATGCTTTTCAAGGGTCTGCATATTAAACGGATCCACATGACAGAAATATGATTTAGTCATGAATAAACTATAAGTGATTTTTGTAATGAAACACATAAAGAATGAAAGTCAACTTTATTAGTGTTGAGTATTGAAATTGATTAATAAGGCTTTTCTAACAGTTAAAACTACAGTACTTAACATGTTTGGTATAACACTACAGTATATAATTATCGGTATATAATACCGTATACATTATGGTATATAATTATTGATTAAAACTACATTACGGTCATTTGGAGTACACATGATATAAAAGCCATTTATTGAGACAGTAATAGTGTATTACAAAGATCATTCTTTAAAAAAAAATTTTAAATAGGTGCAACAAAACAGTACTGTTTATAAATATCTAATAACAATGACTATAATATTATAATGTTCTGCACCACACGATATATTCATATTAGTCTCCTTATATTACATGGTACTCACTCTAACACAATTCAAAATGGTAATCTAAATACAAACTTTTGGACAACTCCGAGTTCTTAACAACTAAATGATAACAAAACAAAGGATTAAAAATGACAATATTTTTTACTAATAGCACCAGTCACGCAAACCACAAACAAATAAAGGTTTAAATGTAATGTGGCTGGTGAATCCCTCCCAAAGACATTTAAAATGTTCGTCCAGCCGCAACATGCCCAGCTGCTACCACTGTTGCTGACCGGTGATGTGAGTTACGTATATGTCCCGGGGCCATCTAATGGCATCTGACACCATTAGTCTTTTCATTATCTTCCTGTAACGAGGCGATATCTTCAGCAACCGGTTGAACCAATCGTTACGTTGGTCCCACGAACCGAGGGCTCCTACCACTAGGGCATTGAGGGTCACTTCATAACCCTGTAAGCAAAGCTCCTCTGCCAGGTGTGAATATTTTTGAATTTTAGCACTACGTACTTCCACCAGACTCTTGGCCTGGATAGTTTAGTTGATTGGATTAACAAATGTCTAAAAAAAAGTGAGTGAGAATATTGGACTTTATATAGGCATTAATTGATAATGAGGAAAAAGTTTTATCGGTATTTTCGTATGACATCATTCTAGTCTAATGAGAAAACTCATTACAAAAATTTGTTTTTTTCAAATTACCGCATGTGATATTTCAAAACCAAGCAGAGAGCAACTAAGTTTTGTATCTGAACGGAATAGCAATTCGGAGCGTACTCAGTTGCAACAGAGTTTGATGATGTCACCTACCATGCATGGAGCATGCCGTCACCGACAAAATATACTGGCCGACAAATTTTGAGCTGGCCGGGTATAGCACGCTTTGGTGTGGGCCAGTGACGGTTCTATCTAATGGACGTTTTCCAATGCAAATGATCCCAAGAATATTTTGTTGCATGTGTCAGTATAGGCACGATCCTAGTACGATACGTTCTACTAGGGATACAGACTTTTATTCTTTGTTTTGCATTCCACAACTGCATACGCTATTAGACTACAATACATTTTTCTTCCTACTAATATACTAAATAGAACATAGCCTTGCCCTTTTTTTAACAAAAAAAATTTTTTTTGAAATGATAATTTAAACAACGAAACTAATATTCACTATAATAGATACAAAATTTATAAAAAAAGGAGTGTTTAGCCAGATATTTTTGGCTCAATAAAATGGGGTATTTTACAGAGGTTTTTTTTTCCAAATGGTAGCATTATATATAGGAGTGTCTAACCAAGATTTCACTGTAATAAGAGAGTGCTGAACTGCTGTTTTTAATCAAACAAACCGATAACTTGTGTTTTACTTTCCTAATCTTAATTCAAGTCATGAATATAAAATCTTACAATAGTTTTTCTAACAAAAATGTGAAATGTTTTCAAGCAAATAAAATGTATTTACCCAGAAAGATTTTTAGGAATGGCAGAACAGTGTTCTCGATGTGAATACGTAAATGTTAAAGATAAGGATACATAGTAAGTTTTAATACATAATAAAATACAAACATACTTGTAAGGCATGGCTTTGTAAATTAAAATGTCTTATTATTTCAGTGTATGTTACTTTAATTAAACCAATAAGAAAATGAAGGATCCTTTAGATTTATTAAAATATAATTTTTACATGTAAAACTTCAACTGAGATACCTTTTTTCTAACAAATGTGAAATGTTTTCAGGTAAAAAATGTCTTTTCCTACAAAACATTTTTAGGAATGCCAGAACAGTGTTCTCAATGTAACTATGTAAATGTTGGAGATTTTTTTTGTCGATCTCGATAGGAATTGATTTGAAAAAAAAATTGTATAATACTTGTTTATACATAGCTCCATGCAGCTAAGGTTTTATTTTAAACTTATGTAGTTTCCTATCATTATTCATCTAGTTTCTTAAATTCAATAATTGATTTTATAGATATAATATTTTGTTACAAATATTAAACAAAATTTAAAACATATTTTTCATTTGCATTGGAGTTTTACAAATTTGTGTAATGTTTTCAAAAGTTGTGTTAGTTGTTGCCTTGAACTCTGTCAGTGACATTTTCTCTCTTTTAAGCAACAAATTTAAATAATTTATCTATACACTATTGTATTTTTTTCAAAGCAAAATATTGATAAATTGAACTAAAATATTTGGTTTTACTCCTACTCGAAGTTCAGTTTAAAATTTTACTGCCTGTACATTGTTATAATTTGAAGCCCCACACTAATACAAAAAAATGCAAACAAAATTATATAACTACTACTACAACTCGTGTAGACACTTTCACTTTTTGTCATTAAAACAATAATTTTGTTCTATGCTAAAGTTATAAACTACGACAATCTGTTTATGTGGTGTTGCCAATATAAGAAGCAAATTTGCAAAGTAGCAAGTTTACAGACTTTATTGTGACTTTGTAACACTGATATATTTCATATGGATTACAGTTACTAAGACTTACATAAAATTAATACTCTTTGAACCAATTCAAAGCTACAAATTTACAACATAATAAAAAAAATCAATTTATTGTAATTAATTTTTGTACAAGCTAAAAAAAATTAAACTCTGAAAGATATTCAACTATTCTTTGAGTTTAGCTACAGAGGATATGTTAATACAGATAAAAGACGTATATAAAACATAAAAATTATTCATTTATTAACTCAAACACATTTCATTTACAAAGTCATCATCATCAGTGATTGTTGCTGGTACAAATTCTAACAAAAAGAAATATTAAAACTAGAGCTAAAGAACATTTTTCCTACATTAAATATAACAGACCAGAAAACTCTCCTATGGCAAAACATTATTTAGAAGAAAATCATGCATTTAAAATAAACGATGTAACCCTGTTAAAAAATGTTGTTAAGTGTAGTGAATTGGAGTCAGGCCCTATTCAAAATTCTATATTAATGTAATAATTACACAAGAAATTTTTATTCCAACTTTTGGTTAAAATCTTGAAATAATAATAATACTGAAATATTAGCTATGTATTTTGTTTATATGTAATATAAAAATATACATGTATTAATTATATGTTTGTTTGTATATGGTTAAGAATTTGATTGTAATTTATGAGTTAGGTGTAAAATTTCTATTTGATGTATCATGTTTGAAGTATTGTTAATAACTGTTGTTTTGACAGCTGGGCGTGGCCACACCCAAGGTATAAATTTAAAAGTGTAACCTTACATTCACCTAAGTTGGAAGTTAGAGTTTGTAATAGCAACACTCACTGATGATGGTGACTTTGTCATTAAAATGCGTCTGAGTTAATAAAAGATTAATTTGTGAGTTTTGTATATGTCTTTCATTTGTATTTCTGAAAGATATGTTTAATATAGCTTAGTAAATATACAACTAATTTCCAAATAAATATCTCAAGTTAATAGTTTAACCTTTCAAATGGTATTTTGACCAATGAATATTAAAATATATTTCAAATACGCCATCAATAATTGATAATGATGACATTTTTATTGTGTATCATTGTTCATGGACCATTAACTCTTACATACAATTGTCAAGTAAAAGTCCATTAAGCTGAGTATTTATTGCACCATATTAATTCCGAATGTTTTTGCAGATCTAATTGTAACCAGTTAAAATCTAGACAATTTTAAATGATTTGCTCAATTAACTCTTAAAAAAGAAATTATCTAGTAAACTACAAAACACTGTAAATATTTAAATAAAAACTATTAAGTTTAATTTAAGAATTTCATTCTAAATCTTCTTAGATATTTATAATGTATAGATAATAAAGGATCTGTTGCATGTAATGTTCAGATATTTTATTTATTGAATGTGAATAAATTAAAATTACTGTAATAAAAACTAAATTTTGTGGTGAAACTTTCTACTTTGTTATCTACCTCTACCTATTACCCTCCCTTAGCAATATGAAGGAAATACTCCAATATGTTCAGATTTATCCTGACTGCAGCAGGTCGTCAGTGCTATAACATCCAGTTAGAGAATAAAATCAATGCTCAGACTAAATAAACTTCAATTTAAAAAAAATATTATTCCACTTTTTAATACAGCCTAGCACCAGTTGATCAAATTTTAGAGAAGATAATATGCACAGATTTGAAGATAGAATATGCTGCAATGGCTTGGTGATCCTCTAGACCAGGGATGGCCAACTAGCGACCTGGGAGCTGCTTGCGGCCCACGGTTTTATGCGACCCCAGATGAATGTTTAAAACATTAGATGATTGATTTATTAATAAATGTAAAACATACAAATATTGGTCGGAATAGGTTATATGGATGTAGGGTGAACAGTAAGAGCTCTTACCTCCAGTAAGAGCTCTGTGACTTCCAAAGCGACACATTTTTTCAGACAAGGTCGGAAACTGGTACTGCATTTTGGAGTCAAATGCCTGATGAGATATGTGCCAAACTAAGTGACTTCGGTATGAAAATAGTTTCAATGTTTGGAAGCACATACCTTTCTGAGTGCACCTATTCAACAATGAAATTTATAAAATCAACTGTTGGACGATTGCACCCATCCACAATGTTCTCATTAAGTGAAAAGGTAGGCCTTGATACTTATGGATGATTTTTAATTTAAACAAATTAGAGTTTTTTTCTAATACCGTGTTCTGATAAGCATAAACAACATGATTAAATATTATACCTATTTTGATCCTTTGTACATTGAGCTTGACCAGACTTTTTGTTAACTAAAGGTTGTTAAATTTTTAACTTACACTTGGAGGAAACGAAGTCAGACGAAAACGTTTCCTCCAAGTGTAAGTTAACAATTGAACAACCTTTAGTTAACAAAAAGTTTGGTTGCAAGTAATAGCAAAAGTGTATTAAGAAAATATATAATATACTATGCATACTAAACGATTTACCTGTTGCCTACATTTGGCTTATTGTTGTATGTGTGGAACTAGTTGTGTGGCCCTTCAGGGTTAAGAAGTTGGCCATCCCTGATCTAGACCATGGGTTCTAAAACTGGATAATATAATATTTGTTTATTTTTAATATGCTCATACCATTTATTTATAGTGTAAAGAGGAGGGAACGTGGGAGGCTTTTATTTCAAGAGGAGGCATGGTAACAAAACGTTTGTGAACCCCTGAGCTAGACCCAATAATGACGGAATTGAATGAGAAAGGAATGTATCATAAACTAATTCATGTTCATAACAAGTGGCAGAAATGTTTTGTTAAGTCGTACAATAAAGTCAGAAAGTCATACTTTCTATCTTTAAAATATACTTATCTTTAAAAATATTTTAAAACATTTGAACCATACATTTTAGTTAATAAAAATATTTTTTGTTTCATTTTAACAAAATTCTAAATGTTAAAATATATTTAATGAAAATTGAGTCATTGGACATTTAGTACATTAATGATACTATTGAAAGAAATAATACTTGTAATCTTGGAACTACTTGTACACGATTGAGAATAAAATAAAAAGAACCCTTTCATAGTGGGGAAATAAAAAATGTCATGTTTCCAATTTTTTATTAACTCATTGATATTCAACTTTTCTCCAATTATCAATTCTTCAAAAGAAAATCATATTAAGTCAGAAATTTCAATCATATAAATTGGAAATGTATCTTGAACAAATTTACATGCTTAGTAACATATTCATCTCTCACTCTCTCAACAATTGTGTAAAGCTACTTTACAAAACTTCTACATCATTCTAGACCTAAAATATAAAACAAAATTTATGTAGTGATAGGAAGAAACTTTTATTTCAAGTACAATTTACACTTGAGAGTAAAGTTTCATCTCTCAATTAAGGTAAGGGCGTTTATGAATTAAGTATTCACTTCCTTTTGTTGTTTCTTTTGATATACCACATTCAAAAGCTTTCATTTATTTACAACAGAAGGGAAATGCTTTCTAATACTACAATTTATTTTTTAAGTGAAGACAATCTGATTTCAAAGTTACTATGTAAGCCTTTACTTTCAGTATTTGAGTGCCTTCATAAATAAAACTGGAATTTAATTTCAATCATTTACAAATTATTCTGATAATTATTTTACAGTTAATTTAAATTTGTTTATTTATCTCATTCTTTTTCTTATCATTTATACAAAAGACAGTATTTTATTAACAAGTGCTTTGTTTTGCTACGAGAAATACAAAATTAAAATCTTTTTAACTAAAACCTAGAGGTATGATTAAACAATTTTTATTAGATTAATTAATGGGTAAAAATATATTTGTGGAAAAGAATTGAACTTTCAAATTGAAAATAAAGTCTTGCAACTAAATACATAAAGGTTCAATTGAACTCTTTAAAGCAGCAGCAGCATCAAATGTGATGATTTATATTATCATTGTCAAGCTCTGATAGGAGAAGGCACTTGAAGATGATCATGGGCTTATATGCGGAAGTGGTCATGATATTGTTGGGTAAATCCAAATAAAGTGTACCAGTGGTTGCTTCACCTCTATTATTCATTTTTCTACATCTTATTCCCATGTAGCCTAAATCTTATTCTCACATGTATTTTTAACAAAACTATTTCAAAATAGATTTTAAAACACCTTTATTTCAACTACTTTTCATATAGTGACCATTTTTCTTTAATGGTATACACAGATAATTAACTCTTTAGCTTTAACTTAAATATCTCTTGTCTGGGTTATGCAATATATCTGCTACACTTATATCTTAACATATCTTTTATACTTTATAATATAGGCATAAAAACAATTAAATCAAGCTTTATAAGGTAAATTCTACCTAAAGTTACCTATAAATGTTGGTATTACTTTTAGATAGGTATTACTTTTTAGATAAATCTCACTTTTTGGAACTAAAACATGTATGATAAAAGAACTTCAAAATAATTTGTTTGTGGTAGTTAAATATACTGACACAATCATTTTTCATCATAGTAACAACATTGCTAAAACAATACTGATTTTTTTAATTTTTGACATCTGTAATTTTTAAATTTTCAAAGTTTGATGTTTGATATCTTTGTCGATGAGGGCCTAATTATATAAATGATTTAAGTGGACATTGTTCATCTATATGAAAACATACACAAAACTCACAAATTAATCATTTATTGACTTATAGGCGTTTCAAAGACAAAGTCATCATCATCAGTGAGTGTTGTTATTATACACTCTAACTTACAACTAGGGTGAAAGTAAGGTTACACTTCCATATTTATACAGTAGGTGTTGCCACGCCCACCTGTCTAAACAACAGTTATTAACCCTACTTTAAACATAATACATCAAATAGAAATTTTATACCTAACTCAATAATTACAATAAAATTTTTAACCATACAACATAATTACATATAAACAAATAGATAATTAATATTTCAGTTTATTATTATTTCAAGATTTTAACCAAAAAGTTAAAATAAAATTTTTTTGTGTCACACTTATTACATTATTATAGAATTTTGAATAGTGACTGACTTGTTATTTACAATATTATTTTTATTCCTATTAATATACAAAGTTTCCCATGCATCCAATTCACTACACTTAACGTTTTTTAACAGGGTTACATTGCCTACTTTAAATTTATGCTTTTCCTCTAAACAATGATTCGCCATCGCAGATTTTTCTGGTCTGTTATATTTAACGTGGGAGAAATGTTCTTTAGCCATAGTTTTAATATTTCTTTTTGTTTGACCTATATATTTCAGACAGCACTTGCTACACTTCAGGCAGTAGATTCCTGACTTTTCTTCATTAGGTATGGCGTCTTTATAGTTTCATAACAACTTCTTTATTACACTTTTACTCTTACTTGCGACCAGACTTTTTGTTAACTAAAGTTGTTAAATTGTTAACTTACAGTTGGAGGAAACGTTTTTGTCTTACGACTTCTTCAGCCTCTATTTTTGCCGCTCGGAATGCTGCAGTTGTGCTTCCTCGGTCCATTATTTTGAAAGTTAGAAGTGATGTGATCGAAGAGTATATGTGATCTGTGCCGTGTTTGTTCATTTAGGATGTCATTTTTATGTGTGTTGCTATATCTATATATTTCATACTGTTCTAGTGTGTTTAATTTATGGCCTTTGTTGCATGTGTGGAGGATGCTCATGTTATTTTCTATACTTTGCATGAGTGTTTAGTGTCCAGGAGGTGATTTGCGAAGGTGGATTCAATAGTAGTGTGCAATGCGCTTTGTGTTCTTTAGAGTATTCTTTAAAAATATCAACTTTAGTTAACAAAAAGTCTGATCGCAAGTAATAGCAAAAGTGTAATAAGTAATTTACAACCAGCTCTTCATGAACAGCAATAAGATTTCTTTAGGTTATTTGCTGTGGCAATTGTCACATTCAAATTACTATTTTTTCCTAGAGATTTTCTAATTTTATTAGACAGAGGTAGGTGGTGTGTTATTTTTACCCATTTTTTTCCTTTTTATCTCTTATTAACGTACTTCTCTGATTTCTTATTGTCTTTTTTTCATCTGTTTGTGGATTTCATCTAAAAAACCCTATACAGAAAAAAATAACCTATCTGGAATCTACAAAATTACATGTAACGACTGCAATGCATTATACATAGGAAAAAAATTAGATCATTTAAAATAAGATTTTCAGAACATTACAGAGCATCCATATCTAAAAATAAAAAGCATCAAATGTAGCAGAGTACCTATTATCACATAAACATAATATAGCAACTCACGAAAATAACCTAACCATACTTGAAATAAATAATAATCCAACACAACTAAACTCACTAGAAAAATACCACATCTATGGGAACAAACACAACAACCTAATTAACCAACAGACAACATATGCAGATGATGCCCTCATCAAAAGCATCATGCACGCAACACACAATGAAACATATATAACGTCAACAAGTACCAACATCACGGAGCAAATAACATCAGAACAATAAAGAAAAATAATTCAGTGATTCGACAATGGTCAAGTGACCGAAAGGTGCCTCATCACATAAGGTCAAAATTAATTGCACTAAGTGGTGGAACAATAATTGTTTACAATTAACAATAATAAATTTATAAAGTCAGTGCAACAGAAAAATAATGGACAACGTTAAATATCACACACACACACACACACACACACACACACACCAAATATATATTGGGACTTCTAAATTAGTAAAAACAGTTGACAACTTAATACATTGGTTAAGTAAAATTATACTTTGGAAAAAAAGATCATTTGGTAAAAGTAATAACCAACTAAGAATTAGTATACAATAAACAATAAAACTTTTTATTTCGAATAATTGTTCTAGTAATAATGTATATTTTTAGACAATAAATACAGCCATATACACAACTTATGTTTTTGCACAAATCTGTAGAATAACATTTTTAAAACAAAGTTCATTTATGTCAACTACAATTATTAATCTAACAGTCATTTTAAAAAATAATAATCTAAACTACTTACAGAGATATAATACATACATAATGAATAATGGATTAAAAAGAATTATAAAATTATTAATGACTAAACACAACATTGTTGTCCCCATTAAAATAGCGAACAGAAAAACAAGTTTTTTTACAAGTTCAGAGACTTAACTAGATAAGGTGAAACATTTTATATAACCATTTGCACGAACATATACAAAGTTAGTGACAATAAAAATTTTCAAATATATTAAGCGATAGTCAAGTGTTTATGTTTGTAACTAGGATAGGATATTTAAACATATTGGTACCAGTACTAAAGACAGGTTTCTAAAAATATGTTCTGACAGTGTATGTAATTTCTGTTTATTTTCTTCATTAAGGATGTTATTTGTGTGTTCTGGTATGTTTCTAAACTTCTTAGGTTCTAATGTGTCATGATATGTCAATTTTAAGCAGAGAATTTTTATACTTGTGTCACTATGATCTGTTTCTGTTACATGGTTAGCAAAAGATGAGTTTGTTATTTTAATAAACTGCCGAGGTGCAAAATCCGATCCGGCGATCTAGGATCAGGGAAAATCTTATTGAAGTTCTTGGTTTTCTGGGGAAATTTGGGGGAAAATATAGCTTACGGAACTTTTTTTAGTATTTTTTCCCATTTACGGGATTGGGGGAAATATTGGAGGTAAAAACAATTTCTGCACCCCTGAAAAACTTTAGCTTGATTTTCTGTAACATTTATTATAGTCTGTACAGTTAAGTGTAACAGGCACCTGGTCCTTAGAGTTTTCTTGTATGTTTTTGTTGTGTTGTGTGTTATATTTACATTGATTATCTATTTTAAATGGTATCTTATACCCAGGCTTTCTAGTTTTTTGACAATCCTATTTAAGTGCTTTATATTTTGGTCCATATAGTATTAATTAGTGTCTTAATGCCTCAATTTCTGTGTGCTAGTTATTTTTGTTGGTATCAGTGATTGGGTTGGTACTTTTAGTGTAAATAGAAAAGCTCTAAAAATATTCATGTTAATGTTAAAATAGGTGGTTTGATCTATTATTTACGAGTACAAGTGTGTCTATCATTGTTCGGTGGTTGTGGAATGTGAAAATATGCTTTTGAGAACAGCTTTTGGTTAACGTGAGGTGAAGAAGATTCAATGTGTAACCTGATTCAAGTTCTTTAATGAAGTGATGGAGTTTTTGGTACATTTTGTTCATAAGAAAAAGAATTTTACCTACTTACTAGTATTCCCTATATAATGTGATGGTATTTATAACAGTAAATAACTTTTAAGTAGGGATGGGCCGATGTCTAAATTTTTTAATTCTGATTCCGATCTCAATCCTAAAATAAGTCTCCATATTCTAGATTCTTTTCAGTTATATAGACCTACATTATATTCTCTAATCATAAATTTAGTTAACATCTCAGTCATATTGTGAAGCCTTTTAAAAGTTCCATTTTAATGTAATAGGCTACACAAAACCTTTAACCATTATTTATGAATAGGAATTTCTGAAAGCATGACAAATATATTGCTTAAAAGTAATGATTTATTTTAAAATTATAAAATATGAACTTCAGTTCACAATTACAAAATATTTTCAGTAATAAGCATTTTAGCTTGTATAACTGGAGAAATCGGAACTAGATTTTGTTTGTGTTTTGCTTTGACATCTATGAGGCTGTGGCAACCACAGACGGGGAGAGAGAGAGGGAGAGAATCTGCCCAGCAGAGCGAGAATAGGGGTGACAAACAAACAGATCAGAAATGCTTCCAATTGTCTTTGTTGGTACATCATAAATATTAATAATATTTTCGTTATCTCAAATCAACATTTGCTTTAATCGTTTAATTCATTTAAAGTAACTTATACTTTAAATAATACATAGTCGATAATTATTTATTTTTCTTATAAATTACAGCCCTCACATATTTCAACAGCTAAAAAAACAAAAATTAGCACTTTAATCAATGGAGAATCGAGTATCGGCGATTACTCGATACCAATAGAATCAACGACTCCTGGAATCAAGAATTGAGAATCGGAATCGGTCCACATCCCTACTTTAAAGTAAATGTGTGCTAGTTGAGAGGATCCTTGACTTTATTTTAAAGTATCATTAAAGTATTTTACTAAGAATTCAGTTTGCTTTCCATGGGTAGGCAATCTAACTGAGAGTAAAACTTGGATCTAGGTGAAAACAATTTGCTCAGAAATGGATTGAAGAATTTGTAGGATTTCAGTAATGTATGTGTGGAGTATATTGTTTGCATTATTTGCAGGTTTATGATGTTTAAAATTACATTAATAGGAATATTTGTATATAAGTGTATTATGAAAAAATTTAAGTAAATTGAGTAGTGAAGTACAATTACAGTTTTTATTTTGTTAGTTAGATTTGTTTGGTTTTTTAGAATGGACCTTGTATTAAGATTTCTTAGTTACCTGATTAATTGTCCATGCATTCTGAGAGTGTATTCAGTAGTAATTCCACCGGGTAGACCCGGCTCTATCCAGTTTTTTTATACATATTTGTTAAAACCCTTCTTAACTGTCAATAATTTAAAAAAATAAATGTTATCTATATAAGATCAAAAGAAATGTTCATAATATTACTGCAAAATTTAGAATGCACAAAGCAACATTAAAATAGCAAATAATCGATCTTATGTTTAACTTATATGTCTATTTGTTCTGAAAGTAAAAATAAACAATTTTGGGGGAGGGCGCTAGTAGTCACAACTTCCATAAAATGTGCCTACACCAAAAAATAAATCCTGAAGCCTACCCTGAGTATATTATTTAGATGTTTGTTTTGTGGACTTTTGGGAGAATTTAGGTAGGTGTTTAGAATGGATATGTATCAAAAATATATTATCCGTAAAATAATAAATAGCTTGAAAGTGAACAATATGAATATGTAAATAAGTACAAAACACATTTATATTGAAAAAAACAGATTGAAACTTTTGCAATTCTTCAAAGTCAAACTTTTGTTTTTTCTATAATCTCACTAAACATTTTTTGAAACACAATTAGAAATATTTTTCAACTTTCGAGTTTCTATAAATTCTACAGTTGACATAACTTTAATTACCAAAATATTTCTTTGGTGTTTCTGCCTTAAATTTTGTACATATATAAACTTACAAAATACATACATTTTACATACATTACACAAAATTATTACAATAAGTCATATTTGTTTTAAAAATCATTTTTTGTAACAAATAAAATTTAAAACAAGATGAAAAAATTTGATATTAAAACTTGTACACCCTAAATAACTTAAAACCTACATAATATGTAAGGTTCCAAATTTGTTGTGAACTCCCATACAGTTTGAATCTCATATTATTGAAAACTATTGTCTTTTTAACTTCAACTGTTTTTGTGGGCAAATGTATCATGATGTGGTGTTCCTCTGCTACTTTTAAGGTTTTGCACTTTGTACCTACCTTTCCAAATAGAAGATATGTTATAGGCATTGTATTAAGTCAGTCACTCCATAGAATGCCTAGGCATTATATATATGCCCAAAATTGAAGCGCACAAAGTATTAAACAAATTGTATGTCATACTTTGCCTCTGCATTACATACAATGTCCGCCATGACTCAGACAGAGCTGCAGGTTGCAACAAGCAAGCCCCGACCAACCCGCAATCCATGCCCTCACCAATCATGCACTCACTAGTCCCGACCAATCTCCTGTACCGGTTGTCATGCTTCATTAGTGTGCTACATTCAGTGTGTTGTGAGCAGTTTACATTTCTATATATTAACCAAAATATCTCAAGTTATTGTGGATCAGTGTTTGGCAGGCTATTTGACTGTTATGAGATTAAAATTGAATGCAGAAATTGCTAAATACCATAGCGCTAAAAATAGTGTGTTTTTTACAAGTAGCCATTATAATACATTAATTTTGGAGGTTGAAGATACCAAAATCAAATCAAAAAAAGGAGCCGTGTGATTACTGGCTACTTAACAAGTATGATGTGATGCTAGTAGAAAATAAACCATAATTAATTTATCCACTGAAACATGGAGACAGTGCCATAAACTTTTCTGTTAATGATTCAAACTTATTTGATGTTCTCCATAAAGCTCATGTTTCAATAGGGCATGGAGGAAGGGAGAAAATGTTAAAACAATTAACTCTAAAGTACAAAAATGATGTAAAGGACCCGTCATAATGCTGAACTTTATATTAGTATGTGTGAACCTTGTAGTAACATTCAATTTTCATATGTAATTACACAGTGTTCAATATAAAGTTCCTTTGTGATATATTTTACCTGATAAACTTTTGGTATTGTATATAATACCTAGATATTGTATATAATGCCTAGCCAAACTATGTAAAATTGTACAAAATCATTCTCATTTTATACTTTGACAAAAGCCACTACCCAAAGTATAAAATGCCTAGGTATTGTATAAAATGCCTGGAATAATAGCTTTGCCTGTAACATATATAAAAGAATTCCAGCAAAAATAGTCAATTTTTGTTAAAATGAAGAGACTTTTAAACATTTAACAGTTATAGTTTATGGTGTTGAAAAATGTTACTCTAATTTCAATCCAATTCTCAAGACTTGCCACAAAGTAGATATCTTGATATCATATCACGTCATATGATACACATAGATCCCCATAAAAACTTCATATGTGTTTGGTAAATATTACCATATTTTTAAGTCAATGAGTAGGCTTTTCCAAGTATCACACCACACAAAATATGTTAACATAGAGGGGGTTAACAATTTCAAAGACGCCCGATTATCACAACGTTCCTGTCTCAATTATTCTAAATTCAACCGGTACAGATCATCTAACTACATTTCACAGGTATTTAATTCTCCCGATGTCTTTTAAAAGACATAGCCACATAGTACAATTAGTCAAACTTATTGCTAACCAAGTGATACTACAGTATGTACTTGGAAAACTATATACGCTGATTGTAAACGATTTTTTTAAAAAAAGAACAAAGATAAAAGTCAATTTAATCACAATTTAATTCAACCAAAGACTTACTTCTGTCAAATTGTTTGATTTCCAAAACATTACAGCCACTACACACTCTCAACAACCATTGGAATTTTCTTATTTTACAAAATACAATTGCAACTGAAAAAACGTTGTAATATACCAACGTATGTAGACTGGAATAAAGCGTATAGAAATATGTAGACTGAATACAATTACAGCAAATTATTTTTGTTCACAAAGTAATTGCTTTAACTTATAGGTAATCTATTATACAGGGTTATCATTAAAGAATGTTGCAATTTCAGGAATTTGTACGAAGATTGTAGGGAAATATCTTTCCTCAGCTAGATGAACTAGAACATTTATCAACTTCATTTCCAACACACTTCAGATGGTGCTCCTTGGGACCCTGTGATTTTTTCTTGTAGGGATATATCTAAAGCGTTGTTTATTCACAAAAAATTCACAACCTGAACCACTTAAAAACCAGATTAATAAAGCAATGACAACCATGAAATGTTAACGAATGTTGGGAGAGAAGTTGAGTATCGTTTAGGCATTTGTTGAGTGACTAAGGGTGCACATATTGAAATTTATTAATTATGTTTAAAAAAACTGTTTGAGACGACAAATTAGATGAATAAATGACATTAACTGTAAGTAATTCAGTTTTTCTTTAAACCTTGTTTAAAACCGCATCCTTCTTTTATGATAACCCTCTATATGTAATCCCAATTTTAAAGTGATTAAATAGAATCTAATGTACAAACACAATTTTTTTTTTATAAATATATTATACGATTAATCTTTAAGTTAATGTAATATCAGTTCCTTAAACAAAAGACTACATTAATGCGTTAGTTACGAAGACTAAGTCTGGACTCACCATTGTCGCCTTCAGCAGGAAGTGGTCCTACAGCACCAAAGAATCGTTTATCTAAAATTTGCAAAAGTTGTAAAGCAGTTTCATGGACATGTGTACGAGGGCAACCAGTATTCATGAGGGTTACATTAATAATTGCTGTGTAGTGGTCACAAGGGTATTCCCTGAAACAAAAACAGTAGCATAACAAAACTTCTTATAAAAGCTAAAATAGAACATTTAAAATGTTCCAAACTACACATATTTTAAGTTTTGGAAACTATATTATAAATACATACTACTCAACGTTTAAAAAAATTGTAAAATGTTCTACAAATAAATAACTAACAATATTTGTACAAAAAATAAGAAATCTTTGACCCTGTATAACTTGACAACAAAGCATTTGCGGACCTATGTTTATATGAACTTTTTTCCTTATTTTGATGAGAGAAATAAGCTTGTGCCTTACGGCAGATTTCCTGAAACACCCTGTATATTTAGGGGATATTTTTTGGTGAGGTTCTATTAATAAAATAGAATTTAAAAAATGTTCAATTAAAACATTTTTTACAAGATTTTATTAAAATTTTTTAAAGTCTAAGAATAGTGCCCATGTGTTTATAGTACATGTTTCAAACTATTGGTGATTTTTAAAACTCTTTAAAATTTGGTGATAAACCAAGTCAACCGAGATGTTTCAAGAATATGAATGTGAACAATTTAGGTTTGGTTTGGAAAGCTAACAGAAATTCATGGATGAAATGTAAAATAATGACAGATTAGAATTTTTTGATAGTATAAAAGTAATGGAAATATGATCCGTTTCATGGATAATGGATCGTCAAACCCTCAAATTAGATTAAGCAATGTAGAAATATCATTTTTACCTCCAAACACTACTTCTCATTGCCAACAGTCAGATCAGGGTATAATCTACAATTTTAAACGCCAGTGTAGAAAATAGTAGCTCGCCATATTTTATCTAGTATGGAAAATTGTCAAAATTCTGACGACCTTATTAAATCTATAAGTGTGTTGGACACTGTTTCATGGATTAAGTCTCCTGTAAAGAAAGTTAAGAAAACTACAGTGACTAACTGCTTCTAGAATGTGTAGTGTAGTGCAGACAAAGTGGCACAATGCGTCTGTAGAAACTGTAAGTCAAACAGATGAATATGCTAAGTAACATAACCTATGTACAATATAATTGTGGAATAAATGAAGCATAAAGGTTTCAACTGCTCCCCAATAAATAACCACTAAGAATGTCCTCTAGCATGTACAATATCTTATTCCATCGGGTTTCCTTGATGAAGAAAGGTAATTAACACATCAATTGCTAACCAGTTTTCCAATAACCTTCAAACACAATTTTTTTCTACTTTTTGTTTAAATAATGACAAAAGATAAAAATATTTAGTTTCCTAGTGTGTTTATTCATTTAAACTATTTTATTTTATAATGTCATTTGACACCAGTGACCATCATGTCCAAATATAAATATTTATACTGCAAGGCACGCTGCCGGGCTATTACTCACTGCCCATTCAAGGGCGATTTTCTGAATTAATGTAAAGTGTTAACACTTTCATTGTATTTTTTTAATACAAATTCAAGTATAAATAAATATTATAACGTATTTTCACAATATTATAGATATTTTTAAACAATAAATATAGCTAATAGATTTTTTTCACGTATTTTATAGATACACAATTTAAATTTTCAGCATAACTGTTTTTTTCTGTTTGAAAATATTTTTTCTCGAATAATTATAATGTAAATATAATCTGAACATTATGCTTACATTTATGTTTGTATTGTTTCAATAGAAGTGTGTTTTAAATTGAGCTGTTTTTACAAAATTTATATCATCTTATGAATTGGAGGTAGACGTTTTAAACTAAAGTTTTTAGTTTTTATTTTTTGAATTGTTCAGTTGTTTTAGGTGAATTTTTTTTAGGATCAAATCAAATGTAACAATACTCTAAAACGTAATGTAGTTCTACAAAGAAATGTAAATAAAAACTATTTCCTTCTAATATTTCATGTAATACTGAACTTCTAATTTCACAATAAATATAGTCTTCAAAAAAAAATTTAACATTTTTCTGAATGCCAAAATGCAGGATCACACAGGGGCCGTGTTGGACACCTCATATGGTTAAATACATCATGAATGTGCCCGACACCCTTTTGTGATGATTTAAAGTTAAGTCTACATTGTCGGTCACGTGTAATCCCTACGGCCCTATGCAAAAATACGGTGTTGGTCACTGGTAATTGCCATGCCAGTTAACGTGTTAAAAGAAGGTCTTCCTTGATGAAGGTTAATGCCTTAAAATATTGATTTCTGCCAACTATAATTTAATTTAAAAATTTACTCAAAGGTATTTTATTATAGTTCATATAAAAGACTTACACCTTGTATTTCATATGGTAATATAGCATATAAACTGCTAAAACAAATTTTATCAAATGTTTTGAATGTTTATAATCACACACAAAATAAAGATGTTGCTATTTACAAATCATTTACCTCGCACTAAATATTGTAGCAAGAGCTAAGAAACAGCCATCAGCTATTTCAGCTTTGGCTGTATAACAACGGTCAACAACCCAGTCCAACAAAGGTCCCATATCTGGGTTACATTCAAGAAGCAAAACTACTGTTTCACAAGCTAACTTGTAGATCTGTAAAAATAAAATGCAACTAAATAAGTAAACATTTGTCACATAAGGTGATCATTAGGGTGAATAGATAAAACTAAATGTCAAAAAATTTTTAATGGGAAGTAAAACTTTACTATCTGAACATTTTTTATTTTAATTGTAGGTTACTATTATTTTGATTAACTTTAAACTAAAAAAAAACTGGTATCACTGAAAGAAGATGGAATAGGACAGGTTATCTAGTTTAAATTAATGATTCCAAAGATTAGAGTGAAATTTTTCTGAAGGTGTTTTAGAGTTAGTGTAAAGGAATAAAACTTCTGGTATGAGATATAAAAAGGAGTCATCAAGTACACACGGAAGCATCTGGAGAATATGGATCTGAACTCATTACCAGTACCGTACTCTTACAAATGTGTCTACTCATTACATGTATCTATAAAGATAAGGAAGGACAAGAGGAACGATTAGTAGAATTAAATAAGAACATTATAATAGTAGCCTGCCTATAGTAGCATTTACTTTATATTGTTGTGGACAGCCATTTCGGGAGATGAGTCCCATTCTCAACTCAGACCGTAACTGATCTCAAGGTTTTTGTAGGTTAGGATGAGGATCTGGGTGTATTTTTTGTGAGAATTAGGAGTTATGATATCGAAAAGAGTATGTGAGCTACAATGTAATTGGGTGTTGAGTATGTGTGTAGCGTGTAGTTTGAAATGTTTGTACATTTTGTATTGTTCGGTTGTGTATCGTTGGTTATTTTTGTTTTGTTTGTGAAAAATTTGTAGGTTAGATGTTATGTTTGTGAGTTATGGTTTACTTGTGCGTTTATATGTTCTTGTTAGCATGTGTAAATTGACCTCCCTGTCTGGCCTATGTAAAAACTGGGGTCAAACTGCAAGTTAGTTTGTAAACAACAGTGGAGTTGTATATGTCGTTGATTATGTTGTTGGGTGTTAATTGTTTTTTGAGGAGATACGGTCTGAGTTGATAGTTAGTAAGAGGAAGACTAGTTTTAATAATTAAATATTTTTTTAAAACTCGTAAATTTAATAATTGTATTTTTTTAATGTGGACGATTTTATTAACTAAAATTTTACATGAAACCTAATTTTAGTAATTATATTTTGATAGGAAACATAATTTTAATATTTGTATTTTGAACATAGTTTTAATAATTACATTGTTATAAGAATAATTTTGTGAATTTTATAATTATAGATAGACAAGATAATTTGAATAATACCAACTATTTAGTATGTGTAAAACTATGGGTTGAGGATACAAAATACTTTCAAGCATCCTTTTAGCATGAAAAGCTCTTTTAAATATTCTAGAATCTAAATAAAAGAATAAATATGCTATGATATCATACGCGTTTCAATGGCAATATGTCATCATCTTCATTGATGCTACACAGTTTAAACTTAATTGAAAAAACTAAACATAACCTATAATGTTTTAACGAAGTAAGAACCAGATCTGGGCATTAAAACATTATACGTTATGTTTAGTTTTTTCAATTAAGTTTAAATTGTGTAACATAACTGAAGATGATGAAATATTGTAATTGAAACGAGTAGTTTTTATTATTGGAGTCGTAGCATATTTATTCTTTTATTTATAACTTTCACTCACAAGCCAGCTCGAATATTGTTTTCAAGAATGTATTTAAAACAGCTTACCATACCTCCTTAAGAAGTTATTCAAAAGGCTCTGACATTACTTTTTTCATTATACTTAACTCAATTTTTAATACCTCAAACACTACTGAAGATAAACTGATAAAATTTTCAGGTCGTGCCAAGTACACTCTTTTAATTTAACCAAAAATCCTCAACTGAATTCAAGCAAATCTGTAAACAAAAATCACTTCTACCGACTGTCTTTTAAATTCAGGAAGCATATTTTGTTAATTTTACTAGCTTCAGAATTATTGCTATTATTGTTAGTAATATGAATGCTCAACACATTGTGTCCAGCATGAATTGGATTTGATGCAAAGGTGTTCAAGTGCCAGAAGGGTTTGAACTGGTTCCGACCTATATTACAATAACAAACATAATCTTCAGTAAAAGCACAGCTCCTGACATGAGTGATTTCTGCTCATTTTCAACATGTGGTGCAAAACGTTTACTTTACATGTTTGTTGTACTTTTTGCAATTGTGATTGTTCTGTTAACGATTGTATCTTTGTACTGTACCGATTATAATCTAAAAGGTACATGCATGGATGATGTCTGAGAGATATTAGCTTCATTTGGCACATACTTTTTAAAAAATCGCAATGAACATTTCTATGAGACGCTACACCACATGGGCAAATATCTGGCAATACTACCAGTAGTAAAATGTTTTCAGCAAAAACACCTAACTGACGTCCCAGCTCAAAGGGATAAGATTGGCTCTATCATAAACATGTTTTATTTAAAGACATTACATCCTATTAGCAATCATAAAAACTATTACCTACAATAAATCTAGTAAAAATTAAATTAATCATACCTTTTGCTCCTTGGAAGCAAGGAGTAAATCCAACCAAGGGTAAAAGCAACCTTCTTCAGCAAGGCCCTGAGGTTCAAAACAAGGGCCACAGCAAAGAATAACACTCATTGCTTGCAAAGCACAGTACTGAAGTTCCTCTTCATCTGGCTGAACTGGGTTATCATGTGTTTGCGTTGGAGCTGAATTTCCCGTTAATGTAGAAGCTAGATTACGACCAAATCCTCCACTCCAAACAGCAAACAGAATGAATAAATTGCGCCTTAAATCTCGTTTCAACAATGTCTGATATGTTTCCACTGAAACAATATGATACTCAAATATTATTGACTTTTAATTAATAAAGAAATTAATTGTAATGTTTTCCAACAAACTAATCTATTCCTTATAACTATTAATAAATTTTTATTTTTATTGATATCACTTGACAAAAACACCACTAGTGATATTTTCCACCAGTCGCATTTCACACTAGAGTTCAATACTGTGAGTCACAATGAGTAATCTAATACCTCATTTTACTAAATTTGATCTATAGTCCCAGAAACAGTATAGTTTCTACTACAGAATAACCCTTTTATCCAAATTCTTTAATATTTTTAGATTTCTGTAGATTAAAAAAAATTTTGTATTTGTAGTAAAATACGGCATGGGTGCCTGTTATTACAAAAATATTTTTAAATTAAAGAGGGTAATTTAAAAGAAGAAACAAATTAAATAGTTTCCATATTAACCCTTAGCACTCAAACTGTCGGGGGAGCCTCGCTTAGTGTATATTGCATTTTACTCGTATGTCGGGGTCACCCGCCACGATTTTCAAATGCCTAAAACTCATCTGCGGTGAAGCCCACGACATTCAATCTTTTACCGTTTAGTGCTATACTCTATTGACAATAATTTGAACTAAATTGAAAATGTCTAGGAATATGTGAGTCACCCCCAAATCTAGTTTGCCGCTACGTTGTATGCTGCAAGTAGGTTACAGTTTGCAGGTTATTTGTTTACTCGTAGTTTGCCATGGCTTTACATGCAATTTGTGATTCTGGAATTCCTGATCTTTTAATTGATCATGATTTATCAGAATGTAGTTCAGTTTCTTCTTGGGGTCAGTTTCTTCTGTTAGTTATAATGAAAGTGATAATGGTGATGTGAATGTGTCAGAAGAGGTAGGTAATTGTGAAATACCTCGATTTGATGAGTGGAACATGTGTTCAGATTCATTTGTAAGATTCAATAAGATACCATTTACACCAATACAAAGTTCTAGAAATATAAGTCTTATTTTTAAAAATCTGATATGACTTCTTCCAGTTATTTTTTTTTCAGACATTTTGCTTCAGGAAATTGTGTCTGAAACTAATAGATACGCAAATAGGAAAATAGCTAAACTAACCCCACTAAAAAAAAAACCTTTTTGGAAAACTTGGACTGATATTAGTTTAGTTGAATTGAAATCTTTTCTTGGTGTAATTCTGAGTATGGCTATGCATCCAAAATCTGAATTGCAGGATTATTATTGTGAGTATTGGTTAGACTATCACCCTTTTCTTCAAAGATGTGTTTACAAGGGAAAGATTTTTGCAAATATATTGGAATTTCCATTGTTGTCCACCGCCTGTTGATGTGCATTGTTAAACTAGAGGACAAAAAATAAAAAATGTTGTTACATTTCTAAATGACAAATTTAGAGAATATTATACTCCATGTGTAGCTATCAGTCGACAGTTGGATTCAAAGGGAGATTTATCTCAATAATGTACAACCCCATGAAACCCACAAAATGGGGTATTTATGTATATGTCCTTGCTGAAGTCCTTACTGATTATGTAAGTGCTTTTGAACTATACTATGGGTCACAAACTACCAATTCCTTAGTCAGGTCAGACCTATCTTTTAAGTCAAGAATTGTTATACACCTTGTAGGTAAATTATTTGAGAGCACTAAATATGAGTAATGGAAGAAGCTTTCATATTTATAAAGACAGGTTCTATTCCAGCTATAAACTAGGTCTAGAACTACTGAATTTATGAGCTCATACAACTGGAACAAATAACACCAACAGAAAAGGTCTACCAGCTGAAATAAAGTCCATAAAACTGAAGAAAGGGGAGTCCAGAGCTTATGTAAACAATTGTTCAAATACAATGGTTCTAACTTGGAAAGACAATAAGACTGTAGCCATAATTAGTACACTTTATGACAAAAGTGTGCAAACAATTGAAAGAAAAGGGAAAACAGGTGTTGTAAACAAAATAACTAAGCCAACAGTTATTTGTAAATATAACCAGTTTATGGGTGATGTAGATTTAGCTGATCACTATAATGAACCGTACATTTTTACGAGACAAACAAATAAATGGTAGAGGAAAATGTTTTTCTGACTATTAGATGTAGCTGTAGAAAACAGTTTTATTATCTATAACAAAAAAAAAAGGAAAGGGGAGAAAATCCTGTAAAACAAAAATTGTTTCGCCAGAACTTGGTGATGGAACTCGTTGGTGAATAAGCAGTGTAGGAAGAGAGGTCGGCCAGCAACTACTAACAAGAAAGAAAGACTGAATGGGAAATTACATTTCATTTATTCCAATGATAAAAGTAACTCTAAGGATTGTGCAGTTTGCAGTAACAGTAAGATAAAAAGAGGCAGAAGGGAAGCTGATTTTTACTGCAAAACATGCAGCAGAAAACCAGGGCTGCGTCCAGGAGACTGTTTTGAAAGATAGCATACTCTGAAAAACTACAAATAAGGGAAGAAAATCATATACATACTATTTTAGTAAATAAAAATAGCTCAGTTTATTAAACTCATGTAAGAGAAAACAAAACTACCTAACAAAGCATAATCAATGATGCAACTTGCAGTTGAGGAATTTGTCTCAATTTAATTATAAGTGGGGAAGCAAAGCATGGTGAAAAAATCCCGAGTGCTAAGAGTCAATATTGAAATTTGGTTTGTTTCAGCTTTCTTGAAAAACTATGAAAAATTATGTGCATATTTTGATTTTTATAATGTATTATATGTCACTGAGTGACAGCTGGTATCCTTGGAAGGATTGTGATGAAAGAAAGTCAGACTTTGTGTTCTAATTGGTTTGGTAATAAATTTTTTCACAACACATGAAATACTCTTGTAGACTCAATATTTGTTTGCTCTTTGTTGTTTTAAGCCATCATCTCACTAAATGAGAGGAAATGGTCATCTACTAGTAGCGGACATGTTACACATGAATTTTTAAGTTATATGTTTCTCATGTACTTTAAAAATATATATAAAATGTTACATGGGTTTAAACTTGAGTAAATTACAACTTGCTAGATGTATAATTGAAGTAAATTTATAGGTAGTGAATTTGCGTGGTATAATACCAAGCAAACTTCATCAGTGTCCACGATGGTCACTAGGAAGCTTTCGAGCTAGGCAGTAATGGTTTTAAAGGTAAATGTTTTATAATGTCGTCAAAGTAAATATGTGATTTGTATTAAGTTTGTTTATTCAATGTTTTTATTTTGTTTTCTTGTAAATTTTAGATTTCTGTAGTGAATTAAAAGATTTTCTCATACAGTGGAGTTTGCGGAATAGTTCAAAATGAACAAGACCGGACCCATTTCCGATTAAGCGAAATTATTACCAAAATAAACGTAATTATTAAATACAAAGTACACAACAGTATTAAAAGCTACTGTCTATTCTAAGGCACTAAAAATATGGTACAGTAAAGTATAACTATGATAAATATCACTTTGAACTTGAGCGTACTCAAATTTATTCTTCATATTGTTGGTGGTGGTTAGTAATACGATTCTTCGCTAGCTAGAATGATTGCACTGCTCAACTGTTTATATGTTTGGCAGCCCCAATTAGTTGAAACAGGAATCAAGTGACTTAACAACTCTTTTATCTTTTTGCTAGTTCGCTATTTCTTGCTTTAGCTCTAGAATCCGTGTTCTTTATTATACTGTGAATTTAGTGAAATGGCTTCAAAACAGAAACATACTTCGTTTACACTATAAGACAAACTTGTCTGTAGTTTGAATGAGGAATTCTACAATCACCAACTGTAAGAAAAACTGGTCAAAAATTAAACGGTTTTGTACTCTTCAAGAAATAAGAAATTGTTCTCAAAGAACCGGACATCTTATATGAAAGTGAAGGAGATGACGACAGCAAGCAGAGGGTATCTCACTTGGACGCTGTGAGAGCCTAATGATGTGGTGCTACGTAATATATATTTTAGAACTACATAATAACATTGTTCTATTTTGTACATTTCAGTTCTGTCTATCTTTGAAACATACTGTAATTTTTAGTACATAATACACTTATTTGTGGTTCTTTCTTAGTTTTTTTTATTCCTAAAAATATTCTAATTTCGGTTTCGGATTAAGTGGACTTTCTGATTACCGTAGTTTGGATTATCGGGTTTCTACTAAGCCTTTAAACAAACATCAACATACACCACAAACAAACAAACTGCAAGCATCAGACATGGATGAACTGAACAGTAACATTGGACAAAACGGACCAAAGCTTTTAACAATAATTCAAAAAAACATACTCTAATAAATATGACAAAAATAATATATTAGGATTTCCATGTGCAGAATCATATAGATACCTGAAGTAGGGAACAACTTTATATATTCTTTCCTGCATTCTCTCAGTTAAAATCTTAGGGTGTTATCTACCAGATGAACTGAATTATGTTTAAAATTCCAGCATAAACATATATTTGTACTTATTTTTTAAACATTTTTTTTTATATCCTGAAGTCGAAACAATTTAATAATAAAATGTTTTTAATATTTAAAAGACTAAATGATTTTTCTATGAGCAAAAACATTAAGAAAGCAAACATTAAGATGTTTGAAACAAGAACATTTGCTCATCTACTGCATTTACAGTTACATACTTGTACGTATTTAGATTTCCATTTGAAAGGTACCCAGAATGGAGAAGATTTATTTATCATTCCCCCTTGGAAGGTGTGTAGAATGATGATAAAAGGGTAGGTTCTGTTTACAGGACAAGTGTTTCAGAGAGGGAATGTCCTTACTAAAATATTTATTACTAATCTTTGCATTGGAAGATGGTCTGAGTTCAGCATGTTGGAGTCCTGACTGGAAGAATAAAATTCATTTAACACAAATTACTCAAAACTTACATGGAAAGCTTTTAAGCATTTTGCAAATAAAATTGCAGAAATGCAGTTTGATGTCTTTCAATGCTTCTTTATCTGATTCGGCTTCAAGACAAAGTCTAGCTCCATCCACATATTCAACAATCGTGGGATGCAATGACTGTGAATCTCTATCCAGAACACAAGAACTGAAACATTACAGACAGATATTAAAGTTTAATATATTAATTTGTAACAAATAATTTATATTAACAGTATTATAACACAAATCTACCTTAAACCAAAAGTTCCATAGCCTGATATAAGTTCAAATACTTTTACAAGTTGTAAACGCAAAGCATCTCTCCTTCGGCGTCTTCTCATATTTTCTTGTTTACGGTCAACAGCTTCTCGAATATACAACACAAGCTCTTCTAACAGATCTCTAGAAATCGGAAAACACATTTCAATGAATAAAACGTAATTAGTTTATTAACATTTAACAAATACTTTCTATTTAAATCAAGTACATTGGTTTTGTTCTACAAATGATCAAATATGGAAGTAATTTTTTTTTAATTTAAAAATATTATAAACAGACTTTTATCAATTATTTGAAGCTTTCTCAATTTATATATTTCATTACATAATTAATAGTAATCAATATTAGTAAGCAATTTATTATAACTATAACACTGGAATCACAGGATAATACATACACTAAATTCAAATATTCTTGCTGCAAAGTTGCCTAATGTAGTAGGCATGTACAAGTGTTTCAGTGACAGCTTACAGAAATGTGCAGGTTAGAGTGGGCATTATATTATTCTAGAAGCCTTTATTTGTTTTGTTCTTTAAAAATCATTAAATTTTTTTATATCCAATAACATACAAACTGTAATATTTTAAAAAATGTGAATGTAATAATTACTATATTTACTATATATCTAATCATGAATTGTTTTATATAATCATTATAGGTAGAAAATAGTATTATATAAGTTTATAGATGCATGAAAAAAATACAACAAAATTCCTGTATAATAAAGCAAAGTTCTGACAAAAACATATTATAATACAATTGGACAGATGCATAAACAACGTTCTAAGAACAATCTCTGTAACACAGTAATACTCTACACACATAATTCAAACAAAAAAATTTAAACAGAAACCAGCAGCTCCATATCAAGGATTAACATAAGACTTCATTGATTCTAAATATGGTATGCAAAGGAACTGAGCCGGGCTCCCAAGATATGTTTATATTAATACAGTATACAAAGGGAATAAGTTGGGCCTTCAATAAATGTCTATATAAAGTTCTATAAACTGATTTTGTACATTTTTAATTTTAGTACTGTATTAGGGTTCATTGAATCACCTATTTTTTCTAATGCACAGGAATGTATTTCCGCGTAATCTGAGTTTTTGGTAATCCAAGGGGGGTCTCGGTCCCATCTACCTTGAATTATCAAAGACTACTGTACTCACTGACACTAAGTAAACTTCAGAAAGAATGTAAAGTACCTTTTGTAGGCCAAGAAACTAGAGGATACATAAAGAACATACTAGAAAATAAAAAATTTAATCTGCAATGATCATTTATATTAACCTAGAAACTGGAATGTAACAACATTGTGATGTATGAGAAAGCTTGTAAGAATCACTTTTTGCCTATATTCAAATGAAAGAGGAGTCTATGTGCTACCTGAATACACTCCCTTGAATACAGTTTTATAACATAGTAGTATTCCCACAACAAATTAAGATTATTATAGTATAATTCAGAATTTTGCTAAAAAAATCAAAACAAAAATTAAAACTTTTCTTTCTGTGCCAACTAGCTAGTGTAGTAAAACATACTTCATACAATTCACAATAAACACACAAAAGATTGATCCTTCATAAAAACTATGCATTTTTTTTAAGTGATTTACTTTCAAAATCACCTAAATATCACTCTAATACCAAATGCCTTTGTTTCTCATTAAATTTCGGTCAATCTCTGATTACTTACTTGAGAGCTTCACAGTTAATTTTCCCAAGAGCATTAACGGCAGCATCCCTTACGTCTGCCACTTCACACCTTAACAAAGGTATGACTAACTTATAAAGACCTGTTGGTGACACATTAGAGCTCTTTGTGTCAGTACGTTCAGCTGTTAAACTGTCTGGTGAAGAACTGAAACATTACAATATTAAAAAATGTTGGTAAAATGTATTAACTGAAAACAAATATAAGTATCTTACAAGTAGCAATACTCCAATAATTGTTCAACTTCCAATATTTTAATTATTATTAATATTTTTTTCCAGCAAAAAACCAAACATGGTTATCACACCTAATTATTATTAATATTTTTGAACAGAGAAACTAAAAGGAAATCACCAAGTGACATATTTTTTTAAAAATACATCCCAGAACATATATTTTTGTTTAAACTGTTCACCTTAAACAAATCCACTATTTCATAATTAAAAAGAAAACTGCTAGCGTCTAATTTAAATGATCGAAGTCTTCAACTGGTTTCTAAAAATCAAAGATTCTTAAGATTTTAATCATGACAGAATAGGAGTAAATTTTACTGATCACCAAGGTCTCTGCTATTAAAGAAAAAATACAAGTTTAAAAAAAGAACTGTTTCTTTATATAATCAAAAATGTTTGGAACTTTTATACTTATCATATACATTTTTTTCATAAAATATGCCACAAAATAGTTTTTAAAAAATTATAAATTATTTTATTACAACCAAATGTGACTAGCAATAACTGCACAATTATTTTAATTATTAAATAAAAACTCTTGTATTTTTATTATGAATGTATATTTTTTTTTGGACTACAAAATTCAAGAGTATATTTTTTTTTAATCTTAGAAACAAAACAAAATTTTTAAATTAGTAATTTAAATATAATTTATAGAAATTCTGAAGATCTTAAGTTAAATTTGATCTGTTTATAATACTGACCATATTTTTCAGACTATGCATTTTTAAACAAAACTAAGTGTAATTAAGAAATAATCAGATGATTAATATCTACTGAAAGTCAATCAAAAGTCAATCAATAAAACACAAAACAAAATGTTTTATAATTTTGATTAGTACAATTATTAGTTTTCAAACCATGCAGAGGACTAACAGAGTATAACCATTAATAGAGTAGGCCTACATTCCTACTGCAGATTTTGTTTCTACCCTGTTGCTTTTAATGAAGTCAAAAACAACTACAATACCTCCTTTTTATGATTACTATGCAATAGCAATGAAATTAAACAATTATTCTTTATTAATATACTCATCTTCATTTCTGTTAGGAATATTTCTATATGTTTGAGTACATTTTTCTGCCATTCTTAACTTTTCAATATTCTCTTCTGTTGACGTGTTTCGGATTAACTCCATTTTCAAAACCCCAATAGTAATTAATGAAATTTTGAAAATGGAGCTAATTCGAAATGCGTCCACAGAAGAGAATATTGAAAAGTTAGGAATGGCAGAAAAATGTACTCAAACATATACAAATTATTCTTTGTTCAAATAAAAATTTTAGAAATCTTACCTGCTCCTTTTGTGCCTGCTTTTTGGCGAAGGAGTTGGAACACAATTTAAAGAAAGAGAATCTAAAGACATCTCATCATCTGAAATACTGGCAGAGCTAGATGGATGCCGTCCTAAAGACAAACTGTCCTAAACCGATTAATAAGTGATCTATGTTATATAAAAACAGAACCAGAACCAAACAAAAACCAGTGAAATGAAAAGCAGTAGAGAGCAGACGATGCAGAGAAGTACCAAATCGAGTAATTTAGAATTAAATAAGCACTGTTTTTTTTTATCGTTATTAAAGCAGCCACACAAAATAACAGTTTGTTCACAAAAACAATAAGTTTACCCGCGCAAGGTATTTACATGTTTCAAAACTTCCAAAAGTCAAAATTTGAAAAAGTCACCTAAATTTAAAAATATAATATACCCATACACAATATTTATCAAAATATGACTTTTAGGTGGTTGTTTTCAATTCAGTGTAATGTACCATCGATTAACTATTTATTATTATTGTTATTACGGTAGAGCCTCAATACGTTGGCCCTCTTCAACTCAGACCCCCGGATAAACTAGACCAGTTTAGGTTTAGGTAATATTAATTGTGTTGTAGGGTTCTGCACAGAGATCATCTGTCTTTTGAACATATAACCAGTTTGTTGCTGAGACTAAACATAACTACTTGATGAGATTTTTTTAGACTTAGATGAGCCATCTATACTAATCTAAACAGGAAAATAGTGAATCAAAATCATACTTCGCTGGCATGACTATCCCACTTTTTTATTGTGACTGATTTAAATGAACTTGAAGTTAGTTTTGTTTATGTTTGTATTATTAAATCACAACATAGAATTTTTACTTTCTGTTTAGAAAAGAGATTGATTTAACCTCATGAAAAGCCAGTAACTGTTTTCTGTTGGTGGTAATTCTGCAGATGATGATGAATGTCCAGTTACAAAATAAAACTAAATTAATTGAACCATCACTATCAGATTTTAAATTCAAATTTCAAATTTTAAAGAAACAAGATGTCGTTTATATGATAGCAAGGTTTAACGCTACCATATCTTGCATGCCTGTAGGTATTATGTAGAATGACAGTCATTTTCTGAAGTATTTCTACCAAACATTCTAACAACACTCATACAATTTTATACAACATAATACATTTCAAAACCTCATAAAAACCACTAGATCACAAAACAAACAACTATATTCAGTAAAATGCAGACGTGTAAACCCCAAAGAACAAAGCACACAACAAAATTTTAAGACTGAATTTTTTTTATCTACAATATATATATTCTTGGTATTTTACGTTATCCATTGTTTTTCCGTTGCACTGACTTTATGAAGTTAATATATTACTATTGTAAGTAATTTTATCCACCATTAAATGCAATGACTTTACCTTGTGTGATGAGGCCCCTTTCGGTCACTTGACCATTGTCAAATCCCTCTAGTGATTCGACAATGGTCAAATGACCGAAAGGCGCCTCATCACTCAAGGTAAAATCATTGCACTTAATGGTGGATAAAATTACTTACAATATATATATATATATATATATATATATATATATATATATATATATATATTTAGGTTAGTTTTGGTTGGTAAAGATTATATAGATTTTTTGGACTAGGAGACTGACAGACTTACCTTGGTAAGAGTATAAGTAGTGAACTTATAATTATTTTATTTCATTCTCTCATATTTCTTTTTGTGTTTTCTCTTTGATTGACAAAGACCAATGAGATTATATTATATATATAGATCTACTCCTCAATTCTATGTATTACCAAAGATCCACAAAAACATAATCCCTCCACCTGGTAGACCAATAATTGCTGGCTGCAATTCAGTAACGGAAAGAATTTCAGCTTTCCTCGACTCACACCTTCAACCCTTAGTAAAGAACCTTCCATCACATACCCAGGACACCAATCACTTCATAGATCGACTCTCACAAATATCTGTACCTCTACCCCCGGTAACTATTTTGGTCACCATAGATGTCACCTCTCTCTATACCAACATCCCTCATGCACATGGCCTATCTGCAATAGAGAATTTTCTAAACAAACGCCCAGGCAAGCCTTCTCCCACTACACCTTTTCTTGTGAACCTGACCAGGTTCATCCTCGAGAAGAACAACTTTCAGTTTGAGGGAAGGAACTACCTTCAAATAAAGGGAACAGCAATGGGTACCAGAATGGCACCATCGTACGCAAATCTGTACTTGGGATTGTTGGAAGAAAGTTTTCTAAAGACACAAACACTCCAGCCATTATGTTGGTATAGATATATAGATGACATCTTCCTAATTTGGACACAGGGTGCTTCAACACGAGACATTTTTAGACAGCCTGACACAATTCTCCACACTTCAATTTACCTGGGAGAAATCTACATCAGCCATCACCTTTTTGGATGTAGAGATAACACTCCAGAATGGAAATATCAACACAGGAATTCACATCAAACCTACAAACCACCTACAATATCTCCACTTCGACAGCAACCACCCAATAAACATAAAATGATCCATTCCATATAGTCAAGCAATCAGGGGTAAGAGAATCTGTTCGAATGATAGGGAATTGGAAGATTTCAATAGAAAGATATCAACAGCCTTCCAGAGAAGAGGATACCCAAAAAAACTCATTGAAAACCAAATTCATTCAGCACAATCCTCGGTTCACCATAAACCACAAACAGAACAAAATAAACTGTCTTTAATAACAGACTACCATCCTGGTCTACATAAACTCATAAACTGTTCATGGAAACAATATATATATCTTTAATCTGTGCATCTGTGACATCTGATTTCTACTCTACACAATCTGTGATTACAATTATTTTATTTCATTCTCTCATATTTCTTTTTGTGTTTTCTCTTCGATTGACAAAGACTACTGTGTGGTTGAAATATATCATTGTTTAAGTGCTTTTATGTGTTTCTATTTCAAGACTACAGTGTGGACTCTTACCAAGATAAGTCTGTCAGTCTCCTAGTCCAAAAAATCTATATATATATATATATATATATATATATATATATATATATATATATATATATATATATATATATATATATATATATATATATATATATATATATATTCTTGATATTTAACGTTATCCATTGTTTTTCCGTTGCACTGACTTTATGAAGTTAATATATTACTGTTGTAAGTAATTTTATCCACCATTAAGTGCAATAATTTTACCTTGAGTGATGAGGCACCTTTCGGTCACTTGACCATTGTCGAATCACTGATATTTTTCTGTTGTAGATGTTTTTATATAAAAAAATTACACACAGATCAAGAGAAAGTGCGTGTAACGTCAACAAATACCAATATCACGGACCGAACATCTACAACAGAAAAATATCAGTGATTCGACAATGGTCAAGTGACCGAAAGGTGCCCCATCACTCAAGGTAAAATTATTGCACTTAATGGTGGATAAAATTACTTACAACAGTAATATATTAACTTCATATATATATATATATATATATATATATATATATATATATATATATATATGTGTGTGTGTGTGTGTGTGTGTGTGTACACATATATATAGTAAAAATATGCCTATAACATATGATAAAGCTGAGTTCTCACAAGTTCAAAATGCTATTAACAGATGCAATTTAAACAAAATTAATGTACACAACAAATTTAAATACAAAACCAAGCAAATATTTCACAAAAGCAACACACAAAAATTTCAAATAAAAATCCTTTATGAGCCAAATTTAAAACTCATGAACAAAACTTTTCTTAACCAAGCTATTAAAATGAAGAGTTTTTATTTATATTTCTGGCCTGGAAATGAATATTCATTAATGTAATTATTCATCAAGATTATTATTATTTCTCCATGAAAATCAATACACTTTAAAATGTGTTTGAACCAATTTTTGAAGAACTTATTCCACCCTAATTTAGATAGTTCTAAAACAAGCATTTTCACTGCAACTACAACTTCTTCATAAGTGATAAATCGTTGACCATGTCTTTTATCAAAGTTCAGGTACAAAAAAAGGCCTAACGGCACATAGAAGTGCCAAACAAGGCTGTATGATGGAATAGCTATTAATTCAATAATTTGGCCCTTCAAAAATTACATTCTTTGAGCCGATATATAAGAACTCACATTCTCATAATGAAGAAATTATTTTATAATGATCTTCATGTCTTTTTGAAGACCTTTTCAGAGGCTTCTGGTAAACATATAGTATGTACCATTCAGAGTTAACCATTCTAAGCCACTGTCACTATGAGACCAGTAAGTCAAAGAAAAAGGCAACAATTATTATTCCATGAACAACTTTTGTTGGATTTGGGTCATTTTGAAAAACCCTTACAATTAATTTCTGTTTTGTTTCGTGCCCATATGCATAGACACATAAATCAATACCTGTACAGAAGCGAGACAGAACTTTTTATGAAACTTGAGCAAATTTTTCAACATTTCTTTGTCCCGACAGATTCTAGCCTTTTTTTGTGTTTGTCAGCTTATGCGGGCTCCAACAAGAACAAACCTTGTTATAGCCAAATTATCATGCAATATCTTATTGATACTTGTCACACTAATGGCCAAAGATGTCTCAATCTTTCGATGTGTCACATTACGATCTTACTTTATCATTTCATCCACAGCACCAATGTTTTTTGGCACAACAGCTTATTTTGGATGGTCTATATGGGGGCTCATCCAGAAGCTTAACTTCTGCCAACACTGGAATCTTTATACTAGTTCTTTACAGTACAATAAGGTAGCGCTATATAAAGAATTAATGTCATTAGTACATTCTTTTGATGTGTTTTTGACGTATATTTCTACGTACAAAATTATGAAAAATAATCACACAAAACTGTTCACAAGTTGATTCCATTTTTTTATTGAGATGAATTATTCAAGTTACTGTAGAAAAAACTATTAGCATTCAAATGAAAAAAATTGTTTTAATGAAGTTATGATCAAAGTGAAGTTTTCAATGGAAATTTTATTAGCTGATCCCTAGCATCATTCAATGTTGTCAAGGCCAGAAATATAAATAGCAGCCCTTGTAAAAATAAGTGAAAACCAAATAAAAATCAAGCATAGCATGTATTGCATTATAATAGTTAAAATGTACACAAAATAAATGTTGAAACTCCATTTACATGGTTTATTAATATGTGTGAGATTTATAATTGGATGTAAGTATAACAGATTTGACATAGTAATGCTTATTATTATATTATGTTTATTATCACAATATAGATTTTTCATTCAATTTAAATTTAGTTTAATAATAGTTGTTAGTCATACTTTGTTATTGGCAATAATAACCTCTTTAGTTCTCACACAAAAATTAAAAAATAATAATTATATATACACACACAAAACAGAAAACCACTAAAACAGCCTATATTTCTAAAGCACAGTTCTTTATATATATAATTATATGAAATTATAAATCTTTGTCAATTACAAGAGGGCATGAAGGAAGATAACCCATTATTACCAGGACTATTATGAAGGTGGGCTAATCTGTGATTTTTGTATCCAATAAAACATTTCAAGTAAGTTTTACTTACGCTCAATTAGATCTAACATTATTAATACATAATTTGTATTTGTTGTTTGTATTAAATCATCTCTTAGTTACTTGAATTGATAATTACTAATTAATTACCTATTTCTAAGTTCCTTCTATTAGCTCACACATTCCTGATATATATCTTGTACAAATTTTCAATTATTAATAAAATATGTTTCTATTCATCCAGTTAGGTTTAAATACATATCTATTAACCTATATTGGATGACAATTGATGTTAATAAAGTTTTTTCAAATATTTTTTCAATAATTAAATTATAAAATTTTGGTCGAACTGAGAATCTTCATGTTTAAAGTCTAGAGTGCTTTGGATCTGTCCCAACTTTCCAATACCAAGAGATGAATTTTTTAAAGAGGTATATGATTTTTCCTCCATCTGGTTGTTGTCTAAACCTCCACTGTACAATTTCAAACTGTTGCCATGGTTACCACAAAATATCATAAATAGTGCTGTAAGTTAAAAAATTAATGAAACTAAAAGAAACAAACAGGAAATGAGCAAACAATGATAAAATTTTCTTTCTTGGCCTCAGTAGGAATTTACTTTTTAAACAAAAATTGTTTATATTACTTTTTTGATATATTAAGATGACAAGTAGACAAAAATCACAAGGTTTTAAAATTAAATATTTGACCTCATCTGATCAAGAAAATAATTTAATACAAATTATATACAAGCAAACAACTTTTTTATTCAATTTTTTTTTCATCCATAAAACAGACAGAACAACCCAAAGGCATGATAAACTCTTGAACACATTCAGTCCTTTCATCGTATTTTACTTTTATTATACTCTTTATTTAATTTATTAAAAATTGGCAAAAAACAAGAATATAAAAAAAATTAAGTAAATTCCTACTGAGGTTAACAAAGCAAAATTTTATCTTAGTTACCTTAGAGCACTATTTATGGTATTGTGTGGTAGCCATGGCAACAGTTTAACATTTTACAATGGAGGTTTCAACAACAACCAGATGAGGAAAAAAATTCATATACATCTTTGAGAAATATATTTCTAGGTATTGGAAAGTTTGTCCAGTGCCAAGGCGCGCTAGACTTTAGAGGTGAAGATTCTCGGTTTAAGTCCGGCTAGACCCCACAAATTTTATAATTAAATTATTGAATAAATATTTTTAAAACCTGTATTAACATCAACTGTCATCTACTATAGGTTTTTTTAAAAATGTATTTGAACCTGTTTGGATGAATAAAAATGTATTTTATTAACGATAAAACATTTGTACAAGATATATACCGGGAGAGTGTGAGCTAATAGAATTAATTTAATAATATTAAAATAAAGTCAGCTAACAGAAAAGAGCCTAATACATCATAATTAGAAAGTTAGATGGATCTGACAACTAAATTCCATACCTTTTCCCATTTGCTTGTATTCCTAATAGGTATGGTGGAATATATTGCATCTCACTCATAGTTTCCCAAAGAATTTGCCCTGTGAGCTAGTAATGAAGCAACTGATTTTTGATGGATTGTAATAAAAATAAAGGGCAGATTGGCAATTTTTTATGTTGTGATAGTAATAGCTTTTTAACTTGGTGACACCTTTAGAACAGATAAATTACTGTGACAGTAAAAAGATTATGTTCGACGAATTTTTTAAAACTACAGTTGATTATCAGTAATTTATACAAGTTCTTGTGTTAATTTGTGATTAATTCAAACTTGGAGCTTAAATTTATAAATTGATTTGTTTACAGTCTAGGATAAAAAGGCTTCCAATAAGCAACAGTATTTTAACATCCATACTAATTTGTCTATTGAAAAAAATAAATGCTATTTCAACTATATGTAAAAAATCATATAATTTAATAAATTAATAGAATGGCATGCAGTATGGAACAATAAAGCCTATAAAAATTTGCAATACATACCTAAGACTAAGATCTGGTGAAGCGCAGCGTACAATTGGACTAGGTGCAGGTGGTACTACTCGCATTGCAAATGTTACATAATTACGCCACACAACCATGTAAACATCACGTTCTGTCACAGGTTTGCGAGGTGGGGCTGAACTTCTAAGCAGTGAAGCTCTGTTATCACTTACAGGCCTAGTGAATTGATAAAAACACTGTTTTAAAAATATAATAACAATAAGCTGCATTAATAAATTTCTTGAGTACTGTGGACTAATTTTTTATATAACTAAATAAATAAATCCCACTAACCACAGTACAAAATTCTTTATTTTACTACAGTTACTATTGTGGTTAGTGGGTTTTATTTATTTAGTTTAAAAAATATGCTGCATCATTGCTCCTTTAATCAGTATTTATACATTTATGATCTTACCAGATATATTTCTTACTTATGCAAATTTATGTTTTGAACAAGAAGTAGATGAGTTATCTCAAAAGTAGACAAAATTTTGTTTGACTATATTTTGAAAAGTACATACAAATCTTACTTCCTGCATAATCACCTTGTTTTTATTCGTGGTATTCAACCTTGCTATACAAATAAACTTTTGAAACCAGGATAAAAATTGGTGTATACCAGAACTACTATTTCTAACACTTTAGCTGCCATGTCTGGCCAATTGCCCCAACGGCCCAGTAGGTTGAACCGAATACCGCCGTGGCACTAGGCCCGACAATGTAGTCTAGTAACGTTTTATGTTTATTGTACTACTCAACCTGCATTGCTACTTTGGAAAAATGAATGCACAGTATTAAACAACAAGCTTCACACTACTTACAAACATAATTACGAAGGTTTTTATTTGCTAGATAAATGCTGACAGTATTATAAACATGATGTTATTTTAGGAGCTTTTTGTCGGGATTTACAGCTCGACACATATTTCTTAACGATTTTAGTGAAGTTGAGTTGGTTATTACAATCAAACAAATTGGTTCATTGAAAGAAGTTTATCTTTATATAGTTTTGTAATAAAATGAATAATTTTTAATGACAAATTATATTGATTTTGACTATTGTTTTCAAAATTCCACAAAACCTAAAAAATAAGTCAGAAATATTAACTAAATATTTAGTTGTAAAATAATCCTTAAAAAACGGACTTGTTTGAAGTTAAGTACAAACATTGGTTTACTTAGATAAACTCATCCTTAATAGGAAGTAAATTATAACATAAATTCCTTACAAAGAAAATTACTAAGTTTCTAAACTTTTGCGTGTTATGAATCTTGTGTAGTATTTATCGGATCTGACGCATTACTTATAGACAGAGAATATATTTACACTTCCGTTCTATATACAAAATATTTATAAACTCTCAAATCCATCACACGTGACATGTTTACATCTGTTCATGATAAGCGCCAAAACACATTACTCGCCAGCCAGCTTATTAATTGGGTAACCAGAATATGGAATTGTGGTTTTGTTGTTTATTGCTAACACACAAAACACTAATAATATTAAGAGAGGGATGTAGAGATAAGAAAATATAAACAACTCAAAAACAATGTCAGGCCAATTTGCCGGACTGAGTTTATTTAGGTATCATTTACGCTATAAAAATAGTATGTCGGGCCATTGGACAGACAGATGTTTTTATAAATATAATGATAAGAAATGTATTTTCATACTTAAATATGATAGGGGAACCAAAATAAGTACACATTATTCAAAAATAGGCTTAAATTATTTTGGCAATTCTCCAAGAGAAACTGATATTGAGGCCTGCAGCTAAAATGTTAATTAGTGTGTAGGTGGGAAAAGTTTGGGAGTCACAGAGAATTTGCATCTGGGTTTATTGGCAATACGGTAAAATTAATAAGTGTCAATGTTAATCAATCAGGTAGGTTCCAGCCACTATGAAGTTACTCTAATTACTGACTGGTGTTGTTTGTTTTTAACAGATAATCAAAATTTGTTGGTTATGTAGCTTTTAAAATGAAGATGTTATAGCAAGGGCAACGGTTTCTCTCTGGTACCAATCATTTATTGAAGAAAGCACACAATGTTGTAACATGCAATGACATAATGAACAAAGGACATACACTGCTTGTCAGGTCAGATTAAGACCTGTAGAATCAATTTTACTAAAGTATTTTTGGATATCCATCTTAATCTCTTAACATTACAGCAAGCAATAACCCCCTGTTCTTCCTGCTGGAGTTATAATGTAGGGAAGACACTTCTCTAACAAGGATCATTTCAAACAAAAAGTGGAAATATGGTTAAACATCTTAAGTAACTTATGATATTTGTTATTTTTTATTATGTTTGTGGTACTGGGGTTATTTCCAATATTTTCATTGTAATATATTTAACCACTGTGCTCTTAACTGGGTGTTGGCTGAATAAGTGTATGTTTAGAGAAGTATAGGTTTCAAATGGAAAAAGGAAGAAAAAAGAAATATTTTACTAAAGAAAAGATACAATTTTAAAAAGTTCTATATTATTGCTTAGAACTGCAGGAGAATTGGTTTCAAACAGTAACTATAAGACCCTACCAAGAGATAGATTCTGAGTGGGAAAAAGTCCATAAGAATTTCTACTTCTCGTTTACAAAAACTGTATGTTTATTGTGATAGGTGTGATATTTGGTGTGTATAATACTGTACATTTGTCATTGTGTTTTAATAATTAAAGTTATTACAAAAATAAATAAAAATAGCAGCAAATGAAAAAAATTACATTATAAATACTAAAATACATTTTAATATAACAGTATAAAAATATTAGTGTGCATTATCCCTCTGACTTGTAGAGATAGACATAGAATACTGATAAGCCTATTATTTTACTTTCTGCCATACAAATTATACACAGCCATTGAGTATCTATTCGTATCCACATAAACTTCCTTTCTCAAAAACTCTTATTTTACCTAAAAGTGATCATTCTTTGGCAAGTCATTGTAAAACTTATATCTTATATTCTTTTGAAAAATTAGAATTTACGTAATATTTCATGGATCACACTTTAGCAAATAACTAACTTTAACAGAATGTTAAAAAAATCAGTAAAATTGAATATTTATAAATTTGATACATCTATAAAACATTACAAGTTATAGAAATTATATATATGAATTGAACACATATAGTAAAATTTAGCAAAAATAAAATTATTTAATCACTTTTACATTAGCTTATGACTATTCGAACTTTACTAATAAAATTATAAATAGACTTACGTTGGATCTATGACTGTAAACAAGGAATGTAGCCTTGAGTAGACTATGGGCCATGCATGAGCAACAGCCACAGGACAATGGGTCAAGACACGCCCCCTTTCCATGAAACCAAACAAACACATAGCCCAAGGGTCACTTCCACCACTCATAAGATTTAAAGAAGATCCGCTCTTAGAACTGTTTTCATCTTGAACACCTAACATTGAAATACCTTATAATTTACTTATTGATATAATAATGTTTATTTTATTTCCACTACTATAAACCTATGCAATACTGTAATACATACTACAATATACAATATATTATGCCTCACAACTTCTCAGTGTTTTTTGTTTACAAGAACAATTTCTGTATATTAATCTCAATTAAAATCTTGAAGCAACTCGTTTTTACACGCATTAATTTTTAGCTTTTATTTTTTAATTTGCACATTCTAATTTATATGTTGGTCAAGCATTGTCCAGAAATTATAAGATTTTTTTATAAATTAAAAACATGATTTATTATTAATAATTTCTTGAATTCTAATTAATATTAATCTCCTAATTTATCTCTCCACAAATACAATTTTCCTTTTATTTTGTATCTACTTCAAACAAATTTTGTATGGATTTGAAAACTAATACTAACTTTTATTTTTATAAAAAATTAATTGTAAAATTTATTTTTTAAATCTTTTTGAAATAGCCCTGTAATTTTTAAATTAAGTCATTCTTAACCAAGTAAGTCTTTCTTTCTTTTAATTGACCTTTATTTATAATTATTTTGAAAATCATAGATGTTTGATCAACACTGATCAACAAAATCTTTAGTTAGCAAAAGAATTTTTAAACTTATGTTAGTCTTCTTCAAATAAAAAGGACAAGAGCCACAACTAAAATTATATTGGGCAATTATGAATTAAAATACTAAAAAATACCTCCATACCTCCAGTCCAAATTGATGAACTACGTTCAGCAATCCACTGTAAATCAATATTGGAAGTAGAGAGGACAGCCGCCTTCTCAGCAGGCGGTAGGATGGCTAAACAATTTTCTATAACCTGAGGACAGCACCTGTCAATTACATCTGCTACAGGCTGGTCATCTTCAAAATCACCTGCATTTAATAAAAAAATAAAATATTTATTAGTATTAATAAACAAAAGTGGACAAAAAAAAGTATTTATTTCTTAATACAAAATAATATACTAAATATTCATATGTATTTCATAAATACATTTATATCAATATTAACACATTCAACACAGTTAGCTTACCGGCATCCTCTAGGTTCCCTTGCTTGAATACCCGAAGTTAAAATTTAATGTCATTCATAAAACAGTGAAAATTTTTAAGATCCATGACTTAAATGAAAAAAAACTGGAAATAAGAAAAAAGATCATGATCGAAAAACATGGCATATTCTTTATAAGAGTATGCTGGTGGAAGGACTGATCTTTCCTTGAGTACTTTTCTAAAACGTCGGTCCAAAAAAGAGCTACAATCCGTTCCCTACAGCTGGAGTAGAATAAGTCAATGCATGTCTGCGCACACATAGAACGTGAGTCATATCTTTCATAGTCAGCTTTATTCCCCCACTCACTTCTCATTTTTGCACAGACCACACTTACAAAACTTTGACGGTTAGTAGACACATATAAAATACATAATCTCGATGGGTTCATATTTCTTTATAGTCCTAGTATTTTTTCAAATCGACCTTAAACCACAAAAGAATAACACACCTAATTTAAATGGATTTTATTCATTAAAACACTCAAATAATAGAAATTGGATAGTTATAAGGATTTTCTTTTTAATAACGATTCTACATAGGAAGAAATCTTTCATATCTCCATGCCTCTAGGAAGGAACTTCATACCTCATACCTCCAAAAAATCCATACTCTATTAATTCTTCAGTTCTAAAGAGATGGCTTAGCAAAAATAACAGAAACTTTATTGAACTACAAATCATCAATATAAACTATCAGTTCCTGACAGTTATTTAATTCACTGTTAGTTGCTCATTTTCCTTCATAATAATTTCAACTTCGACAATGGTTTCTGCTGTGACTACTCAGTTTAATTGGTTTGAAGGAAATCAACATCAGAATCAATGTTGTTAAACATTTTCTGCTCCATTTATACACTTGTTACTTACTTTCAAAAACACTGAAAACTTGATGAATTTTTATGGAGTTTCATAAAAATCAATAACTTAATTAGTTTTTTATTATTCAAAAAACTAATAACAAAATTTTATTATTGTTTAATATACACTGCAAGCATAAGTGACATCCTATGCCATACCAAGTATTCGTTTGATGTTTTAATATAATGTCTCTATTTATTTAGACAGCTTACAAATTTAACACAATTTTAAGTTATTTTATCACCATCTTAGCAAATAATTAAATAGATCAAGCTATGTAATGTACTTGAAAACAAACAACCACATTTTATAATGTCTATATCAACAACTATCCACGATAATACAATTTAAACTTGCCTAGAGCTTTAAGAAGTGTCTTGATTTCACGGAGAATATGAACAGATAGTCTTCGAGGGCATAGACGGCAGTTACATAACATTACTAGTGCAAAGCCTTCAATCTGGTGGAATACATTTGAAACAGGTTGTTCTCTCTGGAAAATAAGAGTTTTTGAATGATTTCACATATTTCTAGTAAGAGTATTTACACCATCTCTTATTTTTTATCTTTTTTTACAGAAAATGTGTTTGTTATCTAAATAAATACAGAAGTAAATAACCATACAAGTATAAGGTATGGAGGATTAACTCTTGTTTAATACATATATTTTATACAAGGCCTTGTCATGCAGAACACTTTATAGAGTGTGTTACTTTTGAATACTCCCAAATAAAGCAATAAATGGACCGAAATAACAGATACAGTAAAACATCGAAAATTGGGACCGAGACACATCTGGACTACTGATTTAACCGGATTTTCAACGATCCTTAAGGGCATTAATGATATTTCATTATCTGCAATCTATTTGAATGCTTAGAGTAACGTGTAGGTTTGAATTAAACCAGGAATTGTTACAAAATAGCTGTCAAAGGGCTTTAAAACACAAAAGAATTTAGTGAAAATGTTATTTAGGAAAAAATTGACAGAAACAGGTGTGGTGACGTTCCACTTGAAAAATTGCCATTACAGATAAATAGTTATATTATATGACAAAGCTTAAGCTCAAACTTAAGTTAAATTTAAATCATGATTAAATATAGGCCTACTATATGTTCCGTTTAAAATGTTATGCCGCATTTTTCAAAACTGATTCATCTTCTTTGCATTTATAATTAAAGATTACACTTAGTTTATTCACGCCAAATGCTATGTATGCTGAAACCACGATCTGAATTTACGATGCTCCAAATTTTTAACATCTAGAATACTGACACTCTACCGTATGGTTTTTCTCTATTATACAAATAATGACAAAAATATTGGCTCAAGGTTAATATTAAAGAAAAATAACCTTCTTGTCTTGAAAGCTATCCTGTCAAATGATTTTGACCTATTTAAACATATCCAATTATATAAGTTATTCCATCATTTTAAACAATATAGAATACAGGAAGTACATAAAAAATAAACCTATACAAATTCAAACACAATGTTTAATGAGGTATACATCATTCACATTTTGGTAACAAAAGTTGTCTTTGTCTGTTACTATGGAATTAAAGCTCAAAAATTACTCATAACAGTTTATGAAATTCAAATGCAATATGAATAAAAATGAACCTTTTTGTATAAATAATATCTTTAGTATTTTTTATATGAAATGAAATAAAATATTCATTAAAATTGTACACATTTTTAAAAGTTAACCCGAATATATGATAAGTGGAACTAAGTGACCACAAAAGTAAAAACTGTTCAATTGCTGAATTTGAGTACTGAAAAGTCAAACAAACATCAGATTCTTGTTTGATTTTTTCCTGTTTTCCCCAGGCAAAAAAGCAATTTAGGTTATCATCGGCATTCTTAAGTGGTGGCTAACAGAAAAAAAATTTTTTTTAATAAATAAATCAAGTATAAAAACAAAAAATTATCAAACAGACAACAAAAAACAATAACACAGAAAAATTTTAAAACAACAATAATTCAATAACAATAAATATATAACGATAAATATCAAACAACAACTAACAATATAACACTAAATAACAATAAATAAATACACATTTGTTTTAATTTGAGAGTGTTTCTTTCTAACCATATCCCTGAGTGACATTCTAAAAACATTAGAATAATCCTTAAATACTTGGTCTAAAATCAAATACGTGTTTACATCAGAGTTAAAGTAGATGTTTATTAGTTATAATTTTTGTTTTTCTTATACTATGCCTTCCAAATTTTGGTACTGACGTTATGAAACTCGCTTGACAATTGTGTTTAAAGGAAAAGAGTACAATTTAGGTTATTGCCTTGCATGGTGGATTGTTAATAATATAGGGATTTGTAATAGAGATATAACACTATTCTAATCTAGAATAAAGAAAGGATCTTAGCTCATGTGTGTAGGGTCTTTCGCTCAGGTAGATCTCAACTTACTGTTCAATTGGTCTGGCCACAACAACCGTGTGTACGAAAACAGTTCAAGAAAGATAGGTTAAATAAATGGAAAATTACGGAATTATGGTGTTTTCTGGTACTGAGTGTAAGAAAGGAACTTGTCACATTTGAGAATGGTTACTTACTTGAAGTACTCATGCATAACTGAATGACAATGGTTTCAATGGTATTTACTGAATAATTTCAAACATTTATTAAAATGGGGAATCAAGTGAAGTTTTCACCTATCAGCAGTACCTGGAAATTTTCTTGTTTTACCTAACCCTACCTCCCTTACTTTTTCTTCTTATAAGGAAATATCAGGTAGACATTTGTTTTTGAAACTACTTTTGCTCTATCTCAAGTTAATCCCACCTATAATCAAAATCTGTTATTATTTTTAGCAAGGGATAATAGTCATAATGACTGTTCACTTTAAAATTCCACACACAAAACATACATCAGATAAGAAACCCTACTAACATGTACTACAATGGTATTTTATTTATAGTACAGTAGAGTCCCGATAATTCGAGGTGAATGGGACTGAGACCCCCCTCGGATTACCAAAAACTCGGATTACACAAAAATAAGTTCCTGTGTATTAGAAAAAATAGGACTTCTAATACAGTAAAACCCCTCATATCCAGATCAATGTGGTGACAGCCCAATCAAATTAATAGAGGGAATAAAGACCAATCCAACTAATCATGAGTGCCGGCATGGTTTGATTGATTTGTTTGCTTCAAGAGAGTTTATTTTCTGATATGTCACACACAAGACTAGACATTTGGGCTTTCTAAGGGATACTTATCGACTGTCAAAATGTACAGAGTAATTAAAGAAAAATATTTGTGGCCCATTTACCTTCTGTCAGACATCTAAACATAACTGATGAGGACATTAAAACACAACTGATGAATTTGGGTAATACATCAATCTGTAGAACACTAGTGAACTGAATGATACAACAGAATGGGGAATAAAGAAAAATAACTATTGAAATAAACATTTCTTGAAAGCCTGACTTATTTCCTTTCCTGAATATTAATATAAATATTTATTGAACAGCCATTCATTTTCTTTATGGCTATAAACATTTTTTTGACACCTAACTCCTTTCCTTTCAAATAGATAAAATAGGCTCAAATAGAAAAAGGGTTGAATTTAACACAGCTCAGAAAATCAGGACTTGGATTTTCGAGACTCTATTGTATTCAGCAAGTATTTATAATGCCGCTTATCACATTTCCAGAAATATAATGCAATTTAGCACTAAAATGTTACTGCACAAATAAACAGTGGCTTCTTGATTTAACTTACAACACATATCAAAGGAAGGTCTAATTTTTTCTGCGTCCCTGTCTTTCAAAGAGAAGCAGTGATCCTGTCTGAGAAACTGTAGAGACTAGGTCTACTTTATAGAAGCCTAAACTTATGAAAACATTTCTCATTCATGTCATTTTCGTTACCGAAATTAATTATTGAGGCAAAGTATACAAAATCCTCCTAAATGAGGCAAATTCAAGACCAAAAGGTTTTTTGACAGAGACAAACATACATCAAGATTTTGCTTATGTATAAAATCAAGAACACATTCTTGATCTAATGGTAAATCCTGATTAATCTGATGCTGGTAAACTGTATCAAAATCAAACCCTTTTTTTGGTCATGTAAAATATAAATATATATGATTTTGATGCTATTCTTGAATAAATTTAAACCATATATTCATGAAAAAATAATTACAATGAAAATATTAGAAAGAACCCCAATACTACAAAAATAATCAAAAACAACAAATAAAAGAAGTTAGTTAAGATTAAACCCTTATGTACATTTTCATGAGCATGTCATCATCATCAGAGGGCCTTATTACAAAAATACAATCTAGCAAACAAGAAGTTACAAACTAGTGAAGAAGCTTCTTGTTTGCTATATTGTAATTTAGTAATAAGACCTTCTGATGATGGTGACATGCTCATGAAAATGTACATAACGGTTTAATCTAAAGTAACTTGTATTATTTGTTGTTTTTTATTATTTTTGTGGTATTTGGGTTCTTTACATTATTTTCGTTGTAATATATTGTACCACTGTGCTCTTGATATTGCATTAATAATAAGATAGTTTTTTTTAATACTGCACATGTAACATAAGTAGTATGTATTTTTTATACAGTTTCTTCTTTATTTGGATTTAATTATTGGATTCAAATAGGAATACTCAAAATAATGTACATGAAAGGCAACCGGCTATGGTCAATGGCATAATTTTTTGATGAAAGCGTCCCACCAGTGAAGAAGAGAAAACCCTCCAGAACCTAACTACAAATGGGTTAATGTACTCTTATGTAACCAGAAATCTCCCATTCCCTTTTGGCCTTATATCTTCTACCTGTCTAATAAAAGATACTTTCTAAGAAGATATATAAATATAACTTAAAAAATTCAATGAAAATCTCTTTTCCCAAACCCAATTGAGTTAAGAATATTTTCAGGGATTATTCTGAGAAACCCCCAATTCCAACTTCAATAGCATAAAAGTGAAACTAGAAATCACTTTTCAAAACACTTGAAGACAGATATTGATATTTGTTTGTTCACACTCTGTTAATGAAATGTTGTTTCAGGATATTTGTTTCCCAGGAGAAAACTATAGACACAGCAACTATAAACTGGCTCTCAAAGAATAAGCCATACAATCAGGCTAAACAGTAGTAAATAGACTTACTGGTGCATGTTCTCTGCGAGGTATTACTGAGGACCTAGTATTATCAACTGTAGACACTTCTTTGGTCAGTCTGTCTCTAGCAGGACCAAGGGCATTTTTCCAACTTGTCAGTAGTTGCAATAGCATCCGTAAGCCATTGTCTAATAATTGTGGAAATGTATCTTGAACATCTCGTGCTAAAAACTGTGTAAATCCTAAAAAGCATTATATAGAATTAAAAACCGAAATGAAATAATTACTTTTAAACTTATATTTCCAATTGTTTGCTAAAAACTTATACAAATTACAGTTGAGGATGTTATAGCCCTGATTTAATGTGTTACAGTAATTTTCTGGTTTAGATCAAAGCAAGAGTGAAGGTGATTGAATATTTTTTTAAATGATATATATGTATAGTCATGTAGAAAGTTAATGTCAATAAGTATAGACATCCATAATTCATAAATATACTTTCTGTTGTAATATTTTACAGAATTTATTTATTATATATATTTGAGTAAAATTTTCTCCATTTCCTAACGTTATAATATTCTCCTCTGTCTTTATATACTATTAGCCACGCCCCCACTACTTCCAGACCTCGCTTCCTATTGGTGCACGCTTACTCTTGCTTATTGTGTCCAACTGCTTACTAATTTAAACCTTAAATTATAACATTCAACTTGACGAACTCAAAATTTGGGTAAACAGCCGGATTTAAGTTTTGAAAAGTATATAAAGAAGAACTCAAATTTTGGGCGAACAGTACGATTTAAAACATTGAAAATGGAGTTACTCCGAAACACGTCAACAGAGGAGAATATTGTAACGTTAGGAAAGGCAGAAAAATGTACACAAATATATAGAAATATTTCCAAAAGAAATGAAGAAGATTATTAGAATTTAAATTTATTTATCTACTACAAATACACATGAAAATAATTACTTAAAATTTAAAACTATTTAATATTTCTAATATCTGTACTATGTAGAGGTGTTTAAAATTGTATAAGCATACATATTTCTAGCATTTAAAGGAATTTATTGCTGTTTGTTTTAAGGTAGAAGGCATATTTATTCTAGCATCACCTAAGTACATATATTTGCCTTAGTTTCAATTCTGAATAATGTCAATTTTGAAATATTCAATTCTGCTACCATATCTGAGAATATGAATGTTATAAAAGCACAAGTGTCAATACATTCACTTCTAATGATATAATGAGTGATTTGGGCCTTCTGCTCAGGTTTTTAGAATTTAATATGTATCTACAAAAAAATAATTCAAATGACTTAGTGGATTCAGGAACAGTTTCAGGAAATGAAATACTAAGAAAAATGCTCAAATAGGCAACCTCTTCCACAAAACATGATTTTTTTTATAGTTTACTTCTGTCTAATATAGTACAGTTTCTACTTTTGTATAAACCTTCTTCTTCTTCTTTTTCTTCTTCCAATGGCTCTCACCTTATGTAAATACCTAATTTCAATTATTTTATTTCACTTGTTTGTATTATCTTGGCAAAAAAACCACTACTTACTGATTGATTCAGCAGACACGTTCGCACTAGGTCAGCGCATTTTTCAATGCTGTGAATTACTGACAAGACTGTTACTTAGGAGTGTTGTGTTGGTGTGACTCTGTGGTGTATTTTTTGTTCTGTGGTGTGTTATTGTTCATATAGTAGTTGTTAATTATGTGCTCAAATATAGTGTTTGATTGGGAGTGTGTTTTGTCATTTAGAATGTGTTGTGGATAGTATTTATGGTGTTTATATATCTTATAGTTTTCTATGTTAAGTTTTTTGCTTTTATTAATGTAATGTAGGATTTTTAGATTGGTGTCTATGTCAGTCTGTGAGTGTGGTGTGTTTTGTATGTGTATGGCGAAATTTGATGTGGGTTGTGTCTTTCTTATTTGTATTATGTGTTCTTCGTATCTTGTGGTAAATATTCTCCCTGTTTGTCCTATGTAAAAGCTGGGACAGTTGTTGCGTGTAATTTTGTATACACCTGCCCTGTCGTGTTTATCCTGGTGTGTTTTTTAATTGTGTTGTATGTTGTGAATGGTACTTTCTATTTAGGTTTGTGGAACGTGGAAGCTATTTTTTGTGATGTGTTGTAGTGATATGTAAGTGTTATATATTATTGTGTTTGTGTGTTATTGTTTTTTGTTGTGTTATGTCTATGTTCTTTTTTGCGCATTATGTTGTCTATCAAGGTGTGTTATTTATATGGGCTATGTGTTTTATTGTATTTATTTTGTCTTCGTTGCTCATGGGTATGTTGATTAATTTGAGTATCATGGCGTGGAAGGCATGTTTGTGTTGTGTGAGTGATTAGACGTGTTGTGTATAACTCTGTCTGTGGTAGTGGGTTTCCTGTATATTTTGAATGTGTGTTTGTTGTTTTGTTTTTCATCGTTAGGTCTAGGAAGTTGATTTTGTTCTGTTGTTCTCTTTCCAGTGTGAAGTTTATGTTATTGTGTAATTTGTTTATGTAATTGTGTAAGGTGTTTATCTGTCTTATGTTACCGTTGTATAGAATTAGGATGTCATCTACGTATCTGTATCAATATATTATTTTGTGGACGAGTTTGTTGTTGTTTATGATATGTTTTTGTTCTAAATTGTGTATAAACATTTTTGACAATAGGCTTGAAATGGAAGATCCCATGGGTGAGCCTTTGTTTTGTGTGTAGTATTTGCCGTTGTATGGGAAGTAATTCTGAGAAGTGATTGTTTCTGTTAGTGTTATTATTTCTTTGGTTGTTATCTGATATGTTGTTTTTTATTAACATTTGTTTGAGTTTATTGTTATGTTTATTATGTTATTTATTATGTTTATTGTTTTTTTGACTTTGTATGTTTGTGTATAAGTTGGTGATGTCGAATGATGCTAGTGTAGAGTTGTGGGGAATATGTGTTTTTTTTATTTTTTGTGTAGGGTCTATGTTATTTTTACGCTGGTGTGGTTATGAAATGTGATGTTTTTTCTTATTATTTTGTTGAGGTGTTTTGCAATTTTGTGAGGGTGTTGATGCATTATTTATTAGTAGGCGTATTGGTATATCTTTCTTGTGTGTTTTAGGTAAGGCGTTGAGTGTTGGTGCTTGTGGTTTAATTTGTGCAAGGTATCATGTTTGTTCTTTGTTTATTATGTGTGTGCATTTGTTTATGTTATTTATTATTTGTGTGTGAAATTTGTTTGTGGGGTCAAATGGTGTTTCTGTGATATCATTGCTTTTAAAGTATGATAGTACTTTTTTGTGTAAGTCTGTTTCATGTATAATTAGTGATGCTGCCTTTGTTCACTTTTATGAATTTTAGGTAATGTTGTCTTTGTGTTTTATTGAGTTTAATGTTTTTGTTTCATTGTTTTTGTGGTTTATTTATTTTATTTTGTTTAAATTTCATATTGTGTATTGTCGAAAGTATTCTTGGTCAATGGGGTCTGTGGATAGTACGGCTGTTTCAAAGTCGAGTAAATTGTTAGTGAGCTTTTTGTGTCATGTATCTTTTGTGTTGTGTAAATTGTGTTTGAGGCCTTTGTTGAGTAAATCCATTTCTTGTTTGTTGAATTTTATTTTTGTTGTATTAAAAGTAGGTTCATGAAATGTTTGTGTGGTGTTAAGTTTGTTTTTATGTGTGATGTTTGAGTTGGATAATTTTTAGGTTATGTTTATTTTTAATTTGTTGGTGTATTTTGCGTGTTTGTTCATTTGTGAATTGTATGACGTTTTCGAGTTCAGTATGGAGTAGTATTTGTGTGAGTTCTTGGTGTAGGTGGTAAAGTTTGGTATTAAGTATGTCTTTTTTGTGTGTATAACCTTTTAATGTTGTTTTTAATGTAAAATTTTTGTTCTTGTTTTACCGTTTTATGTGCTGATGTATGGTTTGATTTAATTTTAATGTGTGCATATTTTTATGTTATGTCATATGGGTGATGCATTTTTTGTTGAATGAGATATGTTGTAATATAATGGTTACATTGATCTTAGTCTGTCTGTACTCGTTGATAGTCTTGGATCGCCGATCCATGTTAAAACTTGAAGTATTTGAGTTGTACATCTTGAGGTGAATAAATCGGTTAGTGGTATTTTTGCCAAGATAATACAAACAAGTATAATTTCTATAAACACCTCAAGATTAACAACACAAAAACTGCAAGTTTTATTTTATTTCATTTTATTTTTTATTTGTCAAACTAATTATAAAATTTCTTGATTAAAATAGACAGTAATATTAATTATTCACATTAGTAGTAGCAGCACATGGTTAGAAAGGACCCAAACTAAGATCTGTGGTTCACTTTTAGTCTTTTCTTTTTCGTTATTGATTGATAAAGATAATTGTATGATAGAAATATTTCAATAGTGTGATATGTTTTTATATGTGACTATTCATTTAATTATTTCCAAGAGATTGCAGTTTTAAACTATGCCACTAGGTAAGTTTGTCAGTCTCCTATCTAGTCCAATAAATAAGCTTTAAGCTCTACTAGAAGTAACCTAATTCAAAGCTTTTCGTTGGCTAACAGTACCAACATCATCAGGAATATTAAACAATTAAAATTAACATATGTGCAAATTAGATGAAATAAATAGTTATGCCAAATCAATTACAATGTTGTTAAAATTTTTTTTATTTTTTTTTTTATTTTGCTGCCCTAACATTACAAACACTGAATATATTATCGAATTTAGATTTTACTTGTATTTGTTCATTTATCAACTCATTATTAGTATTATATTTATGTATTTCTAAAGCTTCATAAATATTCATTCTCAGGCCTTTGTTAATTTCTTTTATAAGTATCATATTATCAATATTAGGAAATAAGTGATTATTATTAATACAATGACTAGCAAAATTTGATTTATAAATTTCTGGCTTTTTATATGCATTAAAATGTTCTTTATATCTATCTTTAAGTTTTTTCTTAGTTTGTCCTATATAAACTTTATTACAATAATTACATTCTAATTTATATACACCGTTTTTTTCATGCATATTAATAATATTATTATTATTCATTATATTTATTAATTTATTATTAGTATTATAAGCGAATTTTATGTTGCTACCTTTAAACAATTTTGTGATATTTTTTACTTCATTACCAAAAAATGTAAATGAAGTCCATATGACATTTTCATCATTATTTTTGTAAATTAGATTATTATTTTGTTTCTTTAAAATATTATAATTAAGTTTATCAACAGTTTTCTTTTTATAACCATTCTCAATTGCAATTTGATAGATAATGTTTTTTTCTCTTATCTTGTTTTCATTATTCATAGGTATTTTATGTAATCTATATAATAAATTGTATAATGCAGCCATTTTTTGATTATACGGTTGGTTAGAATTATTAGGTATAATTTGGTTAGTTTGTGTCGGTTTACGATATATGTTAAATTCAAATTCATTAATATGTCTTATAATTGTTATATCTAGAAAGTTGATCTTATTATTTTCCTCCATTTCATAAGTAAAATTAATATTTTTATTTATCATATTTATTTTATCTAAAATAGTTATTAAGTTTATACCATTATTATTAGATACATACAATCCATCATCTACATATCAAAAACCAATAACCGTTTTTATCAAATGTCTGTATAATTTTATTTATTTTATCATCTATATATTGTAAAAATATTTCAGATATATTCGATAAGGGAGAACCCATGGCAAGACCATCTTCCTGTTTGTAAAATTTATTATTATATGCAAAATAATTTTGATTTAATATTATTTTTAATGTATTTATAATTTCTAATATTAATTTTCTATCTTTTTCATTTTGCTCTAATCTAGATTTTATAATATTGAGAGTCTCTTTTATAGGAATATTTGTGTACATATTTTTTATATCTAATGATATTAATTTGGTTTTATTATCAATATTAATTAGTTTTAATTTATCAATAAGGTTAATAGAATTACTTATGGTATGATTATTATTTAGTTTCATTTTATCTTTAAGAATAGATGTTATGATTTTAGATATTTTATAAGAAGGGGCATTCATAAAATTTACTAATGGTCTAATTGGTTTCTCAATTTTGTGTAATTTAATAAGTCCATTCATTATTGGTATTTTTGGATTATCGTTCATATAATTACTAATATTATATTTATTAAATAATTTATAAGAAGATTTTATTAAATTTTTTATTTCATTTTGATATTTCTTTGTAGGATCCTTATATATTTCACTAAATTGATTTTCATTTATATATTTGTCTGTTTTATTTATGTGTTCGTCCTTATCAATAATTACAACAGCGTTACTTTTATCAGCTTTTACTGTAATTAGATTGTTATTTTGTAGTTTATTTTTTAAATCTTTAACTCCTAAATATGTTTGTCTATGGGTTTTATTAATTTTATTAGTTTTAATTAATTTTTTTATTTCATGAGCTGCTTCGATTCTGGTACTATCTTGTATATTTTCATTTAATTTATTAATGGCTATTTCTGCATCTATTATTATATTATCAATATCTTTATTTATGTTTCTTTTTATATTGATTTTATTATTTTCAAGTAGTTTTATTTCGCAATTATTAAATTTAGTATTAGATAAATTAACAACATTAGGGTGAAAGCTATGATATTTAACTTCAGGTATTATTTTCATTTGTTTTTCAAGTTTTAAATTATTTAGTTTTTTTGATATATTATTTATTTTTATATTTCTAATTTTATTTATCAAGAAGTTAATTTTATTGTATTTTTCTTCCCATTTTATACTATTCATTGTAGAAGCTAATTTTAAATGTAATTTATATATTTCAGTAGTTAAAATGTTTTGTTTTTTATATAAACTTCTTATTTCATTTTTAACCCATAATTTCTCAGCTTGTTTACAAGTTTTTTTGGCAGTATCACTTTTGTTTTTTATTGTAATTTTTGCATATTTTGGAATAATATTGTTTATAATACATTGTTTATTAAAATATATATTACAATTTGTGTTCATTAACTGAATTTTCCGCTTTTCAAATAAATTTAAGTCCTTTGTTAAGGCAGCATTACAATTATTAACTGATATCATGTCAATATATATAAAAATTATTACAATAATATGAAGTAATAATAATATAATAAATATATTAAATTGTAATATAGTAAAATACCCAAAAATATGTAAACAACTTATAAAAAATAAACAAATATGGAACTTAACCTCAAAAAATACAATCACTTCTAATTCACATAAAGTACAACCCTGTAAGGTTATAAATATAAATATCGCAATATGTTTTCTTGTGTATTAATAAAGAACAAAAGTCAAAATACAAATACAAGAATTATATTTGAATTTACAATTGAATGCAGTCCAAAACTGCAATCTCTTGGAAATAAGCACATATAAAACACATGGTACACACAGGTTTTGTTTTGTTTTGTTTTTCTCTTTCTTGACTGAAGAAGATCATGTTGATCGAAATATTTCAAAAAAAAGTGTATTAAGTGTTTTATATGTGCTTATTTCCAAGAGATTGCAGTTTTGGACTATTGCCTTTAGGTAAGTCTGTCAGTCTCCTATCAAGTCCAAAAAAAAAATTCCTAAATAAGCTTTAAGCTCTATTAGAACTAACCTATATATATATATATATATATATATATATATATATATATATATATATATATATATATATATATATATATATATATATCGTGATATTTCACGTTGTCCATTATTTTTCCGTTGCACTGACTTTATGAAGTTATTATTATTAATTGTAAACAATTTTTTCCACCACCAAGTGCAATAATTTTACCTTATGTAATGAGGCACCTTTCGGTCATCTTTCGAATCACTGAAATAATTTTCTCTATTTTTCTTTTATGTATTTAATTTAATAAATAAATAACAAAAAACCTTGCTACAAATATTTAAAGCCCCTTGATGTAAATTTTGCCAACACAGTTAGCATCATCAGAAGGTTACAAACATACTGGGACTAAAAAGAAACAGTACACCTAAAATCGCAATGGGCTACTCCCACTCCTCCGCCCGGCGACCAGTTTGTTAACCTGTGCCAGCGCTGCATGTGGAGCGAGACCACACCCACCACTGACTCGTCGTGACAATTCTAAATTAAAAGTAATTACAAACTAATATGAACTAAAATTATAAAAGAAACATAAACAATAATAAATTATCACGTCAACTTGAACTAAACTATAAATACAGTTAAAAATCATGTATTTGGTCGTAACAAAGAGAATAAACTAGAACCAGGTATTGGGCCTTTATCAATGTTCATCAACAAATCGCCCCTAGTTTTAGCAATGAATATACTTTCATAACTATTCAGCAACCTGTTTTAGAACACCATTTTACCCACTTTAACACTATTTATATCCAATTCATGGCCATTATTAAGGATATGTTCAGCCACGCTGGACTTATCCTGTCTCCCATATTTAATATGGGCTAGATGTTCTTTAAATCTAGTTAAAGTCTTTCTCCTTGTCTGACCAATATACATTTTGTCACAAGTTTTACAAGTAATGGTGTAGATTCCAGACCTATCCAACATCGAAAGTTTATCCTTGGGATTTCCTAATAAATCGGTTAACCTATTAGGATTTTTATATGGAATTCTTAAATTTATATTTTTGAAAATTTTGTCTAAACCATTGGTAATAATATTGTCAAATGGTAAGGTAATAAATTTTTTAGGGTTATCTTCCGGTTGGAAAGTGGTGGAATCTCTCCTTAATTTTCTAAATTTACATTTTCTTACAATATTATTTACAATATTAGGATCAAACCCATTAAATCTGAGCTATAGATTTGACATATTCTATTTCTTTAACTAGACGCTGAGGTGAAAGGGGAATCCTTAGCGCTCTATCAATCATACTATTAAATGCCGCTAATTTGTGGCTATGGTTGGAATCATTTGGAATTAATCTATTATTGTTGGTCGATTTTCTATATGTGTCAAACTCAATTTTAGAATTGTTCCTAATATACACTTAATATCTAAAAAGGCTAACCTATTATTGGCTACTACTTCATAAGTGAATTTGATCGATTGATGTTTACTTTTACTATTTATTAGGAATATACTGTGGTTGAATTTAATAATAAATACACAAAAACCTCTTAACCACAAACTTTTACTATCCCAACTTTTAAATTTACCCTAATGTACATTTCAGTTACAAAGTAACCATCCTCAGAGGGATAACATACAAAGACTGATTAACGCTAGAAAAATACCTTATTTATAATCTACAGAACTAGTCACTCCCACTCCGACCGCCGCGGCCCCACCTGTTAAACAAGGCGTACCCACGCCCATCGAGTGAAAGCAAGATATCTAACGTCAACTTACTAAAATATAAATTAAAAATACAATAAAAACATAATTAAAATTGTTTTTTAAAATTATAACCAACACAAAATTTAATATAAAAATCATAATCTTATTTAACAAATGAATATAAAATTGAATTAGGAATAGGACCTCTATCAGAATTTAATAAATTCTCAGGTTTATGTTTACTAATTTTTAAACTTTCAAAACTATTTAATAACTTATTAGTTCTAACATTCTTAATTAACTTGACACTATTAACATCTAGATTGTGATTGGTCTCTAAAATATGGGCAGCAATACTAGACTTATCAGATCTTTGGTATTTAATATCCCTAATATGTTCCTTAAACTAGTTATTACTTTTCGTCTTGTCTGCCCAATATACATTTTATCACAATCCTTACAATTAACTTGGTAAATCCCTGATTTATCAAGTGTTTCTACTTTATTTTTTGCATTACCTAATAAATTTTAAGGTTATTACGATTTTTATACGCAACTCTCAATTTAACATTCTTAAAAATTCCCTCCAGCCCTTTGGTTAAAACTTTGTCAAAAGGTAAACTAATAAAACGGCTTTCTTCTTTAGTTTCCAAAGGTAAAGTTGTTAATTTCTTCCGAAAAATCCTAATCTTTTGCTTCCTAAGGATATTATCAATAATTTTACGTTCATAACCATTAAATTCAGCTGTATTTTTAATATGTTCTAATTCAATATCAAAACGTCTTTTACTCAAAGGAATATTAATCAACCTATTAACTAAAGAATTGAAAGCTGCAAATTTGTGTTGGTTACAATGGTTAGATTCGTTTGGAATAAATCTATCATTGGATGTTGGCTTTCTATAAATATCAGAAACTATTTTATCTCTATTTCTAATACAATAAACATCAAGAAACGGTAAACGTTTATCTCTTTCAATTTCATAAGTAAATATAATATTAGGATGTTGATCATTGATGATCCTTAGAAATGGATCTATTTGAAATTCTTTAATATTAAATATAGCGAAAATATCATCAACGTATCTTATCCAGACACGAGGAAAATATTTAAGTTTCTTTTTCAATCGTAATTCAAAATGACTCATAAAGAGTTCTGCTAAAAAAGGTGATAGGCTGTTTCCCATTGTTGTACCATCTTTTTGTTTATAAAAATTATTATTAAATTGAAAATAATTATTATTCATACAACAATTAGTTAATTTTACATATTGGTCAACTCTCTCAATATCGACATCATTCTCAATTAAAAACTCTTTTAACAAATTTAAAGTTTCCGTTACCGGAATACTTGGAAACAGAGAACAAACATCAAAAGAAACTAAAATTTCTTCATCTGTTAATCTAATATTCTTAACCTTCTCTACAAAATCAAGTGTATTCTTAACCGAAAATGATGCCAACTTACATTTAAAAAAACTGAATTCTTTAACTAACCATTTAGATACCATATAGGTTGGTGAATCAATTCCCGACACAATTGGCCTCACGACATCGCCTACTTTACGTATTTTTGGGAGGCAGTACAACCTAGGTAAATTAAAGAAAGTTTGTGGTTAAGAGGTTTTGTGTATTTATTATTAAATTCAACCACAGTATATTCCTAATAAATAGTAACAGTATGGCTTCTCGGTCTCAGGAATATAATAGATTCCAAAAGTTGAATTTGAGAGTCAAGTTTTTGTTAGAAGACATTAAATTTCTTAAAAAATGTAGAAAGTTTAGTGTGTTTCCGAAATTTATTTCCGGAATCAATATTAAATTGAAGAATTCTAGAACTGATAAAGTTTTATTATTTGCCAAAAAGAAATGGTTAGATTTGGAGATTAAATTTTTGTATGGCAAATTAAGTAATACAGAACTGGAGTTGTATGATTTACATTTGAAATTAGGAAAAGAAAATTATAATGATTGGGATGAATTTGGCAAAAAAAGTTTATATTGTAAATGAACATAAACTTGAAAACAAGGTTAGGACATTAGATAGTAAATTTAGTGATTTAACCAAAAAAGTGTCAGTTGGTTATAAAGGTTGTACTACCGTTGATCAGAATTCTAAGTTTATTAAAAACGAAACTGATATCGTTTTCTCCCAGAAGGAGTTGTGCATGTTAGGTAAAGGGTTAAAGTTTTCCGTTTCTAATAATATCAAAAATAACTTAAAAGAATTAATGGCACACGTTGAAAGTGGTATATCCTCATTAAATGAAACTAGCAAGAACTATGTTAGGAAGGCTTGTAAAATCAAGATTGAAGAAAATTTGGAGGTTCTAAGAAGAAAGAAGATGTCTACTGGATTCAACAACGAGTTAAGTTTAATAAAACAGTTAAAAGGAAAAGATTGTTATTACCTCAAAGCTGACAAGAGTAACACTGTTGTTGTTTTGAAAAAAGAAGATTATATTAATAGAGTTAACAATTTGTTAGAAACGGGACCTTATGATAAATTGTCAAAAAATCCGTTAAATAAATTTGTTAAAGAAACAGTAAACGTTATAAAGGAATGTAATTTAGTCATTTCAAAGAAAGATGTCTTTAAATTTCATGTTTCTAATCCTGTTTTACCTAGGTTGTACTGTCTCCCAAAAATACATAAAGTAGGCGATGCCGTGAGGCCAATTGTGTCGGGAATTGAATCACCAACCTATATGTTATCTAAATGGTTAGTTAAAGAATTCAGTTTTTTTAAATGTAAGTTAACACGAAATTAACACTTACAGTAACATGATAAACAAAGTAGCAATAAAGGGGTTAGGGGGGGGTCGATGCATTATATATATATATATATATATATGTATATATATATATATATATATATATATATATATATATATATATATATATATATATATATATATAGAAAGATAGATTTTTTGGACTAGGAGACTGACAGACTTACCTTGGTAAGAGTCCACTCTGTAGTCTTGAAATAGAAACACATAAAAGCACTTAAACAATGATATATTTCAACCACACAGTGGTCTTTATCAATCGAAGAGAAAACACAAAAAGAAATATGAGAGAATAAAATAAAATAATTATAAAAAAAAAAAAAAAAAAAAAAATTCATATATATATATAATATGTGTGTGCATGTATGTAAAAACATAGAACAGAAAAGTTCTTTCTACGCTTGCGTTAGAAATCGGTAACGTGATAAAGATTTGTAGCAAATTAGACTTTTTAATAAATAATTATCCCAGTTTCGATAACACTTATGGCTAGAGAATATTATTAATTTCATAATAAGCTATTATTATAAAAATGGTTTATTAATTAATTTAAGTAGTTATTCTTCCAACACGAACAATTCCGGAGTCAACTGCGAATATTACGTTTGCAAAATTACGTATTGAAAATCGTACGTTCGAGACTAAGCTTCACTAGCGCTATCTGTTGTTAAAACTTTTAGACGTTTACGAGGGTATACCATCAAATTAAAAATAAAATTTTCTTTTTTATTTACAATAAAAGACAAATAAACATGAGTAAATTAAGTTAAAATTTGAGCGTATTTATAAACATAGACTAGTTTTTGATAAGTGATTCTATTTTTGTAATTATTTAAAGAGCATTACAATGTTACAAAATTATTATTATATTTATTACAGTTGGGATTTTATATTTGAGAATGTATAATAACTTAATTATCAAAAAAAGTCCTAATTTAATATCTTGTGTAGATTTTTAACCCAAAGTTCTTGAGGGTTGGAGAGGGCGATGGCCCCATCGCCCCCCCCCCTCCTTGGATACGCGCCTGCACAAACATGAAATAACAAATTACGAAAATAACCTAACCCTACTTGGAAGAAATAATAACCCAAAAGAATTAAACTCACTAGAAAAATACCACATCTATAAAAACATACACAACAATTTAATGAACCTACAGACAACATATGCAGACAACATACTATTCAAAAACATAATACACGCAGCTCAAATAGAAACACGTATGACGTCAACTAATACCAACATCATGTACCAAACAACCACACCAGAAAAATAGAGAAAATTAATTCAGTGATTCGACAATGGTCAAGTGACCAACAGGTGCCTTATCACATAAGGTAAAATTATTGCACTAGGTAGTGGAAAAAATTGTTTACAATTAATAATAATAACTTCATAAAGTCAGTGCAATGGAAAATAATGGACAATGTGAAATATCACGAGATATATATATATTAGTCACACTCATTTTACCAAATACATGAATACCATTCCACTAATCATGACTAAGCCGGATTAAACAAAAATATTTCATTACAAACTAAGAAATTCATTACAAACGAGTTTGGCTGTATTTTAGGAGTTTAAAATTTGACTAACCTAAAATGACATCTTGCCTCCAATCCGCAAAGTCCATCACTAAAGTTTGTAGACTCTGATAAGCTAGACCTCTAAGTTCTTCATCCATGTGCACAGTTAGACGAGACAGCAAGTCTACTAACTCTGCACCAGTTAAAAATGCACTATCTGGAATTAAACGAGGTACAGCTGCTACACATGTTCGAAATAGATCTATACGTGGTTTACGTTCTCCAGTAAGCATTTCATCTGGTTCCTAGAAACATAAATATTAACAATGGAATACAATTCATCATACTGTGTCAAAATATTTAAAACAAAAGTGATAATTTTTTAATATTTTTAATTTTTATATTAAATTATAATCATTTTGTTGGCTTTTATCAATACTTTTGGGATAATTATTCCCAAAAAGTTAGTTATTCTAAATATAATAAAAAACTGTATTATTTTGTTGCTCAATAATTGAGCATATTCTATAATTTGACACCTCTATCAATTTTTCCCTTTACAATTGAAGAGCGGAGATATATAATGGGCCAAGAGACAAAACAGAATTGTTGGAAAAATTCGTTTTTTTCAGGAAGCACATTAAATATGAAAATAAAAGCTATGAAATATTTTTTCAATAAAACAAACATGTTTACATGTAAATATGGACATTTAAAAAAAAATTTTAGAACAAGAAAGCTACAATAAAAATACTAAATCTGTAATTGTGGTGTGCTTTAAGACACAAATAATCGTGTGTAGATGAATCACCAATGATAAAACATGTCTGTATTGAGGTGTGTATTTTACCTAAGCAAATGTTATAGGCACTGCAATAAATGTTTTATAAAGATTAGAGTACAAGCTGGTTATTGTAATTTCTAAGCAGACAGAAACCTAGCTTCAGACAGAAACTAAAGATTTCAGAATAATGTGACTCAACAATGAAGGTGATGCCACAGCATTAAATTTCAGATTATCAGTTTCTGCCAAATCAAAAAAAAAAATTATCTTTATTAATTTTTAGCACTATTAAAAGATTAACATCATGTGGAGTGCTTATTCCTCTAACCCTTGAGAGGTCGCACTGGGAGGAATCCTCCGGGTCAATTTATTTTGTTTCAGAAAATTTTTTGTTTAAGATTGGCAGAACTGGTTTTCTGTAGAGCTGTCACCCAACCCTTCAACACAGTTTATTGCCACTATCGTCATTATTAGTCAATGAAAGACAGTGTCAGGCATGTATTTGTCGAGTGCTGGACTAATGTTCAATGAGCAATCGATTGTGTTTTACAGTTACATGAGGAAAACTCTGTGTGCGACTGTGTTTGTACTAGGTCTTGTTTAATTTGAGTTGTGTTCCTGGGTAATTAGTACTTTTATATTCTTTATTTTGTTAATTTCATATTTATATTATTTTATATTTTTTAAATGAAAAAAGAAGATGAAAGAATTTTAAAAAAACTTTTAGATAGTGTCAAGAGAAGAAAATTTAGAAAAAAATACAACAGGCAACTAGAACGTTTTTACTTGAATTATTTACTGACAAAGATTTACCCCTAACGGCAATGAGCTCTGATGATGAGATTGAAGATTTACAAGGATCAACATATGAGCAAGAGTTATCGAGATCTGAAAATGAAAATCAAGAAGCATGGGAATTACTAAGTGACCACCAAGAAGTTGACCGTATTATTAATGCAAATCAAGGTCTTAACATAATAAGAGATTTTGACGAAATAGAATGCATTCCACTAAAAGACCTGCAATTTGTAAATGTTGTGACTAAGCAGAATGGTACAGAATGAACAAGAGCAGAACAATGCTCTGGGATTTGCAACCAGTAGAATATGCACAGCATAGAACGCTGTTGCAAGAAAAATCAGCCGTCGAAGACAAGGTGTACAAAGTGCAAACTTTTTATATGCCGTGAACATTCCGCAGTGACTGTGCTAATTGCAATACGTAATGCTAGTTGCATTACGTAGAAGCGATGCAAGTAAACAGTGAGTGACATTATTATCTTATAGTAATAGTAAATCTTTAATACTCCTATCAATTATATGTATTAAAAAGAAATATCAAAGTGTATTCATACTAATTTAGGTATAATAAACTGTTTATATTGACATTACATACATTATTTATCAACCTGGAGGAAGCCTCCGTGAGCGCGAGACGTTTCAAAATTTAAGCGACCTCACAAGGGTTTTTTATAGATTTCCTACGTACTGATATTTTTTTAATATAACTACTACGATAATAACATTAAATAGAATTTTTATCTTGTAGATAAATTTACTTAATTTGGTCATGACTAAAACGTAATCTGCTTTTTTGGACTACTGGTTTATGACTGCACAAGATCTGAATTGTGGTTGGAAGATATAAAGGAAAATTAAATAAAGCATACCAGATCTGCATTTGGCTACTGCAATTATGGACTGCTCGGAAAAATCAAAATATGTTAAGGGACCTTTATAATTAAAAGGGCCCACCCTAACTTACCTTATTCACATTCTGTGTACTAGTCATCATTAGAGGTCGACCATAATGGACATCCAGAGCTCGCAGAATATCTACAAACACTCGACGCACATGAGGAAAATATGCAGACATACCAATACTCTGTGCTGTGTCTTCTGTTAACATCTGAAAAATATAGAGGAGTAATTAAGAAATTACAGTTAATTGAGAAGTTTGAACATGCGTATAAGGAGGCTGGTATTGTGTCTAAAAGATATAGAATAAAATTCATCATTTGGTAACAAAATAAATTATAATCAAACAAACAATTCCAAAGTGCAATTTTAATAAAGGCTGAAAATATTTTAACACAGTTTTTATGCAATTTAGTCATAGGAAAACTTTCAGCTGCACTAGCAAAAATAAATTATCCGGCAGACTTTTAGAAAAAAATCTGATCATTGAACTAAGTTCTAAAGATAATAATGGTGGATAAAATTACTTACAATAGTAATATATTAACTTCATAAAGTCAGTTGAACGGAAAAACAATGGATAACGTATAATATCAAGAATATTTATTCAATAATATAATAAATATATCAATATATATTTATTATTAATATATTTTATTAATATATTAAATTAAATATATATTTAATATATATTATATTATATATTATTAGAATATATATATATATATATATATATATATATATATATATAAAGTTAATATATTACTATTGTAAGTAATTTTATCCACCATTAAGTGCAATAATTTTACCTTGAATGATGAGGCACCTTTCGGTCACTTGACCATTGTCGAATAACTGATATTTTTCTTGAATTTTTGTTTTTGAATGCTCTATAATGTTCTTCGAATCTTATTTTAAATGTTCTGGTTGTTTTTCCTATATAAAAAGCGTTACAGTTGTTGCATGTAATTTTGTAAATTCCTGATTTACAACGGAATGTCAGTGCAACGGAAAAACAATGGATAACGTAAAATATCAAGAGTATATATATATATATATATATATATATATATATATATATATATATATATATATATATATATATAAAGAACAAAAGTCAAAATACAAATACAAGAATTATATTTGAATTTACAATTCAAAGCTTTTCGTTGGCTAATAGTACCAACATCATCAGGAATATTAAACAATTAAAAATATTTTGAATATTTTTAATTGTTTAATATTCCTGATGATGTTGGTACTGTTAGCCAACAAAAAGCTTTGAATTGTAAATTCAAATATAATTCTTGTATTTGTATTTTGACTTTTGTTCTTTATTAATACACAAGAAAACATATTGCGATATTTATATATATATATATATATATATATATATATATATATATATATATATATATTATTAATAATTATATATTAATTGTTTTCAATATATATATATATAGGTTAGTTTTGGTTGGTACAGATTATTTAGATTTTTTGGACTAGGAGACTCACAGACTTACCTTGGTAAGAGTCCACACTGTAGTCTTGAAATAGAAACACATAAAAGCACTTAAACAATGATATATTTCAACCACACAGTGGTCTTTGTCAATCGAAGAGAAAACACAAAAAGAAATATGAGAGAAACATATTTCTCTCATATTTCTTTTTGTGTTTTCTCTTCGATTGACAAAGACCACTGTGTAGTTGAAATATATCATTGTTTAAGTGCTTTTATGTGTTTCTATTTCAAGACTACAGTGTGGACTCTTACCAAGTTAAGTCTGTCAGTCTCCTAGTCCAAAAAATCTATATATATATATATATATATATAGGTTAGTTCTAGTAGAGCTTAAAGCTTATTTAGGAATTTTTGGACTTGATAGGAGACTGACAGATTTACCTAAAGGCAATAGTCCAAAACTGCAATCTCTTGGAAATAAGCTCATATAAAACACATATAAAACACTTAATACACTTTTATTTGAAATATTTCGATCAACATGATCTTCTTCAGTCAAGAAAGAGAAAAAAGACTGAAGAAGTATTTTCGTAGTATGTTATTTCATGATTATGTGATATTTGTGATATTATGTGATAAAATAACCTAACCATACTTGAAATAAATAATAACCCAATAGAATTAAACTTACTAGAAAAATACCACATTTATAAAAACACACACAACAATTTAATGAACTTACAAACCACATATACAGAAGACATACTATATAAAAACATCATACACACAGATCAAGAGAAAATGAGTGTAACGTCAACAAATACCAACATCATGGACCGAACATCTACACCAGAAAAATATAAGTGATTCGACAATGGTCAAGTGACCGAAAGGTGCCTCATCACTCAAGGTAAAATCATTGCACTTAATGGTGGATAAAATTACTTACAATAGTAATATATTAACTTCATAAAGTCAGTGCAACGGAAAAACAATGGATAATGTAAAATATCAAGAATATATATATATATATATATATATATATATATATATATATATGAAGTTAATAAATTACCAATTTTGAGTAATTTTATCCACCATTAAGTGCAATATTTTTACCTTGAGTGATGAGGCACCTTTCGGTCTTTGACCATTGTCGAATCACTGATTGTTCTCTGCTGTGGATGCTATGTTCGTGAAGCCGGTGTTTGTAGAAGTTACGCGCACTATTTCTTGATCTGTGTGTATGAGGTTTCTGTATAGTATGTCTTCTGTATATGTTGTTTGTAAATTCATTAAGTTGTTGTGTATGTTTTTATAAATGTGGTATTTTTCTAGTGAGTTTAGTTCTATTGGGTTGTTATTTATTTCCAGTATGGTTAGGTTATTTTCGTAATTTGTAATTTCGTGTTTATGGGAAAGTAGGTGTGCTGCAACATTTGATACTTTAGAATTTTTATTTTTGAATGCTCTATAATGTTCTTCAAATCTTATTTTAAACGTTCTGGATGTTTTTCCTATGTAAAAGGCGTTACAGTTGTTGCAGGTGATTTTGTAGATTCCTGATAGGTTATGATTTTCTGAATTTGTTATGTGGTTTTTGTTACTAAGATATTTTATTATTTTGTTGTTTGGTTTGTAAGTTGGAGTGTAGTATTCTTTGTTGTATATATTCGTTATTTTTTCTATTTTGTTATTGGTATATTTATATTTTAGGTAGATTTTTTTATTTTTATTGTTTTCGTGTTCCGGTTGTAGTGTTGTGTTGAGGTTAGGTTTTTTTGTGAATTTATTGTATATATTTTTTATAATGTGTTTGTTGTAACCATTTTCTATTGCTATTTTTGTAATGTTATCTAATTCTTCATTTAATTTTTGTTTGTTATCCTGTGTGTATTTTATTGCTTTATTTATCATGTTACTGTAAGTGTTAATTTTGTGTGTCCAGGGGTGGTTAGATTTGTAGTGTATTGTGGTGTTGTTGGAAGTAGGTTTCCTGTATACTGTAGTTTCTATTTTATTATCATTTATATTTAAAGTAATGTCGAGGAAGTTGATTGTTCTATTTATTTCTGTTTCCAACACACACAATATCTTACTATGGACAAGATATGTAGACGATATACTTGTAATATACCAACCTACCATTCACAACGAACACCTCATAATATTAAACAAACTAAATACATACAACGAAAACATACAATTCACCGTTGAAACAGAAATAAATAGAACAATCAACTTCCTCGACATTACTTTAAATATAAATGATAATAAAATAGAAACTACAGTATACAGGAAACCTACTTCCAACAACACCACAATACACTACAAATCTAACCACCCCTGGACACACAAAATTAACACTTACAGTAACATGATAAATAAAGCAATAAAATACACACAGGATAACAAACAAAAATTAAATGAAGAATTAGATAACATTACAAAAATAGCAATAGAAAATGGTTACAACAAACACATTATAAAAAATATATACAATAAATTCACAAAAAAACCTAACCTCAACACAACACTACAACCGGAACACGAAAACAATAAAAATAAAAAAATCTACCTAAAATATAAATATACCAATAACAAAATAGAAAAAATAACGAATATATACAACAAAGAATACTACACTCCAACTTACAAACCAAACAACAAAATAATAAAATATCTTAGTAACAAAAACCACATAACAAATTCAGAAAATCATAACCTATCAGGAATCTACAAAATCACCTGCAACAACTGTAACGCCTTTTACATAGGAAAAACATCCAGAACGTTTAAAATAAGATTTGAAGAACATTATAGAGCATTCAAAAATAAAAATTCTAAAGTATCAAATGTTGCAGCACACCTACTTTCCCATAAACACGAAATTACAAATTACGAAAATAACCTAACCATACTGGAAATAAATAACAACCCAATAGAACTAAACTCACCAGAAAAATACCACATTTATAAAAACATACACAACAACTTAATGAATTTACAAACAACATATACAGAAGACATACTATACAGAAACCTCATACACACAGATCAAGAAATAGTGCGCGTAACTTCTACAAACACCGGCTTCACGAACATAGCATCCACAGCAGAGAACAATCAGTGATTCGACAATGGTCAAAGACCGAAAGGTGCCTCATCACTCAAGGTAAAAATATTGCACTTAATGGTGGATAAAATTACTCAAAATTGGTAATTTATTAACTTCATAAAGTCAGTGCAACGGAAAAACAATGGATAATATTAAATATCAGGAATATATATATATATATATAGATATAGATAGATAGATAGATTTTTTGGACTAGGAGACTGACAGACTTACCTTGGTAAGAGTCCACTCTGTAGTCTTGAAATAGAAACACATAAAAGCACTTAAACAATGATATATTTCAAACACACAGTGGTCTTTGTCAATCGAAGACTTTGTCAATTGACAAAGACCACTGTGTGGTTGAAATATATCATTGTTTAAGTGCTTTTATGTGTTTCTATTTCAAGACTACAGAGTGGACTCTTACCAAGGTAAGTCTGTCAGTCTCCTCGTCCAAAAAATCTAAATAATCTTTACCAACCAAAACTAACCTAAATATATATATATATATATATATATATATATATATATATTTTAGGTTAGTTTTGGTTGGTAAAGATTATTTAGATTTTTTGGACTAGGAGACTGACAGACTTACCTTGGTAAGAGTCCACACTGTAGTCTTGAAATAGAAACACATAAAAGCACTTAAACAATGATATATTTCAACCACACAGTGGTCTTTATCAATCGAAGAGAAAACACAAAAAGAAAAATGAGAGAATGAAATAAAATAAATATAAGTTGTAATCACAGATTGTGTAGAGTAGAAATCAGATGACACAGATGCACAGATTAAAGATATATTGGAAACAATTTATATATATATATATATTTTTTTTTAATCTGTGCATCTGTGTCATCTGATTTCTACTCTACACAATCTGTGATTACAACTTATATTTATTTTATTTCATTCTCTCATATTTCTTTTTGTGTTTTCTCTTCGATTGATAAAGACCACTGTGTGGTTGAAATATATCATTGTTTAAGTGCTTTTATGTGTTTCTATTTCAAGACTACAGTGTGGACTCTTACCAAGGTAAGTCTGTCAGTCTCCTAGTCCAAAAAATCTATATATATATTTATATTGAAAACAATCAATTCATTTATACACACTTTCACACAAAAAATTATTTTTAAAAAAAATACCTTATTCAGAAATGTTTTCTTGACACGCAACGTGTTTCCAGAAGGTAATACACCTGAAGTACGAGGCATTGGAGGTTCCCCTTCTTTTTGCTGAAGGCTATCAGCAACTACCAGAAATGCTCTCAAACCAATTGACATCCTTTCAGGAGTCAAAATTATTTTAATTGGTCTTCCAACAGACAGAAGATCGAAAACAATTTCTCTCATTGCAAAATCTAGTCTTTCCTGGAACAAGGATTTGTTATTAACTAAAACAGACACACAAAAGTATCTTTTTTCTGATTAAAATGAATCTATTTAACACAATATGTAGTAAGTGGGTTGAGTTTTTAAAATATTAGAACTCTCATAACTACAGTAGAATCTCAAAATTCCGAGTCTCGATATTTCAAGCTTCTATTAAATTTGATCCTCTTTCTATTTGAGCCTATTGTAAGAAAATTATGAGTAAGGGTTCCAAGAAATGTTTATAGTCAAATGGTATGTAAAGGAAATGAGTCGGGCTTCCAATAAATTTTTATATGAGTACGATATGGAAAAGAAATGTCTGACTACCAAAAAAAGTTCATTTCAATGTGGTATGCAAAGAAAATTAGTCAGGCTTCCAAAAAATGTTTATGTCAATACGGTATGCAAAGGAAATGAGTTGGGCTTCCACAGTATCTTTATAGCCATACTGTATACAAAGAAAATGAGTCAGGCTTTCAAGAAATGTTCATTTCAATATGGTATGCAAAGGAAATGAGTAGGGCTTCCGCAATATCTTTATAGCCATATTGTATGCAAAGGAAATGAGTCAGGTTTTCAAGAAATGTTCATTTCAATACGGTATGCAAAGGAAATGAATAGGGCTTTCACAATATCTTTATAGTCATACTGTATGCAAAGAAAATAAGTCGGGCTTCCAAGAAATGTTCATTTCAACTACTGTAGATTCTTATAGAAGTAAGATATCATATCATCATAAATTTAATAAATTTCTAATACTGTATCTATAAAATAAGTATGTGAAAGAAATGATTGAATAGCCTGTGTGTAATTTGTTAATCTACATGCCAAAGAGCCCCAACATCATGTAAAATTCCTGTATTTGTTACATTCAGTACATTAAATATGAGTCCAAGTATGAAATTCGGCACCAACTTCAAAATTTTGTGGGTAATAAGCTTATGATAAACTATGTTTTCATTTACAGAAAATTTTTTTTACTTTTTAGTAGGTAAAAATTATATTTCGAGTTCTTTTTTTAAAGTCGATTGTTTTTTTTTTTAATTTATTGAAATATTTACTAAAATTTTTTTTTTTACTTCTATAAATTTTGTTTCTTTTCACTTCTACAAATGAACCATCTTAAAAACAAAAATAAATCCTGCAAATATTTAGAGTTGCTTGTTGTACACATGTTGAATTCATTGAATAAATCATAAGTAATGATTGCGTAACTGAGATGAATCTTTCAACTTACTTGCTGATGCAATTCAAAACAATTGCTACATTGACAAAGGTAACTCGCTACTGATGTCAATCATTCAAGGTTCCAGGTGTATGACTTATGAGTGTGAAGGGGGATGTGGGTTAAGCAGGTTGTTCACTATAGGATAGTTTGAATAGGGTGTTAGATGGAATAGTAAACAAACGCCTTAATTTCACTCCTTACACTCATAAATGGTTCCTTTGTAACAATTCCTTCATTAATATTAATAAGATATGTATATATCAATACTGTATACAAAGGAAATAAATCGGGCCTCCAAGAAATGTTTATATCAATACGATATGCAAAGGAAATTAGTCGGGGGCCTCCAAGAAATGTTTATATCAATATGGTATGCAAAGGAAATAAGTCAGGCTTCCACAATATGTTTATAGCCCTACAGTACGCAAACGAAATGAATCTGGGTTCCAAGAAATGTTCATGTAATGTTCTAAAAACTTATTTAGTGCATTTTAATTTATAGTATTAGGGTTCATTAAAACTCCTCTATTTTTTCTAATGCACAGAATACATATTTCCGTGTAATCTGAATTTTCAGTAGTCTAAGAGCAGCTTGGTCCCATCTACCTCGAATTATCGAGACTATACAGCACCTCACTCAAAAGTTTTATAAATGAGTATGACTATATAACATTAGTAGTACTATAGATAGTATGGCACTTTCATATGAAGTCTTAGAAATACTGTTTGCAAATTTAACACGAACTAAATCTTAAAAATAATGATTAATTGTATAGCAACAAATTCACTATAAAAAATATACTTTTTTTATTAACTGCATTTTAAGAATCTGAGAATTAATTCTATAGTTATTTTACCTGCGCAATAAACTGAATAATTTTCACAAAAATGTTAAGGGGAGTATCCCGAGGAACAACAGCTTTTGATCCCTTTGGAAATAATGAGTTGACAATACTTTGCAAGCGTGACTGCGTGGCTGAATTACTTTCACACTTGATGCGTATCATGTAAACCCATAACAGCCGGTACAAGGACTCTAAACAGATTTATTTAAACATAGATTTAAAACCAAATATTAACATATGAATATTTTTATAATAAATTTATCACCTACTAAAGTTCGTCGTGAAAATTTTAAAGCAGTGTCAACAGTATTCATTTTTCTTAATTAGTTTTAATAGATTTTAGTAAATTTGCTAATTAATAACAATTAGCACAATAGACAAATGGTGTTATAAATATCGTAGACACAATTCTTACAGCACATTGTCATACATATAGTAAATTGAATATATTTTTTAAATCTTTAAACGGGGGCAACTCCAATGGATACTAATAATATTCACACATTGCTTGTAATGAAAATTTAATATTTTTGTCTAGGTTAGGTTAATTTGTGTTATAAAATTATAGAACCTAGGAAAGGTTAAGTTTTTTATATTAAAATGCTAGTAGTAAATTTTATCACTACATGTCTACTTTGTGACAAGTTCAACCTAGTTTATAAAATTTGTCTGAAACTTATTTTTATATGTTCCTAACAAATTATATCCATTAGAAATTTGTCATATTGTTTTATCCGTAATATACTTAAAACGAGTATGGTAAATTGTATTGGTTATAATTTTTTTTTAAGTTCTAAAATATTGTATTATTATAAATAACACACTTCTTGGATTGTATTGTAAATTTTAAATTATTTGCAATCTTTTTAACTTTTGTTTTATGGATAACTGTAACTATTCATATCAATATTCATATTTAACACAAGTATATATCTAGAACAGGGATGGTCAACTAGCGGCCCGGGGGCCCCTTGCAGCTCGCAACCTGGTTTTATGCGGCCCCAGATGAATTTGAAAAACATTAGGTTATTGATTTATGAATAAAAGTAAGCCATAAGAATATAGGTTTAAGTGTATAGGTTGAACGTGGCATTTAACCCCAGTTAGATCTGTCTGATTTGCAAAGTGTCCCATTTTTTCAGAGAAGGTCGGAAACTGGTACTGCGTTTTAGAATCAAGTGGCTGAGGAGAAACATCTCAAACTATGTGTCTTTGGTAAGAAAATAGTTTCAATGTTTAGAAGCACATACCTTTGTGAGTGCACTTTTTCAACAATGAAATTTATAAAATCAACCCACCTCAACAGACTCACAGACAACCGTCTTCAAGATCTGTTAAAGGTTGTAACCACTTCAATTGAGATTGATTTTGATGAACTGTTGGACAATTGTGTCCTCCCACAGGATTCTCATTAAGTGAAGTAGGTAGGCCTACATTGTTGTGGATAATTTTAAATTTAAACAAATTAGAATTTTTTTCCAATACTGTGTTCTGATAACCGTAAACAACATGATTAAATATTATATTTATTTTGATCCTTTGTACATTGAGGTTAATATCAAATGTATATGTTTTTGCATAACATTTATTGATTCATATTATTTAATAAACGACGCCTACTATACGGTATACTTATTGCCTACATTAACTTATTAACGTATGTTTAGAATTAGTTGTGTGGTCAACTTTACTGAAAATATTGAAGTAGCCATTTAGGGTTAAGCAGTTGGCCATCCCTGATCTAGAAAATGGAAAGAGTTTAAGAATCTTATCATTAACAAAGAAATTTTACAAACACAAGGTAGGTCTCCTAGGAGGTACACTGTTATTCACATTGTGTAAGATCGAGTATTATCGTGCAAAAGACACCTCTGCTTACCTCTTCTCTTTGTTTTAAATACTTCAATGAAGTCTACAAAGTACCTCACAGTATCAATCGGCATAAATTGATTTTCTTTGTGGCCAATACAATTCAAAAAGCAACATTTCTTTGCTGTTCCAAAACACCATTTTCACGATTTTTTTTTTAGATTGACGTGTTATCAATTTTTTTAGCATAGGAACCAATATAGTGCATGCTTTTATTTTACAACCATTGTTGCTCACAATAGAATCAATAAGACTTTCTCCTTGTTCTTCATAATGATTGAGACATACTAGTACTGAACGACACTGTTTTGTGTTCCTAAAAATTTTAACAATTTGTGATTGCTTAGTACAAGACAGTATGGGGACTTCCCCCCCCCCCCCGACTTTATTCTTTGTAGTGAATGTTTATTCAGCCTTTTTTCAATTTTCTACACCACTTTGCTTTTTTAAACGGCACGACGACACCAAAAGCAGCAACAACTTCACAATGAACATCAGTGGATTTATACTTTTTAACGATATAGAAATAGCTGATGAGGCCTTACACTTCGCAGTTGTCAGGATCAGGAATGAGGCTGTCTATTTAGAAACACAACCATGGATGCTGCCAGTCAAGCTACTGGCCTTTTCGAAAACTTATTGAGGAACCTCCAGAGGCTGAAGGCGTGTCAACTTTGTACAAACTAATTTCCCTAACAATCCATGAATATCTCTTTCATGGTCAAACACCATCATCCCATACATGATACACTTTCCAAATAAAAAATCTTGTACAATCACGATACAAGTACACGCTCAAATCTTATTTATTACTGTTACTTTCACAACTTTATGATAATGTTGTATAATGATAAATGTGAAACAAACACTTTTGTTGACTGGTATAGTTATTCAATTTTGGATATCCACCTGCTAGTTATCTTAAAGTCAACCACTTAATCATTAATTGTGTCAAGGGCTACTTCTCCTCATTGTTATTTCTATTACATTGTACATTTTATTCGGGCTACCTGAGATTCCATTATTTTTAATAGCCCAAACTGTCTTTCTTACCTATGAAGATATCTGATTTATCATACCAGCTTGCCTTAGTTATGGTTTTCTACATCTGCTCAGCTTAAAGTGACTCAAATTCTTTTTTAATAATCCCTTTCCACCAACATATTTTTTCTTGGAGGTTTTTTTCACCATTTCAAGTTACAATAAGCCTAGTAACCATTTTATAAATATTAACCTCTGCTTATCAGGAAAAGCTTTTAATACAAAAAAACTTCAACTTTAATACTTCTCTAGTATAGAAAAGCACCTTTTTCTGAACAAATTCTACTTTTGAAAACACCATTTCCATTAATATCTCCTGATATACCTTTTACATATTGAAACCAACATTCTTCTGGCCTATTAATACTACAAAAAAACTTCTTGTTCCATTAGATGTTCTCAAACATTTTTTTTTTTTTTTAATATTAATAATAATAAGGACCAAAATTGTTGTTCCGTTTTAAAGGACTGCACAAGTTGTATTGAATCTTATTGTTATTAATACACAGCCATAAATCCCTGGGAAGTCTCAACTAAATAAGGTAATTCAAGCTATGAAATAGAGGTTCATGATTAAATATTATTTGACTGCGTGGACTTAAGTAACCTTAACTTACAAACAAATTTTGGTAAAACAGTACAACCAACATGTACAACGCATGACATGTGCAAATGATCTATACATTTCTAGATGCTTTGCAAGAAATCAGCCACTCAACAAAGAGCAATTTACCAATTTAAGTCTTGCTTTTTTTAATAAACCTACAATAAAAATTTTTTTCAACATTACTTACCAAGAGCAACACGTGACATCTTTGGATCTCTATTTTTAAGATGAGATAGACACATGGCTAAAAAGTAATGCCAATTCGGAAGAAAGAATGGTTTCTGCGAGACGCACAGTAAACATGTTACTAAAGGGAATAAAGCTAGGCGGTGTTTTGACTTTGTACACATGTCCAATGTCTGAGAATATAATAACTCCACAAAATTTTTCAGACAAGGTACATTCACTTCGTTCTTTACAGTCTGCAAATATTAAAAAAACGGAAATATTAAAATAAAATACTTGAACAATAATAGAACCAAAAACCACAATTACATGTATTTCACTATAAACACTAGTACATATGTATATATATATATATATATATATATATCACTTTCACTTATGTACTTAAACAAGAATCTTACTTGGTATTTATGCGAGCTAACTTTCAATGGCTGGCTGTGCCGTCATCCTCGGGCATACTCAAGTGAAAGTGATGTGTATACAAGAAAACAGTGTTGCATAACCACGCACGCACGCACGCACTGATGCACACACGCACGCCCGCACACACACACAGTAGAGTCTCAATAATTCGAAGTAGATAGGACCGAGACCCCTTCAGATTACCGAAAACTCGGATTATATGGAAATACGTTCCTGTGCATTAGAAAAAATAGGAGAGTTTTTGAACCCTTAAAATATAGGTAATTAAAAATGCACTAAATAAGTTTATAGAACTTTATATAAACATTTCTTGGAAACCCGATACATTTCCATTGCATACCGTATTGATATAAACATTTCTTAGAATCACAACTCATTTCCTTTGCATACCATATTGTTATAAACATTTTTCAGAAGTCGGACTCATTTTTTTCATACCGTATCCCTATAAACATTTCTTGGAGGCACGGTTCAACATTTTCTTTCAAAATGATAAAATAGGCTTGAATAGAAATAAGCTCGAATTTAACAGAAGCTCAAAATATCAGGACTCAGATTATCAAGACTCTACTGTATTAGTATGTTACACTTGCCTATAGTAGCAGTTACTTTTTTTTATTATTAAGGATAGCCGTTTCAGGGGATGCGTCCTATTCTCAACTCCATTTGTGCTCAATAATCAAAAAAGTGCTACTACAGGCAAGTGTAATATAATATATGCAAGTGTTTTAGTGAAAAACTAGTAGAAGATGAAATAAGATGTAGTGAATATGAAATCAAATAATATACATTGCTTTAACACATCACCTTTATAGACATTCTGTTAACAATATTAATAACTTCGAAAGTAAAATCTCAGTTGAAATGATTTTTAATATCCTATGAAGATGTTAACATTGTTAATAAAGATGGTATATAAGGTGGCATTGGATTAAATTAATATTTTCAATACCATTATGCTTTTTAGATTTTTTATTGGTTGAATAAAATTCACCAAAGTTCCTAAAATTAACTGATAAAAAAATCAACTTAAACTTATAACTTAATGAAACTTATTTTCAAATGTAATGATTAAATATAGTAATGAGTAAATATCTCATTTTAAGGTAATTACATAATTATTTTATCAATAAAATATAATTATATGCCTGCTATAATATGCCTGTCATAGTCCGATTCACTATGACATAGAGCTTTTACAAAAGTCATTTACATAAATAATACACAAGAGCTGTCACCTACTTTCGTTCTTTCATATTCAATTATGTAGTGATCAAAGATAAGGGGAAAAAATTAGGAAAATCATCAATATACATAAAACAAAAGCATTTTAATGGTACCAGCAAATAAAATCGTAAATGGTGCGAAATCACTAATAATATATCACAAAACTTTTATTTTGCTATATGTTTTATTTACATATGCTTGAGATGTATTCATATTGTTACAAATACTTACAGCAGCCACAGGTACAAGAATTTCCACAAAAAGACCAGCAAGAGCATGTTTGACATCTTTGTCTTTAACTTCCAAAAAGTATTGTGCACATTCTTGCATGAACTGAAATGAAGCTTCAAATTCTTCAATCGGAACCATCTAAAACATTTAACATACTATTGTTTCTACACAGAAATATTTACTACAAAATATTGCAAAGAAATATACAATGGAAATATTGCAATAGGAATATTTAAAAAAAAACAAACTTAATGGGTTTGTTATAATTAATCAAATATTTAAAAAAATACAAGGTGAAGTCTGTGAAATAGTATTAGGACAAGACAAAAAATTTTCAATCACCAAGTAATATTTTAGCTTAAATGGTTACTGTTAATAAGTAAGCATTACTCTTTTCCTAGTAAACACAGATTAGCTAGTGAGGACCTAAAGTGGGAACATGGAGAGGCAGAACGACCAGTAACTCTTCAGATGAAGTCAGATACTCAAGTCTCTTTTATTATTTTTTTTATTCTAGATTAAGACTTCATTTACTAGAAGTTTTCAATAAAATTATAATCGGTTTTCAGTCATTTTGGCTATTATTACTAGAGATGGGCAATTCTTGTTTCCAGGAATCGTTGATTTTAATGGTATAGAGAAATCCTTGATACTCAATTCTCCGTTGATTAAAGTACCGCAAAAACAAAGACACTGAACGCATTTCTGGTCACTTTGTCACTGCTATTCTCGCTCTGCTGTCTCACTCTCACTTGGGAGGGCTTGACACTCTCTCCCCGTCTCTGGCCACTACTACTCTACCACCATTTCATAAATATCAAAAGGAAAGGTAGTTCCAATTTCTCCAGTTATAAAAACTGAAATGGCTATTACTGAAATTATATTGAAATTATAAACTAAGTTCATATTTATAACTGTAAATGAATTATTATGTTTACATAAAATCATATGTTTGTCACCCTTTCAGAAATTCCTATTCATAAATCAAGGTTGGACGTTTTTGTTTAGCCTATTTATTACATTAAAATGGAATTGTAAAAGGTTTCACCATATAACCAAGATTTTAACTAAATTCATTATTACAGGAATATCATGTAGGCCTACATAATAATAATCGAGAATCGAAAGAAAAATTTGAGAATCGGAATCGAAAATTTTAGGTATTGGCCCATCCCTAATTATTACCTATGAGGTCATTAACCAAATTTTTAATTATGAGTTTATGGTATGAAAATAAAACCCTTGAACTGGGAATATAGAGAAGTATCGTGGTTTTTTGTACTCCCAGAGTCATATCCCCGAAGTACACCTAATGTCTGGCACTAATGAGGTGAATGAGGAAAACAAAAATAAAGTAATAAAGGTGGGACTAAGGAGGGAGATGAATATTCAGCCGTGTGTCAGAGGCGGAGATAATTACAGTTTAAGTGGGGAAGATGATAAATGTGATCCCTAGAGATAAAAAGAGTTGTGAACTACCTATATGGCATACATTTTTAGAAGATAACAAATAAAATCCCAACTTTTAAACTTTATTCAAACAAAGATACAAGTGTAAGATTTTAAATTTTATGAAATTTTCTTTTGTTAAAAATTGGTACCTTGTGAAGACCGTAAACCTTTAGTTAGAAAACACAAAGGTCTGAATTTTGTTTGAACCTTCAGTACACTAAAATATTTATATAATTACCAACTATTAAGCCTGCGCCACACTTGTTCTTACATTATTAAATCTTCAAAAACTGAAAATTTTTGAATTGATTATTTTTAATACAAATTTTAAAAATATGTACTGATCATAATTGGATACTAGTTTTCCAAGAATAAAATTGTGTTTGTTCTACCAATCTAGGGTTTACCAGGTTTGAATTGTATAAGTAAATCAATCCTTCATGAACATAAATATCAGTTTCAAAAAATATTGTTGCTTTTAGGGTTGCAAAAGGTAAAACATTTCTATTATTATTTTTAGACTCTGTAATCATACAGGAATCCATAGCCAAACAATCGTTTGATTACAAAATGGTCATACACAAGCAATGACACAAAATCCAATGCAATCTAAATTGGTAAATCTTTGGACGGTAAACCCATTTCAGTTACAATTTTGTTTTCACCATTTACACTTTAATGTACTTGAACCAGAATCTTACTTAGCATATTTGTGAATCGACTTTTGAGAGCTATTAATTACAGTGATCTCATTCTTGAGCTTTTTAGAAGACTCAGGGTTCTTTTAGTATGATCGTTTATTATATTGGTTGTAAGTTTATAAATTTTATTCTAAATGTAATAATAAATCAGACACAAGTAAAGTCGAAAAATGATAACTTGTTCAACTTGATAGACCCAATTAACCCCTAGATAGACCAAAACTAACAGTGCAGTGAAACCAAAAATAGAAAAGTACTGTTATACCATGTGACAACAGAATTTTCACATGCCTACCTACTATAAGAACCGTCCGGAAATGAGTTCACTGTAATTAATAGCTCTAAAAATTTAAATCTTAAATGTACCACATAAGATTCTTGTTTAAGTACATTCAAATATAAGTAATGATTGAATGCAGGAAAAAAACACTAAGTTTTTTAATTGTTAGACAATACTTTACAATAATATTTCACAAGATTTTTTCTAATTTATTATTAAAAATATGTGTAAACCTAATGAATAAGCTAAATAAAAGTTCTCAATCACTATATAGAACCTTCTATATCTAAATTGATCTGACTTTTATCATGCCAGTTTATGTCAGTGAACCAAACTTTACTAAACAAAATAAAAAATTACTGATACTTAATTGATAATTGCTTCAATTATTGTAATTATATAAAACTTTGTTTAAATTTATATTTTTGTTTACCTTAATTCTAAAAAATTTCATGCCCATTAGGAGAGAAATAATGCTCTGTGTGGTGTAAGAGCTCGGCTCTTTCACTCGTAGTTCTTTCAGTTCCGCAACAAATCTTTTTCGAACTGATAAAAATCTTGATTGAGCAAGAACACCCATTACCTCAGCATACAGGTCTGCTACAGTGTGAATATTTCCAGCATTAGCACTGCTTTGAACTCTAAAAAACCAAACACAAAATGTACAATACAATCCAAGTAAATGTGTAGACTCAACAAATTGAATGAATAAAAATCATTTTTTTTTTACATTGTGTTTCTTGGAAAGTATAAAAATAATTTGTAGCTTTACAGTTACGCTTAGGTATTCCAACTAAATTATTGATAGGTTGAAATTAAATGTAATAAATCTATCTTTAAATGTACAGCAGAACCTCGATAGTTTAGACTAACTGGGGCTGTGGCATATCCTGGTTATTGAAAATTTGTCTTGGCAGAGACTAAGTTAAAAATTAAAAGAAGGCATTGTACTTACAGAAATACTTCTTTATATTTATCTAACAAAAAGTATTTATTATGCACAAAATATGAACGTACATATGGCATAAACAGTTAAACTTTACTGCAATTTATTTCTCGGCAAACAAATCTATAAATTTTGGCGGTTTTAATTTTGTGAGCCTCTTTTGTGCAGTGCAATCCAATAGTCTTTTCAACATGAGACATACAAAACATTACATTCATTATTTTGTTTATCTGTAGATCTTAGATGTTCTTATTGTTGTAGTACAACAAGACATTTTATGTGTGTACTTTACTTATTTGATTTTTGTTATTTCTTAATTATTGTATTTTTTATTCTACTTCCAAACTAATCCCGGTAATCCAAGTTAACAAGCCCCACTTATTAAAAGTCAACTGTATTAGCGAATACATCAACAGAATTCAACTGCACTTTACAAGTGTTATTTTTATTTTTTTCTACTTAAAATTTGTCTAATAAGGTTTGAAAATAATAATAATTATTAACAAAATAATAATTGTTATATTCCAAGTTTCCGCTAGAATCTATATCGATATATAGGTGATAATAGAAAGGATAAGAGGATTAATGAAACACATTAACTACAAAAGATATTACAATGTTAGGAAGATTGGGAAATGAATATAATCGACAATAAAATTAGACAGAAATATATTCAAACTATTCTTTGAGCTTAGCTTGTGGGGTTATGTTAATACAAATAAAAGACCTACACAAAACTCACAAATTAATTATTTATTAACTCAGACACGTTTCAATGACAAAGTCGTCATCAGTGAGTGTTGCTACTACAAACTCTAACTTACAACTGTCTTTGTGTATATCTTTTATTTGTATAGTTAAAAATATAGTTCAAGATCCTTTAAACTAAACAGATAAATAAGTTATTTATTTATCATTAAATTATCTCTGTTATAATATAACAAGTTGTTCTGTTAACATGTTGAGTGCGATGGGCGTGCATTAATGCCCGTGCTCTAATGGTACCCGCGGTAATAGGCGTTCATGTACCTCCTGCTCTCCCTCTCAATTCATTGCTTCAGTGTGAGGTTAGCCATTAACGGAAAATTTTGTGTCCCTTGTTGGTTATTGTCCCAGTCTTTGTGAACATTTTGGTGCATTTCTTTTTTCATCACACCATTGCTGACAGATTAGGGACTGTGTTATCATATTAGTGTTACTTGAAGTGTGTTATAGTAGTGTTAATTAGTTTTTGTACAATAAATATAGATAATGAAGATGAATTATTGGAGAATGTTTATTTTGACAAATGTTGTTATAATAGACATATCTAATAATTCATCCTCGTTATCCATATTCAATGTACAAAAACTAATAAACACTGCTATAACACACTTCAAGAAACACTAATATGATAAGACAGTCTCCTGAAAAAAAACCAAAATGCACCGAAATGTTCACAAAGACTTACACAATAACAGTCAAATGATTAAACGTTTCCTGCCATCAACTAACCTCACAATGAACTAATGAGTTGAGAACCTACATGAACGCCTACCGTCGCAGGCGCCAGTAGAGCACTGGTCGCTGTACTCAACGTGTAAATGTAAAATTTACAACTTTTCCATCATTGTTTTCTTTCCCATTGGAGTTAATTTCACAAAGAAAAAGATTTGTAAAGAAAATACACATTGAATACTGAGAGGGAAAACCTATTTTGAAATATATTAGAGAATAAAAACTCAGCATGAGTTTATAATCCGCTCTTCTCTTTATACCTGATTTTTCCAGTCTCTTTAAATTAAAATAGCAAGTCAAGTAGGGAATTGGATAGGCGAAGCCAGATAGTGAGTGTCGTAAGGGACCAGGCAGTAAAAGGAGAGTGCTAGAGGGTGACTGAGAGACCAAATTCAGATCAATCGGATTTACCCCAAGGCATCCAGCTATGGAGGTAAACCCTTATATCTTAAGACAGCACAAAAAGATAAATATTTCAATATTTTAAATTTATATACATAACCTCTATTGTAAGTATGCACACCGGAAACGGCCTGAGGAAGGCTATCTGTCAAAATTTATTTTGAAGGGTAGGACATTCTAGATTTTAGGTTGGGGCAAAACTTCGTTATTTAGCCTTCCTATGTGGTGGTGTGACAAGATAAAGCCAAACTTGAAATTCTGTTCCATTTATGATAATGAAATTATTTATGAAGTTCTGAAGTACTATCCAAAACGGTTTTCCTTTTCTTCATTCATCATTGAAGTGTTTGTTTACATCTAGTGTAAAAAAAAACTGTAAGCATTTACTTTTAAACTTCATCAAACTATTCAAAAACCAGTTGAATCTGTAGAGCTATAGGTTGTTTGTGTTGCTGGAACCGTGCAAAGTGATTTAATGCTGAAGTTGCAGCCTGCAATTTCACACTCTTATCTTGAGGTCTCTATGTATGGGAGAGTTTTGGACGTACCATGTAACCTTCAATATGACTCTTTAACACTTTTTTGGAGCACTCGATAACTTGTAGATTGCTACTCTTGGTGCATCCCCAGAGTGGCAACCCATGTGTCAATACAGGTTTGAGCACTTGCTCGTACACCAGCAAACTATTCTACGGGTTCAACTCCGACCTGTGAGCCCCGCTAGTCTTCTTCTGTACTGGACCCACAGTTCATCACTTTTTTTTCTTCCAGTTCAGTTTGCGTCCAACATGTAGCACAAATTAACAAAAAGTAATTTATATGTAGTTTTTCTTGTTTTGTATAAATTTGTATTTTTTATTTACAGTGCCATGTATTTTTAGTCTGTAATGAGTAAAATAAATAATTCTTATTATTATTGATTTATTAGAAAAAACTTACTTTTACATTTTTTAATATAAAAGATATGAACTAAGTTAAGAGGCAGCAAGATATTAAAGTAATAAAGAAAGTAATAAAAGAAACTAGGTAATAGTTATTATTAACTAGAAGAAATAGTTTATAAAAGTGCAGATTATTAGACTACTGTAGTGTAGATTATTACAGTCATTAATCAACTTATTCTACATGTGGTTTAGGTGGAACTGATATTAGGAAAACATACCCTTCTCTATATTTGAAGTGTTTAAATGCAATATTATCTATATATGTTACTAAATCTTCATGACCAGGATGAAAAGGTAACTGCTTAAGAACTTCTATTAACACCAGACAGAAAATGAACTCTACAGCTAAATCTCGCCTTTCTTGCAAAGAATCAGCTTCACTTCTTTCTGATGTCTCGGAACTGTGGAAAAAAATTATATAAGTTACACATAACTTTCAATAGTATATACCTGACATTGTACATGCTTAAAAATTTAATAAGAAATACTATAAATAAGAACAGCACAGTGAGGTTAGGAAAGGAATATAAAGGATGGAAAATTTAAATGGTTGCATTTGCTGAACTGGTCCAAAAGTTAAAACATTGTACTTCATAATAAACAAGAAATAAATTGTTTTACTTAGCAAATATGTGATTGACACATAGTTAACTTTTAAATGTGTAAAATATTTTTCATTGCTGATCATAAATTATTTTCAATAATTTTTTTTTAATTATAATGATTTAAAAGCTAGTTTAACCCATTGACATACAGGTTTTTCAGAGTCTGGTGTAACTAGAGAATTCCTATTAATTTGGCACTTTTAAAGACTTTTATAAAAACTTATATAACTTTTTTTTATCATTATATTATCTTGAAACTTTCAGACTTATTACTTGGAATGTTTACTTCTGTAACGTTATTATGTTTTACCGACTAAATAGTCTAATTCTATAGGAAATAATTCTAATTGTCACCACGAGATAGCGACAGCTGACCGATAGTAAAATAGCTGTGCAGGCAAAGTTTGATATTTCCGGTATAGTTTTGAAATGTAATAAGGGAGTTGTTGAGAGATACTGAGACTAGCGAGTCGAGAGGGAACACATTTTCCAGGGAACCAACGGACTGCATTCGGCCGCATGCTAGCTTCCCGAGGGAACCAGTGAGAGGTAACACTTAGTCATTATATCGACTCATATCAGGTAAAAAATTTATTCAATGTTTCTTTTTATATTTGTTAATAATTTGTACCTTTATTTGAACGCACTGTCCACGGCCCCTGGAAGATTTTGTGTCATTTATTTGTGCTAATTATAATTAATATCGATGATTTGCCGTTTTATTAAATACTCCAACGGCAGTGACATTTGACTTCATACAACTACAATTATAATTTTAATTTAATTATTTAATTCATTCATTACAGTTTCAAATAAATCTTCTCCACAAACTTATAAAATAGTTCTAATTCTGTTTGGAGATTATAAATTTCTGGTATATTTATGCCAATTCTACTTGTAGAGTTCATTTGGCTCATCTTTCCACACAAATGGACTCTCAAATGATAGTTCAATTTTCACTCTTACAGCTTGTTAAATGGTCTCACTTACACTGTCTGTAGCCTCATTAGGAATAGTAAGTAGGCCTAGGCCTAATTCACCTCTAACAAACCGTTCTATTATTACATCTACTTTATCAATAGGCAAAACATCATCTACAATCATACTAACATCTCTATCAGGGAAAACATTATTTTTAGATATTGTGTGTTGACAATGACTAAAGTTTTTTTCAGGCTTGATAAGGGCAACAAATTAGTTGCCGAATTGCACTAAATAAATAAGCTTTTGACTCAATATTGAACCCTCTTATCATTTATTCAATAGTTATCTTGAGTGCTCAAATAAACATAAATATAAATAAATCTGTCTATTTCACTTTAGTGTAAACACCGAAGTGACATTTTTTATACCAAACACAACCTCAAAACTTCATATGATGTTTACTTTTAATAATCGTATTTTGAGAAAGGTTAGCCCACCTAAAAACAAAATATTTATAGAACAAATATTTCTGATTCACCTAGTAACAATAATTGTTCCGAAAAATGCTGCGATATAGCAGTTAAAGGTAAAAGAGCTAGGAGCTACACTGTTCCATCCAGGAATGTCATGGAGCCGCAGCAGTACGATGGAAATGTTTCATCCAAGTATGCCAATGGGTTAAGCCCCGTCATATATTGCTCACCATAACCTCATCCAGTAAATTGCCTAATTAAAATGGTTAAAATATATGGAGAGATATGGAATTTCTGACCCATATCTACCTTTCCAATACTAACCAACCCACACCTACTAGCTATTTATTATCTTCAGTTCAAGGCAATTTATGAAATGCTATAACTATAAGACCTTAGAAGAAGTTAGTTTGTTTCTATATATAAAATGGCCAACAGAGTATTTTAACTCTAGTTGAGGCTGTGAGCAATTTGAGTAGATACTCCCTCCCAAACAAAACAATACAAATCCAGTAGGTAAAAATAAAACATTAAATAATATAAATTTGCTGCAAATATAACAAAGTCAACAACAATCTATATGAATTTCGACTAAATTGAAAATTACACAAAGTTTATAAACGGAAATTGAATTTCAACAAGGTACATATTAAACGAGATTAAAATGAAAAATGTATATCACTTGAGGATTTTATTGTTCTCCCTTGAAAAATCCAAGGTAAAATATAACTTTTCAGATGGCAGGCTATAAGATTGCAAGACAGAATAAGTCTTTTAACAACTCTGAATCAGAAATTGATACCATTAAGAGCTTAACGGATTAAATATGGGTCACATCCTACATTCAAATAAGGCTTGTGTGAATATCATAAACCACTAAGTGCAGAAATGATAAAACCTATTGAGCAGGAAATAATCAGTCAGCAGATAAGTTTGCACTCATCATGATGAATCAACAACTTTAAGCTAAACATTACCTCTGTTTTTGTACATTAGAGTTTGCCTAAATGACTTAAGTATGGAATTCCCTGTAAATTTATTTTTGAACCTGGTTGAGCTTAAGAGTGAGACGTCTCTTGAAATTTTTCAAACTAAATTAATTACACTTTTCGTGTAATTAGTTTCACTTGGCAAAAAAACACAACTTACTGATATTTTTTTGGCAAAAGCGCTTCGCACTAAGCCAGTACATTGTTCAATGCTGTAAGTTATGCATTGAACAATGCACTGACCTAGTGTAAAATGCGTCAAGAAAAATATCGGTAAGTAATGGTTTTTTGCCAAGTGATACCAAAAGTGTAATTTATAGGAAAAAACCTCAAGATGTACAGTACAAAAACTGAAAGTTAAAATGAAATGTCCATTGATTCTGTTGACTCATATGAGCAACTATCAGAAGAATTTAAAAATAGAGTGTTGAGTGGTAGAGACGCAGCTTTGGCTAATTCGGCCTGTATAGTTGATCCAAACACTTGACTCGATGACATTATTAGGAAAAAAGATATTTAGTCCCTAATAGTTCGCTTTCAACTAAATAAACAAGAGGCACTTAAAGCATGTTGTGAATATGCTTTTGACAATTCTGAGCACTAAGGTGGAAACTGTAAAAATATAGTTAACGGAAGTATCCCAAGCGTTTGCTTCTGTTGACAATACCATCTGGATACTAACAGTAAGGTGCAAGAGAGAAGAGGCTTATACAAAAAAAATCTTTTCTAAAATTTGCACAATTTTATAAACTTTAAGACAATACAAGTTTAAACACAGTGCCTTTTATAGTAAATGATTACTGTAGCGCCGAAAATCCGAATCAATTGTGACTGGCCCCATCCAGAGTAATAAATTATCTGGATTTTCAAACGATATGTAAACTAATGCATATTAATAATATTTCATTAACTATAATCTATTTTAATACTTAGAGTATCATGTATGTTTGAATTAAACCAGGAATTATTATAAAATAGACATCAGAAGGCTTTAAAAATACAAAAGAACTTGGAGAAAAAACATATAATGTAGACCTACATACTAATACATAGCACAGAAAGCCAAAAAACATACCAGTACAAACTTATTGAGTGAAAAAGTCCTTTATAGTATTTTGATCAAAATTCAAAAATTTGAAGAATTGCCATTACAGAATAATAATAACATTAAAAGCATATTATATGACAAATTAGCTCAAACTGAAGTTTAATAATACATTTATTATTTTGCTGATTGGTTACAATACACGTTATTGATTAGCTTCCAGAACATAAAAATCTAAAACATTTAATTCATGATTAAATATATTGTATGCTGTGATTTAAATTTAGTTACAACGCAACTGATGTATCTCATTAGCATTTATACTTAAAGATAACACTTAGTTTAGTATGTAATGTAGTGGCGCCTAGCACTTTGATCTTCACTCCGAGTGCTGTTCATGCTGAAACCACGATCCGGATTTGCCATGCTCTGGATTTTTTATGTCCGGATTACTGACACTCTACTGTATTTCATAAAACCGTAAAAACAAAATTATAAAACAAGAAATAAAAAATTGTTGGTGAACATGTGTGCATTTTCAAACCAAATGTATTTAATTTTTTAAATTACATAAACAAATTTAATTGAAATAATGTTCGTTTTTTGTTACTTGGCAAACATTAAAATTTAATTTAGCCTACAGCTATGCTAAGAAAGATATTACTATTGCAGTCTCAATTTCATTTAAAATTGAGAATAAAAATTAGATTCCAATTTTGTCCCCTGATTAATTTTAAAGGTTTTCAGAAAAGTGTAAATAATAATATTTTTAGAACTCTATATATCAATATTCCGTAAACCACCTCAAAATCAGTTCAGAATTGTCAGTCTAAGAAATGTTATAACTCTTTTGTTGTGTAACACTGTTTCAAACATAGATAGCTAGAGTTACATTACTAGTAAATTTATAATATAGTTACGATACCTCTTTCCTTTCTGGTCAACTTTTTTTGCTTCTGTTACACTTTGATCTCCCATTTGTCTCTCATACCATGCAAAGAGGGCACGAAGCATAGATGGAAGACAGTGTTCTGCGACAGAACCAAAAGCTGATAGCAACTGATCAAACTGTGTATCTTCGCCCCGCTGTAAAACTTTTGAAATAGGTTTTTCCTAAAACAGATGAAAAAATATTTTTCCAAAAGAGACAATAATTTGTTTAATGTCATTGTGTTCTATTTCTAAAAAATATAAACAGTGACAATATGAGAGAAAGTGACAAAAGCCTCATGGCTCTGCCATATTTAGGGAAGTTTGAGCTTTGAAAGTCAATAACAATTTTGTAATTAGTATTTAATAATCATTTATTTTTATACACTTATTTATAGATCATATTACCTTAGTAAGATAAATTATGCTGAAATAGTTTTCAAAATAATATCTAGAAAGAGAGTCTAATGATAATCCACTGGACTTTGGTTAAAAAAAACATATGTCCAGATGTTTTCACACTCTATACTGCACCAAACAAACCTCTCATTTGAAATCTAATAACTTCTAAAAATTAAGTGACAGGATTTTTGCTATAACAAATTCAAAGGATTTGTTAAACAAATTCCCCTTTTAACAAATTTAACTGCAAATGTTATCCCCTTACAAACATTTTGTATTATCTTAATTGTTACTGCCTTTATAATAATGTTATCACCATTAAACTTACCATATTACAATGTGAAATTTTCAAACATTTTAAAATATATTACTATTTTTAATTTAACACAATTTACCCTTGCCCTTACCCTTAGCCTTTAGTTTGCAGAACAACAAAAAATAGATACATAAAATTAACATACTTTCTATTAAGATTTTTTTTTAATATATATTAATTATGTTTTTTTTTATAAAAAAGTAGATTTGCTATATATTATTTTATTCAGCATAATTTCTAGAACAAATTGAATCAAACAAAAAGTTAATTTTTTATGCATTAATTTTTTGCAGAAATAATTGTTTTGTTCATACATAAATAGGCTTTTATTTTTTTTAAATCATTTTTACTACAAAACCATTCTTTTAGAAATAATGCGTAAAGCACAAAGATAGATATAATTTAATGTAAGAAACTGTTTAGCACTTTAACAAGATATATATGAAACATGAAAATTTATTAAGAATTTAGATGTTTTTCCAAGTTCAATGAAACATATTTCATTTATCCTCCGAATTTATTAAGCTGCTATTATTTAACACTTTCAGCACAGTGGTGATATTGGTGATCTCATCAAACTACTGTATGTTTTTAAGTCAACTTCCACCTCTGACGACAATGGAATGCTATGCGGGTTGCATAGCTTGTAGTAGCATCTAATTATCATGCCCGTTGTTTTAAACTCAATCATTTTATATCTAACGTTAAACAGATTTATTGAGGACATCAAAACAGTGTATTAGACGTTAATATATTGTTTTATTTATTGGGTCACAATTAAAAAAAAGAAATACAAATGATAAAATACTGTATGACAAATAATAAAACACAATAAAAGAGACAGAAAAAAAGATAATTTATATACAAATCTAAAGTACCCACTACTAAAACATACTACATACTAAAATTAACACTCAATTTTTAACTCGGAATGTTTGTTTCTGTTTATGTCGTGTGTTTCACAAAGCGATAGAGATCGATAATGTAAACCCAGACATAGATAATGCATATGTCATGTCCGAGACTATTTATAGCCGAGATTAGCTGACATTTGTTTACTACAATTTCATGATGATACATTAGGTTTCTGGGCGTCCAAGCATTTTGTCAATGACTCATATTTACAATAGTCTGTTCCCACCTCGAGTTGGTTCATTCACTCTAATAGGACAGTTATTCTTATGTTAGTTCAGAAAGCTTAGTTTATTTTTATGATCGTTGTTTTTACCCGATATTTTGAAGTGTTAAGTGGTTCAAATTAAAAAAAAAACATTCAAATATAAAAGTTAAACCAAATTAAATCTGTTCATAAAACTCCCTGAAGCATTGTTTCAGTTGAAGCATCAAAAGTTAACTTGGGATGGTCGGATTTAAAAAACGACTCCTGTCTCTCAGAAGGGATGAGGGGAGCACACCGGCATGCTCTCAGTGCCTCGTAAGTGAACCCAGAGCGTGCCGGTACGCTAGCCGTGCTGAATGTGTTAATGTTCAACTACAAAAAATTAACTTTTTCATTATTTCAAGTAATTGGTTATAAATGTATTGCAAGATACCACTAGTTTCACATATTAAAAAAAAATACTGATTCATAGAATGATTTAAATAATATAAAATTGGAGCTTATTCAGTATGATTTTTTTTTTAATTGTTAATTGAAAGTATTTAAGGTAATAAGACTATGAAAAAATCTTATTTCTTATAAGAGTTACAAATTAGAATAACTGAAATATTACGTTAAATTACCTGTGGTTCAGAAAGAACGGAATCAATTTTTTTTTCGGCTTGAAGAGTAAAGTCAGCAAAGAGTGTACGCATAACAAATTCTCCTGGGCGGATGTCCATATCTATGTTCATAGAAGAGAGATGTGGTGAACGCTCTTTGTGTACTCCCCAAGGCAGCATAGTAACAATACTCACACTCCGTCGTTCACTCTCTGTTTACACATTTAGAAAAAATTTGTAAGTAGAATATATATATATATTCTTGATATTTTACGTTATCCATTGTTTTTCCGTTGCACTGACTTTATGAAGTTAATATATTACTATTGTAAGTAATTTTATCCACCATTAAGTGCAATGATTTTACCTTGTGTGATGAGGCGCCTTTCGGTCACTTGACCATTGTCGAATCACTGATTACTTTTTCTCAATTCTTCTGGTGTGGATGTTCAGTCCGTCGTGTTGGTAATTGTTGGCGTCATACATGTTTCCTCTTGAGTCTTGTGTATAATGTTTTTGAATAGTATGTCTTCTGTATATGTTGTTTGTAGATTCATTAAATTGTTGTGTATGTTTTTATAAATGTGGTATTTTTCTAGTGAGTTTAGTTCTTTTGGGTTATTATTTATTTCAAGTATGGTTAGGTTATTTTCGTAATTTGTTATTTGTCACATAAACATGAAATAACAAATTACGAAAAACCTAACCATACTTGGAATAAATAATAACCCAATAGAACTAAACTCACTAGAAAAATACCACATTTATAAAAACATACACAACAATTTAATGAATCTACAAACAACATATACAGAAGACATACTATTCAAAAACATTATACACAAGACTCAAGAGGACATTATGACGTCAACAATTACCAACACGACGGACCGAACATCCACACAAGAAAAATTGAGAAAACGTAATCAGTGATTCGACAATGGTCAAGTGACCGAAAGGCGCCTCATCACACAAGGTAAAATCATTGCACTTAATGGTGGATAAAATTACTTACAATAGTAATATATTAACTTTATATATATATATATATATATATATTCCTGATATTTAATATTATCCATTGTTTTTCCGTTGCACTGACTTTATGAAGTTAATAAATTACCAATTTTGAGTAATTTTATCCACCAAAATGGTGGATAAAATTACTCAAAATTGGTAATTTATTAACTTCATATATATATATATATATATATATATATATATATATATATATATATATATATATATAACTCATGAAAGAAACGCAAAACAATAGAATTGTATAATACTGTAAAAGAATTTCATATAAAAACATAATAACTACTGTGATGTTCAACAAGAGACAAAAATTGAATAGTTAGTTTAATGTTCCTTCAATGAATATTCAAGTCAATGTTTTACCTCTTTGAAATTTAACTTATAATAATTATTAAGATTAAAACATTTTACATTACAAAAATAATTTTTTTGAAATATTACAAATAAACAAAAAAATATATTTTTTCTATAGTAATATATTTTATTTTTGAAAATGCCCTCATGTTAAACTGAAATGGTTGAAATGTTAATGGAAATACTAATTCAAATATTTATTCAATTTTTGTTTTTGATACTCTTCTTAATCATTATTATTATATATTTCGGATTCACATTATCATTAAAATAAAATAGTTTATTAAAACATTAGTAGATTTATTCATTATTTTAAAAAATACTTTTTTAGAATATGATATATAGAGATATATTTGAAACAAAAATTGAACGGTGAATAAATAATAACAAAGTATCCCAAAGACTTGTAATGTAGTAACTTGAAATTATAATTACAGTGCATTGAATTCGTGCATCGTGAAGTGTTACTGAAGAGAAATATCAGTAAAGTAAGTAATTGTTTTTGCCAAATTAAATTGATAAGTAAATGCAGTTCAGTTACAATCTTTTGGTGATGCTAATTATATTTAACAAAATGTACTTGTAAAATATAATTTGTCTCATACCAGGAAACGAGCGGACGATGAAACAGCTAAAGCGGAATCCCATATGTTTCCAAAATTTAAAGCCAAGTATCCACTCGTGTATTTTGAAAGCTTGGGAAATAAACACTTTAATAAATGTTGGACTGAATGTTGGAGAGAAGAGGCCACAGGTCGTCACCTTTTTCAATTTCAACAGTTAAGTGAGAACAAATTCAGGGAAGTTTCATGTCCAATTGCACCTTTTGCAGGCCGAGCATGATCTAATCATCTAATGACGGAGGAATATTTAACTAGATTTAAGCTTATGAATTCTCCAATCTGTACACTTTGTGAAAATGAAGATGAAAGTGTAAAGCACATTTTGTTCGACTGTGTGTATCCCATACCAATGAGGGTCTTCCTGAAAGCCGAATTGACAACATGACAAGACATTCTTAAGTACAAGAACCACTGGGGGCTGGCAAGGATCATATACAGTGAACATCGGGCTATCGGGTACTCTTGGAGAAGAAGTACTCATGAAGAGTACTCTTGAACTTTGTACTATCCCTGTAAAAAGAAGGAAATGTACTTGTAACTATTTAGAGTTTTGTAACATCAGTAAACTCGCAAATACTCGTGAGTGTATTATCCATATTTTTTTATTATCTGCAAATAAAAAACTATGTACAATACTGTGAAGTACAACCGAAGATTGCTGTTTTTTTCTGTATTTTGTTAATTTTAAACCCGTAAGTCAAGAAAAAAGAGATGAATGCATCTAACAAGTATGCATGATCAGTAAATCACCAATGTCTCAAATAGATCGAGGGGTGTTGTGGAGCGCTAGTATTTTTTAGTTGACAGGAAATGATACTATGACCAGTTGTGTTTTATGTTTCAGAGATCTTCCTCAGGTCTTTTGTTAATGTAAAAAACAACCCTGCTAGTGTTGAAAATAGAAGAATGCTGTGCTCAAGAGCTTTTGAAAATTATAAAATATATGACAGCAATTACAACATTGCTTCTACATGGAATTCAATCAGACTGGTTGACTTTGTAAAGATAGTTCTGGGGGGAAGTAATGTTGATAAAGAGAAATTACAGAGATTTGAAATGTAATTCTAAAGACCTGTGGTTACAATGGTTGACACATGAAGAGATCGTACACAAAGCAAGAGAAAAAGAGAAGCAGAAGTAAAAATAAAGAGAAAGACTCCAAAGCAGATGACGCACAAAAACTTTAAAACACATCATTGCTTAGAGGAACAAAATTGTGATAAAGAGATCATATATAAAGCTAGAGAAAAAGAAGAGCAAAAGTAAAAGTGAAGAGGACAACTCTAGCCTCTTCACTAGTGACTTTAATGTATCGCTGATTTTAGTGACAGTGTCAGATTTGGATCAGTGACTCTTACTGTTGACAAGGGATATTGAGACTGCTCTGTATGTGCCAATAACAGCCAGGAATACCACAATGATAAAATGATTCCATACCTTTTTTATTTTTTCTAAGGTTTATTTGATTTAAAAATAAAATCCTAAGAAATTAAGAACAAACTACCGAGTGCAAAATAGCGTGTACTATACACAACACTGTCACTCATGAAACCTAACACAAACCGACATCCCACACACGACGTAAATGAGTAGAGCCAGTGACAGCCACAAATCAACCAGTGGCAGTCGTATCAGATACATTTTGCCTAATCACAATGGAGACAGCCCCCCTCTGCTTTTCAGTCAATGACACTGTACGATAATCGGTGCTGTTAGCCAAACTGTGAGAGCAAGGCATTGACAATCGTTTCATCCAGTGACCGCGACAAATCAACCAATGGCTTCCGCTTCATCCAGTGACTGCAACTTTTAACAGGGGCAACTTCCAATCGATCTATTGTCACTGGAACTGGCATTTTCCATATTTTGTTACTGGTACCCCCAGCAACAAACGAATATAAGTAACAAGTTACCGTGACATAAAATATCATACATCCCTACCCTAGCCCAGTTGAAACTAGTTGTATTTGTAGCACTTTATAAAATAGGTTACTTATATTTAATTAAATATAATACAAAAATCTGGATCTTTATGTGATGTTAACCAAACATCAGAGAAAAACTGGAAGCTGCAATACATAACAAATCCTTCTTGTTACCACTTGAGTATTGCTTGTTTAAAAGAGATGTGTAAACTAATTTCTTCTAGTGAGTTTAAAATAAAAATGTTTTTTTTACCCGTATAGTGAAAAAGTTATTTTTGTTATTCTACCAAGTCATTCAGAAAATACAGCAACTTATATAAATCATGAAAGTGATCAGCAAAAACAAATTTAAAGCAGTGTTTTAATACTTTGAGAATGTTTAAGTGAAACTTTAAAGGCATTAAAGTTCTAAATTGAGATTTTATTTACTTAAATGTGTTCTATTAATGCACATAACTAACTTTTCTCACTATGACAAACATATTAATTTTTGTCATTAGTGCTAATCCATTATCATAATTTGAATGAAGCCACTAATTTTTAATTAGCAACATTCAGGTTTCTTGGTTATCTATTATGTTCTAAAAATATATGTTATATTTATGATACATAGTATACATTATGTATACTTTTTAACAAATAATAAATGTCATTAATTGTTGTATATGCAAATCAATCTATAAAATCAATACAGTAGATTTTTTTTAGAATTGATTTTTAATGGATAGTTTTTAAATTAGAAACTTAAATGTAAAAATTGTTTCAAGTTTTAAAAAATACATTAATTATTGTATTCATATAATTATTGTATTCACATAATTATTGTATCACATAACCCTACATTCCTGATTATGGAGAGAAAAGAGTTAAAAGAACTTTAAATAGAAGCAGACCTGAAGTGGCTGTAGTGACTGTATCACTTCGACTATCTGAACGGTTGTATCCATCTGTCATGTCATTGGTGATTGTATGAGTAGTGTCACTTGACACTTCACTGTTGCTACTCAAGCCATCTGCACTAGAATCACCGCCACTTTCTGAAAGCATAAACAAGTCAAAAACATTAATTACTATTTAATAAATTTTGAAGTAAAATTTGTTTACAAAAAGTATATTTTAAAACTATCAATTCAGTCACTATAATTAGAGAAAAGTATACATTCATTAATTCCTACTTAGCTCTTAATACAATACAAATAATATAGAACATTTATAGGTCTCTTTGGTGGTTCCTTCAGTTATGATGTGTACAGTTTCAGTAGCATTGCGGTCTGTTTTGGGAGGGGGGCGTACGAGTAATTATTCTTCCTTAAATACTCTCCATTAAATTACAAATATTGTTATTTGTTATCAACAATAGTCTGAGTGAGGATTATTTTTTTTTCATTATCAATGATATGATTACAAAAATTACGATTGAGATGTGACAATTATTCTGCTAAATTGAAGTTGGTTCTTGTAATCCTCTTGATTTCACTGATTACATCATAAGTAATTATTTGAAGAACTAAGTGAAAACTATTAACTTACCTACTAACTCATACAGTGGCTCGAGTAGCAGGTTAGACTTTATCAATGAATAGAAAAATTAATTGATAGAATATATAAAACTAATCAAATGATTAGATTAAATTGATTTAAATGATAAATTAGATAAAATAAAAATGAAGATTTAAAAAAAATAATAAGGAAATTAGGGATCAATCAGTTAGGGATTGAGAAGAATTGAGGTACAAAAGCTTGGAGTTGAACAATAAAATTGGCACAACCTAACAAATTTTAAGAGAGACTATCGAAAACTGGGTCACGGAATCCGAACAACAAACAAGAACATATCACAAAGAACAATTAAATAACATAAAATAAAACCTTTTCACAGTTTGAACAATAAATTAAAAACCACAAACAAAATTAGCTAACATAGAAACAGTATGTGTGGATGAACACCAAAAACAAAAAGGAGATTTGGAGACAGTTAAAAATGGCATTGAATACGCATTACCGACAACCCTAAATTAAAACAGTTAAAGTTGCTTATTCTAATCATTTTCAATTCATTATTTAAACTATAATTAAATAATACTTAAGTAAGTGAATAGGTATTCACTTAGTTAAGTATTATTTAATTATAGTAAAACAGTTAGTAGCTCAAAACTCCTGTACCCAACTATAACTTAACTAGCTTCGTGTTACATTACCAAATTAATTTTTAAAAAGACTAATTTAATTTAGTATAAAATATTTTTAACTCTTATAAACATATGGACCTATTCATATGAATTGGATAAACATAAGTTCAAAATATTTTAAATAGCTCTAAACAACCTACAATATTCAAGCCATAAGTAAATTACATTCTATAGCAGAAACTGATGTCCTGCCTGCTTAGCTTCATATCAGCGGTAAACACACATTAAAGAAACTCTTACAATTAACAATTGTTTAGGCTTAAGTCTAATATTATCTTAAAAAACAACATATAATTAATTGCATCTACCTTTAAGGATTAACTTACTGTGATACGATTTCTATTACAAAATTAATTATTATGCCCATTCTCTGAATTTACTTAGTTGGCTTCAAGAATTGAATTTTACATGTATTAATTTTCAATAATTAGTTAAATTATACTTAAGTATAGAATAAGATTGGTTGAGCCTCAGTGTTCTTCCTCCTTGGTTGGTCATATTTCGTTCCTAGTAACTTATAGCTCTCGTGGTTCTCGATTCCACAATTACCTGCTCCTTTGACTTAAAGATTTTAACTCATTTCTTCATTAACCCTTTCTCTTCAGCTCCCAGGGTTAGACTCATTCTCTAGTTCCCAGAACTTCTTTCTCCCCAGCTCCCAAAACTTTACTGCATTTTCTGGCTCCCAGCACTTAATTCTCTTCCCTCCATGACTCATTGATGCTCAATCTTTCTCATAGCTTCCCTTTCTTGTCCACCAATGATTTTCCTTTTACTTCAGCCAATCCTGGCCTGGCTTCCAGCTGTTGCCTAGGCCAAACAGAATTCTGTATGCTTCCCCACTCTTATTTTTCTAAATAGGTCTATTTTAGGAACTGCACGCACTGGTAGGCTTTTCCTTTAATAAATTTACGTATCTGTCAAATTTAGTTCTGGAGTTCCCACTTCAATTTTTCTATGAATCTGAATGCTAATCTTTTTAAAACAACAACATACAGTGATCCCTTGTCTACAAATTTACAATAGTTTTATCATTTATGCTTGATCACCTCACAAAATGTGAATATAGAAACACTCCTTGTATTCATTTAATCTGAAAACTCGGATTACACAGAAATATGTTCCTGTGTATTAGACAAAATAGGTGTTTTAATGAACCCTAATAGTATACCATAAATAAGAATGTACAAAATCAGTTTATAGAACTTCATATGGACATTTATTGAAAGTATAACTCATTTCCTTTGTATGTCGTATTAATATAAACATATTTTGGAAACCCAACTCATTTCCTTTGCATACTGAAGTGATATGAACATTTCTTGAAAGCCCAACTCATTTCTTTTGCCTATCGTATGGCTGTAAACATTTTTTGGAAGTCCTATTCATCACTTTCTTTCAAATAGATAAAATAAGCTTAATAGAAATAAGCTCGAATTTAACAGAACCTCAAATTATCAGGACTTAAAATATCGGACTTAAAATAATGTATATACAAACACACATACACAAAAAGGGTAAGTCGGTAGGGGATAAGCGAGGAAAGGTAATGGAAAACTGGGGATCGGCTCTAATGATACAACGTTAGAAGTTTCCGTTGGCACTGCCGACATTATCAAACACAGCGTGGCCGAACAATCAATGTGCTTTTGCTGTTGAAACCTTTTTCCTCCAAAACTGTCTTTAATTGCAGTTGAGTGTGATGTACATACTCGATCTAAAATGTTTCCTCAAATTGATTCTCTTATAGACAACCTTCATGGATGCAGCAGTGTAGTAAACAAAAGTTTAAGCACAGAGGGCCATTAGAACTCCTAAAAACTTTGAGCATGTGAGTAGGTCAGGATTGCTATCTCCAAAGAGTTCTGCTTGCAAGCATTAGTATTGGCTCGCACTATCTTAGCATTAATATCTGTTGGATTCTCCACAAAGACCTTCAATCATATAAAATGATCACTCAAAAACTGTACCACAACAGAAAAATTGACATGTCTGTGAAAACATTGTTGACAACCTTCTTCAAGACTTACACTTTTTCATGTGATGAGGAACATCAATAAGGTCACAGTTTGGTGCGCAATCAGTGCTGAGTAAAGTATTGGACCTTACTTTCTTGAGGAGAACAACCATGCTGTTACCATTTTTTCTGAACTGTATATGAACCACCCCCTTACGAACTAAAACTTCAACAAATGCCGGTTCAACTTCCTAAGGCTAGTTCAGTATTAGAATAATAATACCATTACCTAAACCGCTCAACATTCAACGAATTTTTTGAGGGAAATCTTTCTGTCACAAACTCCTAAAACAATATTCCATGGTCCATACTCTTGCTGAATTTTAGTATGTATGACTTTCTTTGAGGTTCTCTCAAAGCTGAAGTTTACATAACACTATGCAAGGACCCTACAGCCTGAAAAACGCTATACACCTTGAAATACATTGTATTCCACAACTGATACTCCACACAGTGGCTTAGAACTTTAAAACTGATTGTGTCAGTGCATTGATGTCACCTACAGGATTTCACTTTTAACTATAAATAAAATTAAACTTTCAACTGTGGTTCACTGTGGTAATATATAAATGTTCCCTAGTACATTTTCAGTTTTTCATTGATTAACAGTTACAATTAGGAATAATACCATGGCTGTTCTATATATACTCTAAAACCAAACGCAATTCGTTATTTTCAACCTAGTGATAAATTGAAATATATATTTTTTTAATTTGTACAAAGACAAGAAAGAAAGTAGTTATTTTGTATTTGAGGAGTGATGTTAGCACAATCTGGGCTGTGGGATTTACTGGGGAAAACAAATATTGAAAAACTTTACCAGAAGCAAAAATGATTCCTAGATATGACCTCAAGTGTGGGATTTACTATTTTTAGGGATTATTTGAAGTCAATCATTCATGCTACAAAAAGCATTTCTGAGCATGGAGATGAATAATTTTATATAAATTATGTAAAATACAATAAACTGTATTTAGAATTAAATTAAGTAATAAAATGTAAAATACTTTATATTTACAATATTTACTTCTGCTACCTATATATTATTTCATTTATAAACTTGCTTGTTGTAACCATCTTAAATTCACTGCTTAAACTATAAGTCATTATTGCTTAACTAAGTGAATACTTTTGAACTTACTTGCTGACACGTTTTGAAACTACTGATTGCTTCATTTACGAAGCTAACCCAGTAGCCCAAATGGGTCAGTTTTGTAAACAAAACAATTGTTTCAAAATGCATCAGCAAGTAAGTTCAAAAGTATTCACTTAGTTACGCAATTATTATTTATAATTTATAAAGTGTTGTGAACATCACATTAGTCTTGTTCACCAGTGCATTCAGTACATCTTTTGCACTAGTTGGCATCTCCATCACAATATATGCATAGATTAGATTCTCATTCCCAGAACACAATAATAAAGATTAATATACTATGAACACCACAGTAGCACATCAAAAGTTATTTTAGAAAAAGCTAAATAATTCACAAACATATTGAAGAGTGGAGTTACGAGCTCGAAATCCGTCATCACACTTGGATTAGTTAGTGTAACTGCATCCAGCATTCATGTAAAATTAATTTCTACCATGAAAAACCTAATTCACGATAAAAAAAAAACAGATTGGGCAATTTTTATTGGACAGTTGTATTTGTTTTAATAAAAAAACTTTCTCACATAGACACACGCTTTTAAATTTTATTTAAAATTTTCAATTAGTATTAGACCTTAAATTTTTATTTTATAACTTTATAATTCTTAACTTTTTAATTTCTTAAAATTACTTTTTTATGTTTTCATTTGCATAAACAATTTACAAGATATATTTATTGTTCTCTTACTTATTGTTAAGGGGAATTTATGCATCAGAATAAATGCAGACTTTCTATGATTATGATGATGCCTTGGGAAATTAAGTAGAGTTTTATTTGTTTCTATTGGTTTTTTCTATAGTAAATTTAATATTAAAGCTTGTAGATTCAAGTTTCAAAAGCCTAAACTAGAGACTAATTTATCTACAAATCAATACAGATTATTACAACAACATCAAAGACAAACTATACAAAACCAGGAACTTAAACAACACTGAACACAATCGTAACATTAACTTTACAAAAATATAAAATCAAGAATAATTTAACAAAAACTATAATATAACTTCAATCTGTGTATTTAGACCATAGGTTGTTTATTATTACTACTATTATTTCATAAACTTTTTTTTATCAAATCTATAATCTACATCTAAATTCATTACTTTCTTGGCACAATTAATAAATACAGTAAACTAAGCAGTAAAGCTTTAAAATAATACAAAATAAAGTTATAATGACAATTATGAGTTTATTTTCAAAAGATATAACAATACCTCTTCTGTAATAATGGCCAAAATACTGTCCACTTGCAAACTTTATAAGTAATTTTATAGAAAACATAACAATAAAAATCAATCAACATTTACAAATAAAAATAGCATCACACAAGACATATAACACTGAGCCATATTCAACCTGTTAAACATAACTACCAGAACAAATCACAAGCAATATAATTTATTACTAGCATCACATATACTAGATACTAAACTGAGATATATTCATCAAATTAGAGTAATTTGGTATCATATTGCATTGTAATAACAGATCATAAAAAGAGGACGTCTAGATTAAATAAAAAAGTATTAACTGAAGATCTATTTCAGATACTCAAGAATTATTGATAAGAATTTATCTTATCCTAGTCTTAGAAATGATGACAGTTCCAAATCTTTACCTGCATCAACCTAACAAGCTGTTACTTAGTAAGTAAAAAGTGTAAATATTTTGCACAAACATATTCTATTTATTCATTTTAAATCACATATCTAGAATTTTTTCCAAAACAATTTATTAATAAAATGTTTTTTTTTGTCTATTACTAAAGTGTTTATCAAACTAGAAGTTTTAATATATTAATTCATCGTAGTGATTTTATTTATTTATATCAAAGGGAAATGTAGTCATGCAAATTTAAATAACTACCTATCGAGTATTTACATACATAAATATTTTAAAAGAAAAAAACATAGAAGAAAACTAACCTAACCAAACAGAATCTTTCACATATATAATCTGAATGTAGCATATATTGTAAGAACAAAAATTTTAAAAAATATACTTCATTCAGATACCAGAAGCATTATTATGACTTGCTTTCTAAGGTAAAACATATGTAAACCAATTTATTACTTTGGGTTTAGTACCCAATAATATGTATAACTCCACAATAACTCCTATACATAGTATGGTCTATTACAGGGATGTGACTCTACACACAAGCCATAATTTTTCTCCATCTCCTGAATCTGGAATTCTCAAACTTTCAGGCTCTGGAGCCCTCATAACAGGACACTAGGTCACACCCCTCCCATTTATATTTAGTCAAGAATTATAATCTGAGTATAAAACTGAAGCTGGTTAGGTCAATCAAATATTAGATAATTTTATTTAACTTTTAAAATAAATATTTATATAAGATATATTATAAAATCATAACTTTTCCCATTTTAACATTTCCAATCACTATATCTCATTGATGTGTATTATAGTTTTAAGCTAGTGTTAGTTGAACCATGACTATAAACCAAGGTTTTGTTCTGTAATTAAATATAGGTCCAAGAGAAGTTTTACATTTTTTAACCTAATTAAGTTTTGTTTTTCTAACTGCATATTCAAAAATAAGAAGCACCATTTTCAGGAATAAAATTGTTTTCAGAAATAGTCATACATTTGTATTCACGATTTCATACTCCTAAATTACTTATAGCTTATTTTTAAGTTAGAAAGTGTTTATTAAACTACTAGATTTTAGTCCTATTTACAGCCTGATTGACAATTTATCACAGTAATTTGTATTTTGCAAATACTCCTATATTTCCTATAAAATTAATATTTTTTTTGTAATACTAATGTTTTTCTTACAATGTTAATATGAAAAAGTTAAAGCGCTACAACAATTAAAAGTGAAAATATAAACTACTTTCATATACTTAAAATTTAAGTTTTTTTTTTAAATCACTGGCTAAATTATTTTCAAATATAATAGAGCTGCTAATAATGATTACCTAGTATAATTGAAAACATTAAAAATGTTATTACAAATGTTATTTAATCTTAATTTTGATCAAGTTGTTGCGATTACAATTTCCATTTTGAGAAATTGGTTGAATATCAAGTATAAATAATTATTTTGACTAGTCTACAACTATTTTTTTATTTAATTCTGATTATTGTATCGGAAAAATAAACGGAATGATCAAACTTTATTTTTCAATGAATTGAAAACATTTGGATCAGTTTTTTAATAATTAGTAAGTCAAAATTCTATTTTTTTAAATACTCCTCTCAATGAATAACGTTAAGTAAAAAATGTAGCACATTATAAAAATAAATGTATTTTTTATAAATTTCTACTGCTCTAGTGTAAATGCTTCATCATTTTTCAAATTTAAAAATATTTTTTATAGGTTAAATAAAAAACACAAAATAATATAGTCCTACTAGTAAATTATTCTTAACACAAATATTTTGTCATCTGTACCAACACTCCTAACAACTTACATTATGTCTAAAATTAGACACTAATTAGACAGAGATAGGCAAAACATTGGTTGATTTAAAACACACAACTGACTGTAATAAGTGATGCCATTGAAGTGTCCGCAAGCAAAGCCTGCCAAGTAGCCAATTTTGCTTTAATCTGATTATTGTTGCCTACAAGTTCTCTTTGAATCTATTATTTTCTTACATTTTTTTTAATATTTGAAATATTAATCTACTTAGATTTGTAGTTTTAAAAAAGTCACAAACAATGACAAAAGTCTATTTGAATAATAAAATATGTAGCACAAAGCCATTTTTTCTTTTTTTATCTAACTACATCATTTTACAAAGTTCTATGTTGTTGTAACTTAAAGTAATAAATTGTTCATCTCAAGATTGTGAACAAGTTAAATATTTATATTATTCCATCTTCAGTTGAGCTTTTAGTTATTTTACTAAAATCGCTTGAACATTAGTATGTTACATTTACCTATAGTAGCACTTACTTTGATTATTGAGGACAGTCGTTTCGCGAGATCTGTCCCATTATCAAGTTGACAACCAAGTGATCAGTTAAAACGGCCATCCTCAATAATTAAAAAAGTAAGTAATACTACAAGTAAATGTAGCATACTAATATATCCTTAAATTTTGTAGTTCATTACGTTCGGAGAATCATAATTAATCACTATATTGATTAAAGCGATTAAATACTAATATATGTTAAAGTCTTTTTAGTGTTAAACATTTAGTTTTAACTTCAATTAAACCATGAGAAGCTCGCAGAGAGAACAATTCTATAATAAACTTCCATACCTGGACTGAAAACATTATTCATAAGAGATGCCTATCAAAATTCAATGTGATACAGAAATCCAAATGGGAATTGGATACAAGTTCACTGTAGAGGTAGCCTATCAGCTGCCCCCCTCCACATAAACTTTAGAATCAAGAGCCCGTGGGAACCTATCAGATATCTTTGTCATATGTTTTTATATTCAATGAGTTTAAGAGAAGCGAAGAATTTTGTTGCAAGATAAACTCAGAAACTTACTTGTTTAGTTCAAATGTTTGAACCAAATTGCTATTCTAATTTGAATAAAGTGCTGTTTATAAAATGTTTGTTTATTCAGTATTAACCTTGAATTAATAAAGGGTGTCATACAATAAATTGTTGCCTAAAAGTATAGTTTAGATATATTTCTTTTAGCTTTCGAAGGTGCACACCCGACCATCCTTTTTCTGGTGGTTATACCCCCTGCTCTTGTTATGCCCCCCAAAATGATTTCTTGGCTATACTACTGGTTGCTGCTACCAAGACAAGTAGTTACACTTTTCAAAGTAATCCTTATTTTATCTTTTTAAATTTTAATAAATAAAACCACTTAACCACCAAAACTTTTTTTTATAAAAAAAACAAAATGTTTTATTTATATAAAAAAGATGTTTTATTTATTTCAAATAATAAAATTACACCACAGTTGCTCCGAGTTGTTATTAATTTCTATTATCTTTTTCCAATTAAAAAAAAACTTGGTCAATGTAGTATTTTATTTTACTGAATAGAAAGTTGTATTGATTCTGCAAGGGACCTTCATTTTTCCTACATATATACTGCACAAGAAGGTATTATAAAATTTAATTAATTTAACGTTGAAATCATTATTCATTTCTCTTTTAGAATACTTAAATAAATAATATAGTTTATGCTTTAAATTAGATCTGAAATCCAATCAAACATTGAAATTATCTTATACAAATATTCCTTATTTTAATAATTACATTTTCCTTTTTAAAGCTTAAAAAAAGCATCTGAGGCTAATTCAGTGCTTCATAAATACACTTACCTGTAATATTATCAGGATCCATTTCAGCTCCTTCTTCAGGGTTTATATCAGTTCCTGAAAATTAAAAATTACCATTTATCCTAGTATACAATTGAAGGTTTAATACATTTTAGAGTAAAAATGATCTTACACAAAATTGTATATACTGTACTGTTATAGTCTAATAATAGCTTATATACATGATATATTAAATGGTCCTATAAAAACATCTGTTTATCATTAAATCACTCATTAATTTAACAATTAATGAGCCTTATCTATTTATAAAATGAATTAATTCAAATTTTATTTATTACCATATCAGTGTAATTAATTTTAAGGTGTTCTGTAAACTAATATTAGAAATGCTTATTATTTTAAAAAATATTTTAAACCAACAACACAAGTACACAAAAGCACTTTTTCTGTATGTAGAAAAAAAATTTGTATTACCTTAGTAGAAAAACACTGTTGATTATGAACTTGTACTCAAATCAAATTTAATTGGATTTAATCACATTTCATTTATAACACACTTTAACTTATGCAAAATACATAGACACATCTAATGGTAAAATCAACTAAATGCTTCAAAATTCAGTGTGTCTGTTTCCTAGAGTTAGCTGCCAGGTAAATGAGCCCATTTTTGGAAACCAATGGAAATTCAATTTTTGTGGAATGTATTAAATATTTGTGTCAAGTACTTTTGTGTACTTTTGGAATTGTTCAAAATTCCATGTAAAACCATGTAGTCTCAGGAAGATGTTTGAGATGAGTTAGTAGACTGTCCTTAGACAGTAGATCACACAGTAGACTGTCCATGCTCTAGTAGACTGAGCAGACCTTGACATTCAACATGAAAAGATAAACATTGTGAGTACTGGTTGGTGCTAGTGCGCCATTGGAGTTTTCAACTTTTTAATCTTAATGGTGTCATCATATAAGAAGAAAAAGATGGTGGTATTAATGGCAGTTTTGAGAAGAAACAAAGAATAGGAAATATGACCGCAAATCTTTATGGAATATGGTTTTACTTGTGTCGAAATGATAGATGAAGAGCTTGTCCTTTGTGTGATAGTTTTACCAGTTTCCAAGTAAACTTAAATGACACTTTATCTCATTAAGTTTGGAATTTCTCGATAATCTGCAGCAATTTCCTGCTAACTTCTTCCCAATCATGTTTACATGTTGACATTCTGTTCTTTTCTCTTTGATCCTTCATTTCTCTTAAGCACATGACCTGATTCATCTCCTCTGATTGATCATTTACTATCACGTCTTGGCTCATTTTCATTGTCTTGCTTTGCAGTCTTTAGTCTGGCTTGTAGCACTACAGAAGATAACTCCCCATTGATAAAAACTGTCACTCCTTTGTTCTATATAGCCACTATAAGTTTTTGAAAGAGCTTTTAATGGTTAGCAAATACAAAAGGTAACTGCTAACAAACATTTTGTTATCTCTTTATTAAACCATACTTTGTCCAGTATTTAGTAACTAACTTCTAAAGTAACTCTTTTTGTTCAATAACTTAAATTTGTTTTAATGATTTCAGTTACTTATTAAAACAACACATCATCTTGCTTCTACCACATATAGACTTACACCTGTCGTCATTCTACGAGGGTTGCCCAAAAATTAAAGACAGTTTTCATTTTAAAAAGTACATGAAGTTGTAAGTACATATAAAAACTATTTTTCAGTGTAGTCCCCATCAACATCTATGCACTTGCTTAGCCAGGGGATGAGCGGCTGTAAGCAGGATGGCTAAGAATGTCCCATTTATGGAATGCAGGAGCGCGGTGGTGACCGCCGCAGTGTGGCGCCGACCATTGTCGTGCAACAAACAGACTCCCTTGCTCAATCTCCCTCGGCGCTTGTTTTGGATCGCTCTTCGAAGCTTTTTTTAGGGTTTGACAATACCCAGCAGCGTTAATTGCGGTGCCATTAGGTAAAAATTCAACAAGAAGAACTCCTTGATGGTCTCAAAAGACGGTTGCCATGATTTTTGTTGCAGAGATTGTTTGGCAAAATTTTTTGACGTGAGGTGATGTGGAGTGACACCATGTCATGGATTGCTGTTTGAACTCAGGTGTGTGGTGGTACGTCCACATTTCATCGCCAGTCACAACTGAGTCCAAAAACTCCTCCCCCTCCCTGTTGCAACGATCCAAAAACTTTTGGGCACTTTCCACACGATTTTCTTTGTGAACTTCGGTCAACATTTTTGGCACCCAACGAGCACACACTTTTCGGTAACCTAATTCTTCAGCCAAAATTGTTTGAATTGTTGATTTACTGACTTCAGGTATCATTTCGGCAAGATCTCGGATCGTCAGACGAAGAGTTTCTCGAAGTTTTTCTTCAATTTTCAACAACAATGCTTCGTTGACGGATGAATTCCACCCCTTCCTTCTTCGTCATGGACGTTGGTTCTGCCCCTTGAAAACTCTGTACACCACTTCCTGACATTGCGTTCATTCATTACATTACCGTAAATGGCCTTCACACATCGATAAATATCGACAGGGCGCAATTTTTCCGCGTGAAGCGAACTTCACAACTGGCGGGATTCAGTAGTGGGACATCCATCGCTAACGACTGCCAAGAACACACTAATAAAGGTACAGATGTGCGCGACGCCTCATTTTAGAGGGGAGAGGCGAAGCTACAAGGTAGTGCAGTCACCTACAGAATATTTCACCAGTGTGGCGTTAAATTCAAAAGCTTTTTAATTTTTGGACAACCCTTGTACAAACTTTAAAAATGCAATTCTATCTCTGAGGGCAATCTTTAGACATTTCTCTATCTTCCATATATATTAATCACTTAAACAATAGTTTGACTATCCGAACTTTAAATTTTGTAAATTAGTTAAAACTTACTGGGACAGAACGTTTTCAATCGCTATGTGCCAATCTTCATCAATGGCTTCTTAAATTTCATATTGTTCTATTGTGTTGAAATGTGGTCCTTTTTTGTTGATGTGTAGGATTTCTAGGTTATGGTAAATGTCTGTGTATTTGTGTCCTGTTTCTTTTATGTGATTGTAAAATGTTGATTTGGTGTTCTGTTTGTGTTCCTCGACTCTTTGTTTAAAGCTGCGACCTGTTTGTCCAATGTAGAATTTGTTACATTAGTCGCAGTTCAGTTTGTATACGCCTGGTGCTTGTAGTTTATCTTTGTTGTTGGTATTGTGTTGTATTTTGTATTGTAACTTATTGGTTTTGTATGCTATTTTGTATCCTATTTTTTGAAATTTGCTATTTTGTTTGTTGTTTTGTTTATGTATGGTAATGTGATGTATTTGTTTTCCCTGTCTACAATGGTAATTTTAGTGTTTTTTTATATTTTGTACCATAGTTTGTCTATTATTGTGGTGATGTATGCTAAATATTTAATTGTGACTAGTTCTTTATTCATGTTTTCTGTGGTCATTGGAACTTCTTTAAGTCTATCTGAAGGCAGCGTGTTTGTGTTGGATAGGGTGGTTTGAGGTGTTGTGTCTGTCGTTATGAGTTTTCTGTAAATGTTGCAGCTGTGTTTTTGTGAGTGGCTTTTTGTTATGGTTAGGTCGAGGAAGTTTAAGGATCGGTTGGTTTCAATTTCTGAAGTGAAGTGGAGTTTGGGTGTATTTTATTAGTGTAGGTGAGGAGTTTTTCGCATTGACAGGAGTTGCCTTTGTATAGTGTTATGATAACATCGAGGTATCTGTGCCAGTAAATGATTTTATATGCATGTGTATTGTTTGTAAGTGTCTTGGTGTTTTTTATGTGTTGTAGAAAGATTTCACTTAGGACACTACTGGTAGGACTTCCCGTGGGTATACCATCTGGTTGCGAATAGAAGTTTGAGTTATGGGTGAAATAGTTTTGTTTGGTGATGGTTTGGAGAATGTTTATGATTTTGGTAACAAGGGTTTTAGGTATGTTGTTCTGTATTAATTAGTATCTAAATTAAATGTCAGAAGACACTGATGAAGATCAGCACATAGCGATTGAAAACGTTCTGTCTCAGTAAGTTTTAACTAATTTACAAAATTTAAAGTTCGGATAGTAATAAACTATTGTTTAAGTGATTAATAAGATTCACCGAACGTAATGGACTACAAAATTCAAGAATTCCATATATATATATATATATATATATATATATATATATATATATATATATATATATATATATATATTGTAATAATTATTAGTAAATTTGCTTCATTTATTGCATTTGTTATTTTCTTTTTCTATTGAACTCTAAAAGGAGTTCAAAAAAAGGTTAAAAAGGAGAGGACCATATTCAAATTTTGTTGCTTATATCCTTGTTCTAAAAAGATAATCGTGTGTTACATGGAGGGTAACAATAATCAAAGATTGGTTCAAGTTTAATTTTTTTAGATGTTTAATTTTAAAATATGTTCTAAACAGGAATAAAATTATTTTTTTAAATGTCACAAACCACAAATAGTGGGAATTTACATTTTTTGTGTGTCTTGTGTGTTGTTACTGCCACATTCTTGTTGCATGCAACTATATTTCAAATATCAAGAACAAATGCAATTAAGATTGGTTTATAAAAATAATAATAATAATTGTAATATAAGCTAACTAGTTGGTACATTCAGCCAAAGGGTTAAAAATATAAACCCACCTATCCTAATTGATACTTAAATTGCTAAATTGTAAAATAGATACAAAATAATCAAATGTGATCTGATTTATAAATAAATATTTAGTTTTTTTTATACAGTTTCATATTTATATATACAATATCAAGAGTACAGTGGACATATGAGTATCAAGTGCGTGGTCAAAGAACCCGTCTTGGAAATGGACAGCGACCACATTACTCGAACGTTTGCACCTGACCAGGCCCACCAAACTATGATGGAATGGTCAGGGACATAACATCGGGAGCTCAGATCTGGTACACAGATGGCTCTAAGATGGACTTCGGCACTGGAGCAGGGGTGTATTGTAAAAACCCAAGGGTAAAACTAGTTTTTTCCTTGGGGAGGCATACCTCTGTTTTTCAGGCCGAAATATATGCTATAAATGCCTGTCTGGGAGAGATAGCAAGAAGGAGAACACACTTGACCCGGATTGCTATTTTCTCCGACAGTCAGGCAGCAATTAAGGCACTAAATGGACATGTGGTCACCTCGGCCATAATCAGGGAGTGGCTAAATAACCTACAAGCCCTGGCAAGGCACAATCAAATGAAGATAGATTTGGTGCCAGGGCATAGGGGAATACTTGGAAATGAAGCCGCAGATGCGCTGGCCAGAGAGGGGTCTTCGACTCGCCTGATTGGACCGGAGCCTGCGGTAGGTATTTCCAAATCCATGGTCAAGATGGCAGTGCGAAGGTGGATGGCTGAAAGACACTATGAGCACTGGATCAGGGCTGAAGGGATGAGACACAGTAAGCTAACCCTTAGGAAACCTTCCCTGGGGCTGCAGAAGAGTCTCATCTATCTGTCTAGGCAGGAATTGAGGATAGCCACAGGTCTACTCACGGGACACGGTGGACTAAGGAAACATCTGCATAAAATGGGTATCTACAAAGATGAACCAGTGTGCAGATTATGCGGGCAGGAACTGGAGACTGCCACACACATTATTTACAGATGTGAAGCACTTGCCGAGAGGCGCTTCAACCTCTTTGGTGATGGAACGGCTCTGGTGGATGCTGAAGGTAAAACACTAGTCAGGAAACTCCTAAACCTGGTAAGAGGGAAGGGGCTATTTGACTAGATTAGGGAGATAAGTACAATATACCTTAAGGTAGCAGTGCTTCGAGCAGTTTAAAACCCGCTCCCAAGTTAAAAAAAAAAAGAGTACAGTAGTACAATATATAAAAATAAAGATATTGGAAACAACTCCAGAAGTACAAAAAAAATCAAATAAAACTGAAAATACAAGTTAACTCAAATTACACCCTTACGTATATTTTGATAACCATCTCATCATCACCAGAGGGTCTTATTACAAAATTACTGACCTAATCAGTCTGTTTGTAATTTATTGTTTTCTAGATTATAATTTCTAAGACCCTCTGAAGATGATGACATGGTCATCAAAATGTACATATGGGTTTAATTTTGGGTAACTTGTATTATCAGTTATTTTTGTTTTATTTTGATTGTTTCTAATATTTTTATTGTTATAGTTTCATTTTTGTTTATATATTGAGGTTATATTCATATTTTTTAACTTTTAACCCCTGTTTATGGTTTGCAACATTTAAAATCATTTTCTTCTTGTTTAGCATGTATTTTTGGGTCAAATTATTTTAAAAACCACCAGTATAAATAAAATATATTGTGTCTGGTACTGTTTTTAAAATTCTACAATTCTCTCAACATTCTCACTTTTCCTGATTTTATTTTACCAACTACTCCCTTTAACTAGACATTCATAAAACAAAGTTAAAAAAGTGTTTACATTATAGTTTTTTTTGATAATTTTTAAAATGACAGTTGAATTTTTATTAACCTTAAGCCTATTTCAAAACAAAAAAACGTACTATTATAAGGTTTAAGGCCAGTTCCATACAGATTTTATGTAACACCCGAGTCCTTAATTTTACTACTACCAAAAAAATTCTATTTCGTCCTAACACATGTGTAGCGTAAATTCCTACTGAGGTCTGGAAAGAAAAATTTCATCATTGTTTGCTTATTTCCAGATTGTTTGTTTATTTTATTCACTTCATTCATTTTTAACCTTATATCACTATTTACAATATTTTGTGGTAACCATGTGCAATGGAGGTTTTGACGACAACAACCAGAAGGGGGAAACAAATTCATATATATCTTTCAGAAGTTCATTTCTTGTTGTTTGTAAGTTGGCACAGTGCCAAAACGAATTAAACTTTGTATATGAAAATTCATAATTCAAATCCGAATAAACCCCCAAGTTTTTATAATTTAATTATTGAATAAATATTTGAAGAGACTGTATTAACATCAATTGTCATCCACTATAGGTTTTAAAAAAATGTATTTTGACTTGATTGGATGAATGAAAACGTATTTTATTAACAATTGAAAATTTGTACAAGATATATATCAGCAGTGTGAGCTAATAGAAGGAACTTAAAAAGGAAGAGGTATAACTTATAATTTAATAAGTACACCGCTTGTAGTTGCTAAAACAAAACATTTGGTCACACTAAACTAATAAACGAACTGAAATTTCCATGTGTCAGAAAAGTCATCTATCTCTATTACAACTGTTCAATGTCAAGCTATGCCATCCTATAAGAATCAAAACTACAAATTAACAATTTATACAAATTATATATTGAAAATAACAATTTGTTTTTAAAGAAATATTTTGTTCTAAAATAAACAAAATAAAACATACCCAGTTTTGAACTAAAGTGAAAATAGAAAAATAAACTTTGTGAATAAAATTTAAATACAATCCCAAAATTTTCTATTTACTGAAAATTCGAAAAACTTGTACGAATGGGTACTACTCAATTTCATTATATTTGCAAAACATTTTACTAGGCAAGTTAGAAAAAAAATATATTAGTCATTTTTGTACTGCCCACAAAAAATACAGTTTTTCTATGAAGGCAAAGAGTGTTTTACACAAAATGCTTGTAAAACAATGCTAGTAATTACGTTTTATGCTTAACTATTATCGGTAGGCCGATAAATTAAAACTTAAATACCGAACCGAGAACGGATGAATTGTCAAATGTAAATATTTAGAGATATTTGTAATATTAATTTCTATCAAATTTATTACTTTAATTAACATACCGTTTACAATAGCATCATCATTGTCTATCTCTTCCAATATCATTTTAAAGAGATAAAGATTTAATCATTTCCCATCCTCAGAATAAAACGCACAAGATATAAAAGAAATTATAAACAGTTCCACAAAACTAACCTAACTTACTGAAATACTAGGAAATAAAAATGATACGACTACATTTAAACTATAAAATTCACAGCAGGCCAAACAATATTTTAAAAGAGGGTTTCTTTATTTAACAATAACGCACACAAAATTTATTTTTCGTTTATAATTTTAGACCGTTATCTTCCGCTGTTAAGAAATTTTGACAACTACAACAAAACGTACCACTAAGGCTACTTTCACAGCCATATTAATATTATTTGCCCAAAACATGTGAAACATTTACTAAAAAGTATGATCAAATTACTAATATATAAACAATATTCCAGCTAGCTTGTGGGTTATAAACACAAAAATATATATTGTGAGTTGTATATTTTTCTTGTGTTTATACTAATATTTGATCAAGTGTTATTATTAAAAAAGCTAGCACCTCAAGTAAAGGTCAAAAATATATCAAAGACCACCTCGTTATGAGCAGCAACAAGATTTCGATTAGAAATATAGTATTAAAAAATAACCATATTTTCTTCCTAAGGAATCTCGATTTCTTTGCATTATGTTCTAATACATAATGATCAATGAAACTTCAACCTAAGCAAATGGTTTTAATTTTGTTAACGTTTTTAAACATAGTATAAAACGCCTTCTTTTAAAAAATTTAATTTACTGTACTGGTTGAATTTAGAAATTCAATCATTGTATTCTAAGCAAGCAAATTTGGAATTACAAGCATATGAACTCCATTTTTAAATTGTGCATAATTAAAGTGGGTATACGATAAACGATTTTAATATAAATGAAATTTTGCAGTAATAAAGCATAAACATGATTTGAAGATAAATCCATTAAATAAGAAATTACATACAGAAATCTTGTTGCTGTTCATGACGAGCTGGTTGTTAATTCTTATTACACTTTTGCTATTACTTGCGACTAGACTTTTTGTTTAACTAAAAGTTGTTAAATTGTTAACTTACACTCGGAGGAAACGTTTCCGTCTTGCGACTAGGAGGCTGAAGAAGTCGTAAGACGAAAACGTTTCCTCCAAGCCTAAGTTAACAATTTAATAACTTTTAGTTAACAAAAAGTCTGGTCGAAAGTAATAGCAAAAGTGTAATAAGAAATTACAACATCTATGTACTAAAATTTTAAATAATAGTAACAGATATGTTATGAAAGATTTTCCCAAACAATATTTGGTTTATAATTGGAATAATGGAAAAATTCAGTAAAGAGGAAATAGAACTGTTAAACAAGGGTTTGGAATCGAAGATCGATATTAGAAAGAAATTTGTAAAACAAATTACATCTCAGAAAATAATTCTGAATAATAGTTACTATGAAGTTATTCAGAGTTTAAGGAAGAAAAATGTAGGAAGTTATGGTCTGAGTTGACAATGGGATACGTCCCCCGAAACGGCCGTCGTCAACAAATATAAGTGCTTCTATAGGCAAGTTTATAAATATTTATAATTGTTTAGTGAAAACTAATAGCTCACGTGAAGATGGAATCAACAAATATGAAAGCTAATTTTACATCCAGAAGGAAGGGACCACAATAGGCAACCCTCTATTAACTTTTTTATGAGTTATTTTGAAATGAATGCTAAAAAGACCTTGGAATATTTCCCTAGAGTGTGGCTCAAATATGTGGATGACGTGTTTGCAGTGTTAGACAATGAACAAAACCTATATAAGTTTTGTAACATATAGTGGAAATAGAAAAAGAGGCATGTTTGCCATTTTTAGGTGTTCTAGTATCAAGAATAAACAATACTTTGAATTTTAACGTTTATAGAAAACCAACGCACACAAGCAGATTTATCTCCACTGATTCATTTCACACAATAAAGCAGTGTTCAATTCTATGGTGCATCATTTAATTAATTTACTTTAATCCGAAGAAAATTATAAAAGTGAGAGGAATTACATTTATAGTTTAGCAAGGTTCAATGGATACAGTGAAATGTTTATAGATGAAATCCACAAAAAGATAAAAAGGTAAAAAGAAGACAATAAGAAATCTGAGAAAATAAAAAAGTAAAAAATAACACACCATTCACCACTGTCTAATAAAATAAGAAAATCTCTGGAAAACAATAGTAAGTTGAACGTGACAATTACCACTCCAAATAACCTAAAGAAATTGTTAGGGAACTATAAAGATGCCATTTCTAATTAGGAAAAGTCAGGAATCTACTGCCTGAAGTGTAGTAAGTATCCTCTGAAATATATAGTCCAAACAAACAAAAAATTCTTGAATTTTGTAGTCCATTACGTTCGGTGAATCTTATTAATCACTTAAGCAATAGTTTATGACTATCCGAACTTTAAAATTAGTAAATTTGTTAAAGCTTACTGAGACAGAACGTTTTCGATCAATATGTGCCGATCTTCATCAGTGTCTTTTGTTTGGAGATGTTGGGTCAAGCGGTGACGGTTTTAAAGGTAGGTTTTCGATAGTATCAAAGAGTATGTGTGATTTGTATTGAGATGTGGTCCCCTTTTTGTTGATGTGTAGGATTTCTAGGTTATGGTAAATATCTGCATATTTGTGTCCTGTTTCTTTTATGTGATTGTAAAATGATGAGTTGATGTTCTTCGACTCTGTTTAAAGCTGCGACCTGTTTGTCTAATGTAGAACTTGTTACATTTGTCGCAGTTCAGTTTGTATACGCCTAGTGTTTGTATTTTATCTTTGTTGTTGGAGTTGTGTTTTGTATTGTAACTTGTTATTAGTTTTGTATGCTATTTTGTTTGTTGTTTTATTTATGAATGGTAATGTGAAGTATTTGTTTTCCTTGTCTGTAGTGTTAATTTTAACACAGCCCACCACGGTCTTCCCAAAATTCACAAACCCAACGTCCCCATCTGAATCATCATCAACTACCAAAATGCCCCTGCACATGAATTAGCAAAATACATGGACAAAATAATCAGACAATCCATAAACTTAAACACAGAAACATACACAAAAAACAGAACAAACCTCATTAATAAAATAAAAGACATAAACATACAACACAACTATCATTCGACATAACAAACACGTACACCAACATGCCCATACCCGAAACGCTCAACATCCTAGAGACCCAATTAATACAGAACAACATACCAAAAACTCACGTTACCGAAATCATAAATATCCTCTAAATCATCACCAAACAAAACTACTTCACCCACAACTGAAACTTCTATTCACAACCAGATGGCCTACCCATAAGAAGTCCTATCAGTAGTGTCGTAAGCAAAATTTTTCTACAACACATAGAAAACACCAAGATACTCACAAACAATACACACGCACACGAAATTATTTACTGGCACAGATATGTAGATAATATCGTAACACTATACAGAGGCAAATCCCGTCAATGCGAAAAACTCCTCACCTACACTAATAAAATACAACCAAAACTCCACATCACTTCAGAAATTGAAACCAACCAATCCCTAAACTTCCTCGACCTAACCATAACAAAAAGCCCCACACAAAAACACAGCTTCAACATCTACAGAAAACCCATAACGACAGACACACTTATCCACAACACCTCAAACCACCCTATCCAACACAAACACGCTGCCTTCAGATCCATGCTCCATAGACTTAAAGAAGTCCCAATGACCACCAAAAACATAAACAAAGAACTAAACACAATTAAATATCTAGCATACACAAATGGATACAACACCACAATAATAGACAAACTATGGTACAAAATACAAAAAAACACTAAAATTAACACTACAGACAGGGAAAACAAATGCATCACATTACCATACATAAACAAAATAGCCCGCAAATTTCAAAAAAATAGGATACAAAATAGCATACAAAACTGATAACAAGTTACAATACAAATTACAACACAACACCAACAACAAAGATAAACTACAAGCATTAGGCATATACAAACTGAACTGCGACGAATGTGATAAATTCTACATTGGACAATCAAACAAACATTGCACAGCTTTAAACAAAGAATCGAGGAACACAAACAGAACACCAACTCAACATTTTACAATCATATAAAAGAAACAGGACACAACTACACAGGCATTTACTATAACCTAGAAATCCTACACATCAACAAAAAGGGACCACATCTCAACACACTAGAACAATATGAAATTTACAGACACACAAAAACACAAAGTACAAACATATTAAATGAACAGACACAATCAAAATCACACATACTCTTTGATACTATCGTAAACCTACCTTTAAAACTGTCACCGCTTGACCCAACATCTCCAAGTAGAAGACACTGATCGGTACATAGCGATCGAAAACGTCTCAGTAAGTTTAAAAAAATTTATTAAATTTAAAGTTCGAATAGTTATAAATTATTGTTTAAGTGATTTTAAAAAAATATTAAAAATAGGGCTAAAGAACATTTTTCCCACGTTAAATATAACAGACCAGAAAAATCTGGGATGGTAAAACATTGTTCAGAGGAAAAGCACGAATTTAAAGTAAACGATGTAAACTTGTTAAAAAAATGTTGTTAAGTGTAGTGAATTGGATCTGTGGAAAATTTTGTATACTAACAGGAATAAAAATAATATTGTAAACAATGAGTCAGGCCCTATTCAAAATTCTACATTAATGTAATTAGTGTGACACAAGAAAATTTGATTGTAACTTTTTGGTTAAAATCTTGTTGAATTTTGTAGTCCATTACGTACGGTGAATCCTAATTAATGACTTTAACAATAGTTTATGACTATCCGAATGCCAGAAGAAGACACTGATAAAGATCACCAATAGCGATCAAAAACGTTCTGTCTCAGTAAGTTTTCACAAATTTACAAAATTTAAAGTTCGTATAGTCATGAACTATTGTTAAAGTGAATAATTAAAATCTTGTAACAATAATGAAACACACATCATCTATTTTCTTTATATGTAATTATGTTTATGGATAAGAATTTTATTGTAATTAATGAGCTAGGTATAAAATTTCTATTTGAGGTATCATGTTCGAAGTAATTTTAATAATTGTTGTTTTGACAGGTGGGCAATGCCCACAGTATAAATGTAGAATTGTAACCTTACTTTCACCTTAGTTGTAAGTTAGTTTGTAGTAGAACACTCACTGATGATGATGACTTTGTCTTTGATACGCGTATGAGTAAATAAATGATTAATTTGAGAATCTTGTGTACATACTATATTTGTTTTAATATATTCATAACTTAACCCGCGATCGGTTGTTAGGGGAGCCCTAATAAAAATAGTTATGATAGAGAAAGTGTTTTATTTTTATGCACTACAGTTTTGATGAGCTAGCTACGAGTCGTTAACCTTATCTGACACCTTTTTTGGGCATTAATCCGATTACCAAGCATTCTGCAAATATGTGGGGGGAGGGTAACGTGTCCCTTCACTGTTCAGTTTGGGCGATTGTTTGTGTCACAGATTTTAGCAGTATATTTGGTTTTGGGGCCAATCATAATCAAACTTTTTTGGTTCCATACCTTAAAAAAAAACAATACAGGTGATTCATTCAAACCTAAGATGATTTCGTTCTACAACTTATCAAAGGAAGGAGTTGATACAATGAAGAAGGAATACTTAGTAAAAAGAGTAACACAGGTGGCCAATTACTATACTTAACGGATTATTGGCAACAATCAATGTTCAGATCATTTTTAAGGAAAACACTGGGAGAAAAATTGATAAAGAATATTCATCGTTAATTTAGCAAATGCAATGCAAGCCTCATTTTTTGAAAAGAGCTTCAATTGAAAATTTGTCATAGTATAAAAAATAAAACTCGTCAAGAATGTCCTATCAGGAGTGAAAATCCATGTAATTTTGTTACCAAATTATGAAACATTTTTATAACATTTATTTTCCCTAGTATAAATTATTTTAAAATTTATTGATATAAAAAAATTCATGGAAATTTAAAAACTGTACTACTTGTATAAAATTTAAGTTTTTGAAATGAAAATTCACAGATTTTGTTTTCTTTAAAAAATCTTGGAGGAAAGGCTCCTTCAAATAATGAAAAACCGTTATACGAAATAGAAGGGTCATGAATATAAGATCAATCTATCGAGAGCATGCTATGAAGGAAATTATAATGACAGCTAATTTACTAGGTATCAAATTTTTTGTAAATTCATTTTAAATATTGTATTACTGCTAAATTGTTTTAAAGTTTATAACAATTTTGTACATATTTATTTTTAAATGAAAATGTTTGCTATAATTAATGAATGAAACATCTATAGCACAAATTACTTTTTCTTTTATTTAAAACCTTATGTACATTTCAATTGCATAGCAATCATACCACAGAGTATTTTTATTGTAAATTACCTTTGAGGATGATTGCTATCCAATTGAAATGTAGATAATGTTTTAAATAAAAGAAAATGTCATTTGTGGTATAGAGGTTTTATTTATTAAATAAGCCATTACTCCAAAGTTGTTTTATACAATTATAATGCATGAGTTTGTAAATGTTAGGGGTTCTTTATATGCCCAACTATTTATGTTACAAAAGAGGATGCGACCGATTGCGGGTTAAAACCTTAAAAACGTAAGTAGCAAATGCCTTTATAAACTTATTCTCTTAAACTACAGATTGTGTTAAAACTGTACATATTTTATAAATACTTTTGATTTTATATACATCTTTGAAAATTCAAGTTGAACGATTTTTTGTTTTCATTTCATTTAAGAACAAATTTACTAATTACCGACTTAACACACTTATAGCATAAATAAATTTATGAAAAAATTACAGACAAGACGTTTTCACACACTAGATGATTTTGTCAATGTTTCAGAGATAACATAGTGTGATCAAAAACGTTTAGACTCAAATAAGCTTTTTTTTATACCAGTGTAGTCAAAAATTTTTAAATAATACAGTTAGAATAAAACATTTGACTGCTGAAGCCCTGAATAAAAATCAGAACTTAACTCAAAATCAACTAGTAGCAAATACTTGCATTAGAATGTGGGATGGATTGTGATACAGTTATTTTCAAAGGGAAGAAATGTGGCGGAAAGATTTTAAAATGAAATTTAATACAACTTTCAGGTATATTAAAAAATTGAAACTCAAATCTACTCGCACAAACTTATAATAAATTTTAAATCATTCTCAACTAATCTACAAAATTTGTAGTCTCCCTTGTTTATTTGGAGTACAAAAGAAAAAAAACATATTGAACCTTATAAATTACTGGTGAATTTTATTGTCCATTTATTACTGAAACTTTTACATTTAAACTTTGTCAGACATTATCAAAAATTGGTTAGTGTTTTTGAATATGTTTGAAGTTTTTTAATAAAATTTACCTAAATCATAATTTCATCAAGTTGTTAATTTAGGTTCAAACATATAAAGAATATGAAAATAAATTGGACAACAACTGTCCAAGTTAAATATACAACTGTCAGTTAAATATAAAGTTTGATTGAAATACCAACACGTAACTTATTTCAATTTAATATACAATATAATTTGAGGTACTAGTAACCACGTCAGTATATGAATACTACTGCAGTATATAACTATAATACTGTAACAATATATAAAACTTTTGAATTTTGTAGTCCATTACGTTTGGTGAAACTTAATTAATCACTTTAACATTACCTTATGACTAATATATAAAACTTACCTATGTTGCACTAACCTTCAGCAGTTATACAAAGGAGAGATGGGTATAGGTAGACATAGGATTTTGCAGGAAACAATTACAATGTAAAATTATGCAGTGCTGCTAATATTTTGTATGTAAATACTGCATACATAATTTATTATTTTCATTGGTTTTACATCCATTATGTAAAAATAATTTATTCTATGAATGCTTTAGACTGTAACTTCAATCTAATATTTTTAAAATAAGTATATATACCAATACAATTTTCAAAGGTACTCGTAAAATCATACTCAATGTAGCTAACTAAATTACCTAATTGCAAAAAATACATCAGTTCTAACACTACTGTCGTTTAAATTTAAAACAGCTTACCACAATCATGTTCATTTAAATTGGCAGTGATTATTATTTTTATTGCAGCTTAAGCAACTTTTTTTGCAGTTGTATATTTTGTTATGAAAAACGTCAACTGCATTTGAATTGGAAGACTATTTGGTATTTTTATTTATCTGATAATTTTTTTGGAGTGTTTAAAGCCAATATTTATATACAGCCCTTCTTTTCTGAATTGGCCAAATGTTTCAATTTAACTTTCAGCCAGGTAACCTTTTCTGGTGCTCAATCAAGAGGACATTCCAGTAATATTGTGCTTAGCTTAGGTCAGTTTCTTAATCAAGGAGCAATGTATGTGGATATTGTCATAAAACAAAACTAATCATAAATAATTATTTACTTCTTTGCACAGGCATCCAGTTTCAAGATAGCTCGATGTCCACTGTATACGATCCTTGCCAGCTCCCAATGTTTCTTGTTTATGAGAATAGTTTCTTAATCAAGGAGCAATGTATGTGGATATTGTCCAGATCGTGATCGAGCTGCAATCTAACATGAAACTTTGCTGAATTTGTCCTCATTCAATGGTTCAGGCTGAAATTGAAAAAGGTGACAACCTGTGGCCTCTTCTTTCCAAGATTCAGTCCAACATTTATGAAAGTATTTATTTGCCAAGCTTTCATCATACATGAGTGGATACTTGGCTTTAAATGTTGGGTACATATGGGAAGCTGCTTTAGGTGTTTCATAGGCCCGCTCATTTCCTGGTATTCCACAATGCGCAGGTACCCATTGGAGAGTTATGTCCTTCAGGTCATTTGCCAATTTTCTTATTTCAGCAATGCGAAAGAAGTAGTCCTTTGTGGATGAATTTAGGAGAACGTGAAGGGCTGTTCTAGAGTCAGTGAATATGCATATTTTCTCCTCTGTTTTGAAGCAACTTATCAACACAGCATTTAGTGCCAGAAACTCTGTCTCCATACTAGAGTGTGAGTTTGCAGGGATGTAAAAGCAGATATCAGTAGATTTGTTGAAAAAACCTACTCCAGATGTTCTCTTTTGTTGGTCTAGTACCATCAGTGTAGATTCTAATATGATCATTGTAGCTGATATGTGTTATTTCCAACGTTTCAGTTTTCAGAACTACTGGGTAGTCCTTCTGCTTGGAAAGTTAAAAGTAATTTTTAATCCTGAATAGGTAGTAGGCGAATCACGGTAAAAAGCAGGTATATGCTCGGGGATAAAATTTAGCAACAGAGCAGACAAATCATTTGTTTTGTAACTGAAGGATTGTTTAATTTGGTTAATACCATTTCCTGCATTATGAAGAGAATGAGCGGGCTGGAGAGTCTTTCTAGCCAGGAACTTCAACCAGATCCATTTTTTCAATATAGAGCATGATGGGTATCACACCTAATTCCACCTCCAATTGGGGGTGAGCTGGTTGATCCTCATCCTGCCCCTGGATAGCTGTATTAGCAGAGATAAACAGCAACTATAGCTTTTACAGTGAATTGAACGTCAGCATTAGCTTTTGTAGAGAAAGTCTCACATGGAAAAACCAAATAGAAACAAAACAAAAGAAAAATAAATAATTATTCAAAGAACTAAGTGAAAACTACTAACTTACTATGCCAATTCACTTCGACGCCGACGATACATTTGACACCTAACCAGCTGCATTGAGTATCATTAACATAGTAATTTAATAATTTTCACTTAGTTCTTTAGATAATTACTTATGATTTAATTAATGAAACCAAGATCAACTTGAGATCAACAAGATCAACCAAGACAACAGCCAACTTTATAAACCAGTAATTATTAGTACATTTTCAGATAGTTTCTCTTTAGTAATTGTCAAAAGATTGATAATATAAGTTCTATGTTGATAATTTTTCAACTTAAATACCATTAGTTTAAGATTTTAAAAAAATCAAGTACTTTGTTTACTTCCCTAGATTCCAACTCACACTGAATGTGATTTAAGTAATTCACTTCTAAAATAAAACTAAAATGTATTTTTGAAAATGATAAATTTTAACATTTTAAAAAGTAAGTAAATAACGCATAATCGAGTGAATACTTTAGAAGTCAAGTGGTTACATGTTTCAAAACAATCATTTCATTTACAAAGCTAACAGTTTTTACTAGACGGGTAGCTTCGTAAATGAAATGATGGTTTTGAAACGCATCAGTACGTAGGTTCTAAAGCTGCTTGATGTAATCATCTTGAATTCACTGACTAAACTATAATTAAAAGGGATTCAACTAAGTGAATACGTAATGGGCTTACTTGCTGACACCTTTCAAGGCAATCGTTCCTTTTACGAACCAAAGCCTCTACTTCTCTAGTCTATGCCTTTTACAGAAGTAGAGGCTTTGCTTTGTAAAAAAAAAAAACAATTTTTTCAAAACGAGTCAGCAAGTAACTCCATTACGTATTCACTTAGTTAAGTACCTTTTTTTTTTTTTTTTTAACCCGGCAAGCTGGCCTGAGCAACCGGGCGGGTCCACAGGTGGCGGATAGTGGGACGGCCTACAGAAATGTAGGTTACCTGTGAATAAGGATTCCGGAAGGTTTCTGAATATGCAGGCCTGGACCAAGGCTATGGTTCAAAGGTGAGGAATTATCCCTCCTCGTCAGTCAACCGGTTGGGCTTGGTAGAAATAACCGAGTGCTCTGACCGGGGAGACTGGGGTAGTTGGGAATTAAGTCCTCACAATGCTACTCTCACCTCCCGGGTGAACCAAGGGCAATGCGACAGTGAAGTAGGGGCGGGAAACTGCCCAAACGACACAGTTGTAAAAAAGAGAGTAAAGCAGGCTGTTCATCTGAGCAGTTAATAATGTCCTGAACTTGGGGTGTGCTTCAAGGTCAGTGACTGAATACCCAATCCAAGGTGGAAGGCATCGTGCCGAAGGATGAATGGCTGCAGGGTATAAAATGCAGTCCCAAACGATCCCCTTGAGGAACCAGACAAAACCTCATTGTATGTTGTCTTGCCAGGGCAGTGGGGGCTCTGCTCTGGTCGACCGTTATTTCCCCCATACTCGTGGGACTTTAATGGACCAAGTAAGTATAAGAATTAATTTCGAGACTGCACAGACAGTGGGAGCCAATGAGACGGCAAACCGTGAGTCTGTAGCAGATGTGTCAACGGCAACCATCACTGGGGGTGCGGGGGCGGCTGTCAAGCTGCCGACTGCAGAAACCGGTGAAGTGGCTGTAGAGTTGAGCTCAATGTCTAGTTCTGGGGCTGCTCTGCGGACCCAGGCGACTGCAAATTAAGCAGAACAATGATCAAGATCCTCCAAGTGAACCTACAGCATAGCAGGGCGGCGAGTGCTGTCGTGTGTAGGATGCTGGACAGGGGAGAGGTGGACTTGGTGCTCATCCAGGAACCATGGATTTCTGGAGGAAAAATATGCGGGCTGGCGACATCTGGAGGTAAGTTGTTGTATGATAAGGACTCCGGTGTTCCCAGGACGTGTATCCTGGTTAGGAGGGGGTTGTGTGCTTTTGTACTAACGAACTTCTGTTGCAGGGATTTGTTAGCAGTGACGGTGGAGCTGCGGGCGGAGGGGGGGATGAAGAGGCTGAACCTGGCCACGGCATATCTCCCCTTTGACTGCGCGGGGGCTCTGCCAACACAAGAGCTGAGGAGCCTGGTCGAGCACTGCGAGGCTGTGGATGAGGAGCTGCTGGTGGGTATGGATGCTAACTCCCATCACACTTCGTGGGGTAGTACAGGTACAAACACTAGAGGTGAGGAACTTTTAGCTTATCTTAGCTCTAAGAATCTACTAGTCCTAAATCAGGGGGAAGAGCCGACGTTTGTCACTAGGGCCAGACAGGAGGTCCTGGACATTACGGTGGCATCGAACCAGATGGCTAGGTATGTACTAAATTGGCATGTGTCGGATGAACCATCTTCTTCTGATCACAGACATATTAGGTATGATATCTCTCTAAATCCAGCCATGCTTCGTCCAACCAGAGATCCAAGAAGAACAGACTGGGACTCCTACAGGAGGGACCTGGGTGTTCGGATTGAGGAGGCTGGATTGGAGTATGGTGGGAGGAGAGAGCTAGAAGACTCTGCCACATTGGTTGGCGAGGCTATAATAGAATCCTTTACCGATAACTGCCCTCTCAGTGAGGGGAGGAAAGTAGGGGATCCGTCATGGTGGAACAAGAAGCTAGCCAAACTTCGAAAGACCACCAGGAGACTCTTTAATAGAGCAAAAAAGAACGGGGAGTGGGACCTGTATAGGAAAACACTAACCGAATACAACAGGGCAATTAGAGAAGCGCGCAGGAAGTCCTGGAAGGAGTTTTGTCATGAGATTGACAAAACTCGGGAAGGGGCACGACTGTATAAAGTGCTCTCTAAGGACCCAGTGAACCCGGTGGGGATGCTAAGAACTCCACTGGGAAATATAACAAAAACGGCAGAGGAAACTGTGGAAGAATTAATCAGGACACATTTCCCTTCCAGTACCCTGAGGAAACTTGGGGGAGCAGACACTGAACCGGTTACCAAACTCTCCACAAGACGTGGTAAGAGGGAGGACTGGGAAGTGGCAAGGAGGATAGTAACTCCACAAAGGGTAAGATGGGCTATTGGCACTTTTAAACCCTACAAATCTCCAGGTCCAGATGGGATCTATCCTGTCCTGCTGCAGCAGGGAATGGATATGCTGGTGCTGGTACTTACTAAATTATACAGGCTAAGCATTGCTCTAGGGCATGTGCCGGCAGCCTGGAAATCTAGTAAGGTGGTCTTTATACCTAAGCCCACCGGTAACCAATCGGAAGGGAAAGGATACAGACCTATCACACTCATGTCCTTTGTTCTCAAGGGACTTGAAAAACTGGTTGATAGGCATATTAGGGGGGTGCTTTGGCTATCAAACCACTGCATTGGAACCAGTATGCTTACCAACCGGGGAAATCTTGCGAGGGAGCTCTCCATCAAGTGGTTGGTAGGATTGAGCAAATGATCGCTAAGAAAGGTTGTGCCATAGGTGCCTTCCTCGACATTGAAGGGGCTTTCAATAACCCCTCAGTGGAGACGATGGTAAGTGGTGCAAGACGTCATGGAGTGGATGCGACCACGTGTGGTTGGATAAGTTCCATGTTAACAAACAGAAGCATTTCTGTAGAGGTGGCAGGGGAGGTCAGAAGGGCGGAGACAAGTCTGGGCTGTGCACAGGGGGGGGGGGGTTCTCTCTCCTCTGTTGTGGTGCCTAGTGGTTGACAACCTTATTGAACTCCTGAATGAACAGGGGTACTTCTGTCTAGGATATGCGGACGACATAGTTGTCCTGATCCTGGGCAGATTCCCTGATACAGTCCTTGAGGTAATCAGAAATCCTCTACGACTGATTGAAGAGTGGTGTAAAAAGGAGAACCTTAGGGTAAATCCAAAAAAGACTGCTCTCATTAACTTCACCAGACAGCGAAAAGATCTGACGACCAGGATGCCCCGCTTGTTTGGTGAATACCTTGAGTTTGTGGGGGAGGTGAAGTACCTGGGAGTTACTCTGGACAGGAAACTCACCTGGAATCCACATCTTGAGAGGACAGTTAACAGGGCCAAAAGGGCACTGATGACTGTGAGAAGAATGGTGGGTAAGAAATGGGGACTGAAGCCATCAATGATGCACTGGATGTATCTGAGGGTGATAAGACCTATGATTACCTATGGAGCTCTGGTGTGGTGGACAAAGGCCAACCAGGCACAGACAAGAGCTAAACTGAGCTCTATCCAGAGATTGGCCTGTCTGTGCACACTGGGAGCGATGTCAACTACACCAGGTGCAGCAATGGAAGTAATGCTTAACCTCCCTCCCCTTGAGCTTGTCCTTAGGGGAGAGGCGAGGCTAGCGGCATGGAGATTGCGCAACTCGAGCAACTGGGCTAACCTCCCAGATGTCTCGGGACATATGAGTATCGAGTGCGTGGTCAAAGAACCCGTCTTGGAAATGGGCAGCGACCACATTACTCGAATGTTTGCACCTGACCAGGTCCACCAAACTGTGATGGAATGGTCAGGGACATTAACATCGGGAGCTCAGATCTGGTACACAGATGGCTCCAAGATGGACTTCGGCACTGGAGCGGGGGTGTATTGTAAAAACCCAAGGGTAGAACTAGTTTTTTCCTTGGGGAGGCATACCTCTGTCTTTCAGGCCGAAGTATATGCTATAAATGCCTGTCTGGGAGAGATAGCGAGAAGGGAAACACATGGGGCCCGGATTGCTATTTTCTCCGACAGTCAGGCAGCAATTAAGGCACTAAACGGACACGTGGTCACCTCGGCCATAGTCAGGGAGTGCCTAATTAACCTACAAGCTCTGGCAAGGCACAATCAAGTCAAGATTGGTTGGGTGCCAGGGCATAGGGGAATACTTGGAAATGAAGCCGCAGATGCGCTGGCCAGGGAGGGGTCCTCGACTCCCCTGATTGGACCGGAACCTGCGGTGGGTATTTCCAAATCCATGGTCAGGATGACAGTGCGAAGGTGGATGGCTGAAAGACACTGTGAGCACTGGATCAGGGCCGAAGGGATGAGGCACAGTAAGCTAACCCTTAGGAGACCTTCCTTGGGGCTGCAGAAGAGTCTCATCTATCTGTCTAGGCAGGAATTAAGGATAGCCACAGGACTACTCACGGGACACTGTGGACTAAGGAAACATTTGCATAAAATGGGTATCTACAAGGATGAACCAGTGTGCAGATTGTGCGGGCAGGAACAGGAGACTGCCACACACATCATTTACAGATGTGGAGTACTTGCTGAGAGGCGCTTCAACCTCTTTGGTGATGGAACGGCTTTGGTGGATGCTGAAGGTAAAACTCTAGTCAGGAAACTCCTAAACCTGGTAAGAGGGAAGGGGTTATTTGACTAGATCAGGGAGGTAAGTACAATATACCTTAAGGTAGCAGTGCTTCGGGCAATTCGAACCCGCTCCCAAGTTAAAAAAAAAAAAAAAAAAAAAAAAAAAAAAAGTACCTTTTAATTATAGTTCTAAAGTATTCACTAAATTATGCAATAATTACATAGTTTAATCAACGTATTCAAGATACACAATATCAAGAGCACAGTGGTATAATATATTACAATAAAAATATTGAAAAGAACCCCAATACCACAAAAATAACAAATAAGACAAGTTACTTAAGATTAAACCCTTATGTACATTTCGATGACCATGTCATCATCATCAGAGGGTCTTGTTACAAAACACAATCTAGCACACAAGAAACAAACTAGAATGATGATCATTCTAGTTTGTAACTTCTTGTGTGCTAGATTGTGTTTTGTAACAAGACCCTCTGATGATGATGACATGGTCATCGAAATGTACATAAGGGTTTAATCTTAAGTAACTTGTCTTATTTGTTATTTTTGATTATTTTTGTGGTATTGGGGTTCTTTTCAATATTTTTATTGTAGTATTCAAGATGATTACATGCAAGCAATTTTAAAATGTTTTACAATTATTTGCAATTAATTTTAATCACTATGATAATCTGAATAATTAAAAAGTAGTAATAATTCATTTAAACATACTTTTAATGAAATAAAAATAAAAACAGAATTGTAAAGGAAAATCTTTTTTAAAAGATTCAGGAATCACTTGAAGAGACATATCAATTGCTGTCACATCATACTAGACCGAGTGAAGGGTATTAAAGAAGAGAAACGGAATCAACTACTGTTATCCATTATCAGAGGAAAAAAATTCACAATTATCATCTACAGTAAACGTGTTAAGAAGTACTGTTGATTACTTTTGGCAAAAGATTGCAATGGAAATAACATAAAAGTCTTAGATTAAAATTATTTTATTATAATTTTAAAAAATTGGAAATTTTTTAAAACTAAAAGAACAATGGAAGCTAAAAATATAAAGAAACTAAAAAGTGAAATGATTGGCATATAACCACCATTTTAAATTATATAGTCAGAAAGAAAAAAATTGTTTCAAAGAAATTACACAAGAGATTACATTTTAAAAGTTACACAAGAAATTTTGTAAAAAATTGAAAGAGCGACTATCTTAAATTTTGTGTGAATGTTGCAGAAAAATAGTTCTTTAAATAGAAAATACCTGACTATTAAAAGACTGTTGAATTAAAAACAGGTTTTGTATTATAATTTTAAAATTGAGTTCCATCTCTAAATTCTTTATTGCTTTAGTTTATTTATTATAAATTTATCGAATCATTGTCAGATATAATTATTAAACTATTTTAACCAAATATTACAAAATTTTAATATTGTGTAAAGATAATAAAAATTTTTTGGATTAATTTGTGAGATCGGGATTGGTTTTTAAAAAAATCTTTCTTGAGTCCAAAATATTGTATTATTTTTCAAAACTTATTTTTTTAATAGCCGGTTAACGCCCAGTGTCCTATAAATAGGATGCTCACGTATAATGTTTTCTCATAATATATTATCGTTTTTAGGTTATGGAAGAAGATACTAAGTTTAGTAGTATAATAGTTACTTTTTCATTGAATAACCTTTTTCAAGCATTTAAAACAGTTTGATTTGGAAGTATTATTTCAAGTCCAACACTGCCTAGTTTTCATATTTTTAAAATTAATATTACGTTTCAAATGTGAAATACTTGCCAGAACATAGCTTCACAGAATGTATATTTGAAGGAGAGAGAGTGTGATTCTGTTTTGTCTTTGTGAGGGATTACTTTGAATCATGTTGTGCTATTTATAGAAAGTTGAAGCATCAGTAGATCTCGTCAGGAGCTCAGTTTGTAGAACGCCATCTGCTTTCTGCTATTTGTTTGAAGAATTATTGGTTCTTAGAGTTGGTGTTGTGTGTTTTAACGTTCATTAGGTCAGGTCTTTCTCTGTGATTTGTGAAAAACGACGCCAGAAGAGAAGATTTGATTTTAGGGACCTGTCTTGTTCCAATACTGTTTTGTTGTTTAGATTTTCATTTTACAATTGCATATAGTAATGCTCTATGTTTACAGGCCTCAGGCAGATAATTATTTTTCTTGTGAAAAATGATTAAATAACTTTCAGTTATTTAACATAAACATTAATTTAATTCATTAAAATTTAACCCCTTAAATTTTAAGTGAAATCCAATAAATTTTCAACATAATCAGTCGCAATATGTCAAATTGACAAATTTTTGTTCAGTTTCTATTTATGTGGACAGTTTTACAAATACAAGTTTCATTTATTTATATTATGCTCTGTGATGCTGTATTGATATTATATTAAGTATTTTTGTACATTCATAAAAAGCAGTTGTATAATGCATAACACCAAATCATTTTAGTATTATTATAGTCACATAATTTTTTTAACATCTTTTCTTTACTATACACATTAAAACAATTTTTAATTCTATTTATTTCCCTAAAATAAACAATGAAAAAAATTGAGGAAGTTACAAAATCAAAGAAGCTAATACAGCTAAATACTTTTATATTATGGAAAACTATCATAATATTATTTAGGGGTTTAATATCTTTAAGAAATTAAAAAACCAAGACAGAAAACATACTTCAGAATAAGAAACAAACACAGTAGAATATTTACAAAGATATGGTTTTAATATGTCAAAAGTTACAAAACACGATTTCGATAATGTTTCACTTAAGTGTAAAAATAACTCTTTTTAGTTATCACATGTAGTATTTTATTTTTCATCGCTAGAATTGATTTGTTGTGGTTCCCAAGAGTGAGACTCTGTGGGAACCAATTTTGCATGTCAGGCAGATACATTCCTTACATAGATTGCATAGCTTCTTATGCAGGTTTTCTGTTTTTACTTTGCAGATGTCTGATCTTGGCTTTTCAAATACCTTCCACCTTAGCCATACTTCCACTGCCTTGCTAATGATCAGCTTGTTGTCTGTGATTAGTCCTGTACCTCTTCAATTTAAATTAAATTTTAATAATCTATAGGCCTTCCTCTGTAAGATGTCTTTCCTGGAAATGTGTTAAAAGTAGCTGATTGCTTAGTTTGTATAGAAATACTTGTATATGAATATTTTCTTGGCTGTTTCCTAAAAAAACCACCTGTATTTTGATTTTTGCAATGTTCATGATAGACAAAAATATTACCATTGACTAATGTTTATTTCTGACAACACTGTATAGATCACAAAGCTTATCCATAACATTCACATATTATGTTAACATGGGCTGATTGTTATGTTTTTTAAAAATCTCCTGTTTTTTCATCTATGCTGCAATGTAAAAGCATAACTAGAGAAGAGTAGATTGTTTTTAGGCATGTATGATACAAGCACACGTTTCCCCAAAATCGAACATATTGGACAAACCAGGTCTATTTATTATATTCAGAAAGTCGAGTGGAAGTTACATAGTGAAAAATATGCAACATATGAAATTGTCTGCTCTAAAAAGATCCTCTATGAGTTCGTAACCCAGTTATCAGCAACGATTCTCGTCTAATTCCAAATTTAGGTTAACCAAGCTGCTTGACAACAACAGCTGGTTTGTTGCTTATTTCGAATGGATTGTGTGGTTGTCAAAGCATATACTTCCTGATTATGAGTATGCAACATTTTAAATTTGGTCATTGCATAAATTTTTATTTCTAGGCTTCGACAAAAAATATATGTGGAAAAAATAATCTGAAATCCCCAAAAGATAATTTTTTGCAATCAAAATACAACTTTCTGTGATAGGCCTCACAATAACAATTGGAAGAGTATTAATAAGGTTTTGAGGGGTAGGTCAATGATTAGCTTGATTAGGTACTTTCAACCACTTGATTGTTTGGTCTCTACAGAGGTAAAAAAAGATTTTCATTTGGCTTGACATCCTCTTAAATTCTGAATTGCCTTCTCTCTGATCAATGCCATCGATGTTATTTCTTTCTGAAACAAATTCTTCTACTACATCTCCAATAATTTTCTCAAAAAGTAAATTTTCTATTAATTTAACATTGGACAGATTATAGAAATAAAAATATCACTGATTTAACTACTCCCCCATGCAAGAAAATGTTAACTTATAAATAAAAACAATAAAATGTATAATGTTTGTAACAGAAAAACAACACAAGAACGAAAGATGCAATTAAATTATAAATTATGAACCCTAAGAAAAACTACAACATAATGCGAAATTAATCAATTTGATACAACTTCATAATAGCACAACACATATATACAGCAACAGTATCTCAACTACAATAATAGGTAATGGAAAGGTTCTGTAGAGGGGAGACAATACCTTCACTCAAAAACTAAATGGCAGACCATAACTATCCATATTAATTTGATACACTTGAGCCTGACAGAAGGTTAAATGAAAATATTAGGTAACAATAATAATAAAATATTACAACTATCAATGAAAATGTTTAATTAAAAGGCATCAAACATACACTTGTTATATTAAAATTCTAAAACTAGGAATGATTTAATTTATTCAATTTTGTTTCTTGTGGAAGTTTTTAACCCATATGATATTATATGATATTTTTCATTTACATTTATAAAATACTTTTTTTACATTAAAACAGAAATTTTAAAAACATTGTTATGAACCTTGATTCTTACCAAGAACATATTTTTTTGACATCTCAATTAATAGGTTCTTATTACTATCTCAGAATATTTCTACTTGAACATTCAAAAATATTGTTAAATGAGTGTTATCACTTTTTGTATATTTTCTATTCATGAAAACTGTTAAAAAGTAAAACCCATTTCCATGCATGTAAATACACAAAGCATTTCCACACTTCCAACAGAATCCTTAGTATTATCCTTGAAAACCTGCTGTAGAATGGTTCTTGTCCTGTTTAATTAATTCTAAATCTATATTGACTAATCAAATGTAAAGTTACATCTCTTCTGACAACAAATGAATAACTGAGATTTTAAGAAGAACTGTTATTTACAAGTAATTTGTGTCAGTTCTTTACAACTCATATTATTAAAGGAACTAAAACATAATATTATTTTTTCTATTATATAATAATACTATTATAATTCTTCTAGAAGTAAAAAATTATTTTGTTGTGTAGCTGCAAAGAAATGTTATTTCTTTCATTTGTTTTATATCTGATATATGTTTTAAAAAGTGTTTGAATATAAAAAATTAATGTTCACAAAAAGATTATGAATTTTGGTACCCTCAAAGCATAAAAATATTCCTGAATTATTTGTGGTAAGAAAACTGATATATCAGAGTTCATGAACCGAAATAATACTCTACCACTAAGAAGTTATACAAAAATTTAAGTTTATGTTCACTTGAACAGTAATGAATTACAAAGATATATAATAAAATATATAATACAAATCTCTCTAATTACTTACCCACTTTTAATTATCAACTGTCTAATCACCCACTTTTATGTCCTGCTCTTTTTCATTCCATCCTTTAGGTTACTCATTTATCTCGTCCAACATTACTCTTTCTTCATCTCTCCTTCCATGTTGTATTCATAACATTTCTGACGAGACTCAAGTATTCAAAATCATATCCATTTAACCATTAAGCCTACCATCAAATGGCCTCAAAGTTTTTAATAAATTGCTGTTGTTGATTTAATCACTAATATCTTCTTCGTCACTAAAGTAACTACTTTTTTTAATTTTTTTTCTCTTAGGTTCTGAAACAGGTGTATCGTATTTCCCTGTCGCTACTTTATGCCGATAGCTTTCGAGCTCAGCTTGTTCTTGCTGCAAAAATAATAAATAAGTTTTATAAGACAAATACAATCTTTTCTAGACTTCAAAATGTTTAACCTAAGAGACTACTGAGGGGAACTCACATGGCCAAATTAAAAAATAACATTACTACAAAGATAATATAACCACACATTGGGTGACAACTATACCCACGGCAAAAGAAAAATATATCAAGTATGTAATGTTTAAAATGACAAATAGATGGCTAATTTTTGAAATTTTTTATTAGTAAAACACTATTAAGTATGCTATTTTTTTAATGAAAAAATAAATTACAGTAAACTCCCGATTATCCGTGGAATAGGGTGGCCCGGCAACGCCGGATAACGAATCCCCCGGATAATCCGCTATGAACAAAGAATACGCATCAATAATCGATTATTATACCATAAGTTACACAAATAATGACCACGGTTAATGCAATTCACAAATAATCTTCAGAGGACAAAATAAATACAGAAAATAATTTAAAATGTCGATGTATTTGAGATTATAACACGTACATTTATATGTCTAACTATTTACAATACATACATAAGTATATGTCAAAAGTAAGTATGTATGTACATATGTAATTTCCTTTACACATAATACTTTAACTTTTTAACAAAAAAATCTGTCACTTTCGTTTCTTTTTTTGTGAGCATTGATTTAGCTTTAATGTGCGATCAAAGTTCCTTGAGAACCATTTTGTCGCACAGTGAAGAGTCGTCTTGCTCTAATTATTGTGTCCGTTGTTTTCATCTCAAAAATTTTATTTCTACCATATACAGGTTTATTTGGGACATTAAAACAGTGTATTAGACATTAAAATGTTTTATTTATCGGTTTACAACAAAAAAAAGGAAATTTACATAAAATATCAACTAATACAAATAATAAAATACTGCAAGACAAAAAATAAAATTCAATAAAAAAGACAGAGAAATAAAAATAACGCATAAAAATTCAAACTACCTACTACTAAAATAACCACTCAACGTTCAACTCGAAATGTTTGTTTCTACTTGTGTCACAAAGCCATAAAGATCGATAATGTATATGACAGACATGGATAATGAGTATGTCACGTCTTAGACTATTTATAGCTGAGATTAGCTGACATTTGATTACAATCTTATGATACACATTAGGTTTTCGGGGGTCCAAGCATTTTGTCATTGTCTCTTATATACAGTAGTCTGTTCCCAACTCGAGTTGGTTCATTCAGTCTAACAGGACAGTTATCATTTATCCTTGCGTTATTTGAGATAGCTTAGTTTATTTTTATGATCGTTGTTTTTACCGGATATTGTGCTGCGTTGAGTGGTTAAAAAAAACATTAATGAATCTGATTGGAATAAAAATTGGATATTTGTAAAACAATGGCAGACCCCGGATAATCCGCAAACTGGTTAATCCGCCCACGGATAATCGGGAGTTTACTGTATTCATAATGAATATTACAATCACTTTATTTTAAAACTGTATGAAGCAACTGTGGCGTAATGTTTATTTTTAAATAAATAAAACCTCTAAACCACAAATAACATTTATTTAAACCTTATGTACATTTCGATTGCTCAGCAATCATCTTCAGAGGTATTTAAAAAATACAACTAACTTTAAACAGCATAATACAACAAATATATAAGCATAAACCTGTAACTACTTCGCCACGCCCCTTAAATTTAAAAAACTAGTACGACCAATCACGTTGCAGTAAATTCCCCCTCTACAACTTGGTCCGGTCTTCCAACTCTCGTGGTGAAGAGTTACAGTTACAACCATTTCAATTTTACTAAAAAAAAAAAAAAATATTATTTATTAACAAAGTTATAACTATCTCCTAATTAATGAATATAACTGAGATTTAGGGATAGGCCCTTTATCACAATTTAATAAATTATTTTCGTCATATTTGTGGATGTACAAACTTTCAAAACTATTCAAAAGACCTTTTGAATTAACAGTTTTCAATAAATCATTTAAATCATTTTAAATCATTTAATTCTAAAGTGTGTTTAGTGTTTAGAATATGTTCTGTAACACTAGATTTTTCAGGTCTTTGAAATTTTATATGGCTAATATGTTCATTAAATCTGGTTAATATTTTCATTTTTGTTTGGCCAATATAAATTTTACTACATAAATTACAATTTATTTTATAAATCCCAGATTTATCTATCATCTTTATTTTATCTTTAGGGTTACCTAATACATTTTTTAAGCTATTTAAGCTTTTGTAAGCTACTTTTAAATTTACCTGTTTAAAAACTTTTTCTAGACCTTTTTTAAAATCCATATCGAATGGTAGGCTAATGAATTGATTTTTAATATTTTCTTTTTGTGTTATTAAGGTAGTAGAATCGTTTCTAAACTTTTTAAATTTTTGTTTCCTCAATATATTATCTATTATTTTAGGATCATATCCATTGAATTTAGCGATTTCTTTAATTTTGGCCAACTCACATTTAAATCTATTTTTATGCAATGGAATAGTAATTAATCTATTAACCATAGTATTAAAAGCTGCTAATTTATGGGATTTGCAATGGTTAGAATCTACCGGGATATATCTATCATTATTTGTATGTTTCCTATATATATCAAATTCAATTTTATTATTATTATTATATCAAATTCAATTATTAAATAATGAGTTATATTCATTAATTAGGAGATAGTTATAACTTTGTTAATAAATAATATTTTTGTTTTTTAGTAAAATTGAAATGGTTGTAACTGTAACTCTTCACCACGAGAGTTGGAAGACCGGACCAAGTTATATAGAGGGAATTTACTGCAACGTGATTGGTCGTACTAGTTTTTTAAATTTAAGGGGCGTGGCGAAGTAGTTACAGGTTTATGCCTATATATTTGTTGTATTATGCTGTTTAAAGTTAGTTGTATTTTTTAAATACCTCTGAAGATGATTGCTGAGCAATCGAAATGTACATAAGGTTTAAATAAATGTTATTTGTAGTTTAGAGGTTTTATTTATTTAAAAATAAACCTTATTTTAATGTGCAATATTTTAATACTCCTCATAGGTGTTTTGTAGAGCCTCTAATGCTAATAGCATCAACTACTGATGTGACGGAGAGAGCATCGTCATTATTCTGGGAACTTTAAAAATGTTCTAAATGCCCCCTAAACAATTGTAAGGATCATGACAATAACATCCTATTAGCTAAAAAATACTATTATAGGCAGAACTGAAGTAGAAAGATTTATCTCCCCTGGTACTGAAACAATCATGGCTTGTGTAGACAGAGATATTTCCTAAATTACACCTACTAACAAATGAAAAGATTATAAGATACAAAAGTATCTACTATATAAATACAATTTAACTGGTTCATCATAGATATAAATAGGATGATCTTATAAACTAAGTACATTATTTTTAAATTCACTGAGATAGAATTTTCATTTTGTTTTAAGGCTACTAGTAACTAAATCTTCAAGTATATAAAGGCTATTAGATAAATCATACCCAAACAGACCATATATATACACTGCACAGCCTGAGCCAGCAAAGTTTAGATAGTGCAAACATAATGCTAATGTTTATGCTACTAAGTGTCAACACAATTGTTTTATAAACAAATGTTCCCTTGGAAGCTAGGAACAAGACTTTTTCCAAACTTACTCAAAAACTTTCAATATCAATTTGGAGATGTATAGTGAAGACCATATATGAGCTTGCCTTAAGAAATTGCAGAAGGAGAGGATAGAGGGTCAGTATAAAAACTTTCCTAAAAACATAACAAGGACTGTAAAAACACTCATGGTAATTATAAAACTACTAGTCTACAATTCTCTCCAATAATAGTCTAATTTCCGTATAAATGCGTAGCCTTCTGTAATTTTGCGATAGCAGATCATTTCACACATAAAGCTGTTGATATATACCAGACTCTTGAATGAGTAATATGTTTTCAGAAGTGGTAGTCTCTCAAGGCCAACTTCACGGTTACATGGCCCGCATTATACAAATAAGAGAACAAATATTTTTTTAACACTGTCATTGAATTTTACCCTGCCTTAGCAGCAGAAAATCTGCAAACTGATTTTTAATTACTAAAACATTTGTAAATTACTTTAATTGCTGTAAATAAAATGTACACATTTTAAAATAGTTCACTTCTTTTCACTAACCTTTTAAAATTATTTATATGTTTTATTTGTATTTCAGCCACTTGAAAAGAATTTAACTTTATAACAAACTATTAATAAAACAGACAAGTCTCAGCCCCAATTAGTTCATTGTAATAAGGTACTACTGTATATTTCTACTTAGCGTTTATTAGAACATTTTACCTTTTTCACAGGGTTCCAATATTTTTAAAGTTTTGATACTCCTGCAAATGTCATCATCAACAGTTCAAATTAAATATAAAATTCAATTTGTATTTATTACTTTTAACCTTAAGTTTCATATGTAAAGAAAATGGAATTTGATGTTTTACTAAACAAATTTTGCCCAAAATGTTTGTATTTGCCAACCAATATGTCTTTGCGTTAAAAAAATATCTTTTTTTCGTTTTCTGTCAATTATACAATGAAGAAAATCACACACAAATTGAATAGTATGACTTATTCCACTTTAGTACATCTTGTTAAACCAGATCATTTTAGTTTGGATCTTCATGTCCATACGTGAACCAGCTTGTAAAAAGTGTACCTGGACAAAAATGTAAAAATGCATTTTGATAGAACTATTGATTATTCAAGCACATAACTCAGTTCATGAGTTCACTGACCATGCAAAATGATGAATGGCAAAGGGATTGTGTGGTGGGTAGTGCAGCATTCAAATGACATACAACTGTAGCATTCAAATGACATATAACTGTCAGAGACAGCTTAACATGCAACAAATTAACTGAGTTAATCTTTTAATTTATTTATTTGCTGTTTTTTAATTCCACTTGATTGAGAATTTGTACTCATACACAAGACCAACAAAACAAAAAATGTTGTGACAATAGAAAAATTATGTCAACCAATAGGCCTAACTGATAAAGACAATTAAAAAAAAACTGCTGCAGACTGAAATAATTAACAGAAAAAATATTGGTTAACAGATTGGTTGCGACCCAAACTGATCTGACTTAATAAGGTTTTACTATATGTGATATTTCATATTGTCTATTATTTTTTTGTTGCATTGACTTTATGAAATTATTATTATTACTTGTAAATAATTTTTTCCCCCACTAAGTGCAATAACTTTACCTTATGTGATGAGGTACCTTTCGGTCACTTGACCATTGTCGAATCACTGTGATTCAATGTGACAATGGTCAAATGACCGAAAGGTACCTCATCACATAAGGTGAAATAATTGCACTTAGTGGTGGAAAAAATTATTTACAAGTAATAATAATAACTTTATATATATATATATATATATATATATATATATATATTGTAACATTTATAGAATGGGCTATATAATGTTCTTTAAGAATTGGAAAAATAAATTAGAAATAACTCACACAAAATTTAAAAAGAAATTCATTAAAAGATTGGTTAGATTAAATTGAAACTAAATTTAGGTAAAAGCCTAGAATTGTAAACAAGGTATTTGAATTGTAAATGCATAAGGAAATTTGTTGTATCAAATAAAATTAAAAACAAGATAATCTAATAATAATTATATTCAAACAAAATTGTAAATATTAGTAACATAGGGCATAAGTAATTACTTGAAGGAGAAAGTGAAAAAACGGTAGTAAACAAATTGAAAGGTTATGTTCTATGAATTCAGCTCAAAACAAACACAATTCGGAAATATTACAAAAGTAAAACACAAAGACACTTCACACACTAATAATAGTAATTAAATAAACACTGGAAGGTTTGTTAAGGATCGGAAAATTGAAACAGTATTTTAACAAAATTAAAACTGGTGAAAACAAGCGCGTTATTGCATCAGCTGTAAAAACAAATGGAAGTAAGTCAGAGATAGCGTGGGGACGCGACAAGACGGATCTGCCAGGACCAGTCAAAATTCTATTTATTAGGAACTTCGTCAAAATTATAAAGATTTGTTAAGAAGATTGGCCAAACTAAATTAAGGAGAAGTGAATTTCAAAATATAATACAGTGGTAATATAATGTGAAGTAAATAAAACGAATTTAAGTGTGTAAAATGTCTAACTGGAGAGAACGGGAATTTTACGTAAGCGACCAGCAGAATTTTGATATTTATTAAGTTGAGTAATAGCGCTATAAAAATAACTTTAGTGGACTTTTAAGATAATAGAGAAGTTTAAATTTGTACATTAGAATATCTTGTAGTTAATTAATAGTAAGTAATAAGAAATAATCCAGTTCAAATAGTTTCGCCTTTTTGCTTATTCAAAATTAAAGTATTTCCATCCGGAAAATATTTATTAAAGCTAATTTCAAAATTTAATATTGTTTTTTCAAAATTTATTTAATTAACCTAAGAATTAAAAAGAATATAGCCCATGCTATAACCCCGAGATAATAAGAGATCGTAAAATTAGCCTAGGGTATATTAAAAATTTGTAACTAAAAATCAAAGAAAGTGAGTTTAGTATATTGTGTTAAAATTTGTTAAATTTATTTTTGTTCTGTGTATTGTTTAAAGGTTGAAATAAAAGAAATGTTATAATAAAGAATTTTAAATTATTCAGGAGTTTGTTTTGTACCTAGAGAAAATAATTATTTTCATTTAATAATAAAACCCAGTTGTATTGCGTAACGGAAAAAACGTTAAAATATATATATATATATATATATATATATATATATATATATATGAAGTTAATAAATTACCAATTTTGAGTAATTTTATCCACCATTAAGTGCAATAATTTTACCTTGAGTGATGAGGCACCTTTCGGTCTTTGACCATTGTCGAATCACTGAGTGATTCGACAATGGTCAAAGACCGAAAGGTGCCTCATCACTCAAGGTAAAATTATTGCACTTAATGGTGGATAAAATTACTCAAAATTGGTAATTTATTAACTTCATAAAGTCAGTGCAACGGAAAAACAATGGATAATATTAAATATCAGGAATATATATATATATATATATAGTTTGTGAAATTTGTTTTAAAATATTTAATACCAATCCAACTTACCTCAAATTTAATAGCAGCGCTTAGTGTCTCTAAGTCTGGTTCAATCTCTTCTTCTTCATCTTCCTGTTCAACCGTTTTTTTTGGTTCACATCTTTTCCAGTCATCATCTTCATCACTATCATAATAATCTTCTGCTTGCTATATACACATACCATGTTAATTTTTTTAATAGAATTTTCTTTTACGAGTATTACAAACAAATAATTTGAACTGTTTAAAAAAACATTTTTTGCAAGTTATATCCAGAAAATAAGTCTTACTGGTCATAGAAAATAAAATATAGACTTAAAAAAACATTTGACAAAACAGAGTTGTCCAACTTACAAAGGTGCCGCATATCAATCTTTGGGCCAAACTGTAGGCTACACTAATGCGTGCTGCAAGGTTCGAGAAATCTACTTACCTGGGGGGGATGGAATTAAAATTACTGCCCAGGGAGAAAATTTTTTAGAATTAGAAGCAAAATAGTGAATTTTGAGGTAGTTAGATGACTTGGACTGACTGAAACACTAACCTAATTTTGTATAACTTTGTTAAATAATTATTTCTTTTTAAGTTTGAGAATCTATTGGCGGGCCCCACAGAATAGACAGGCAGACTGCATGCGGCCACCGGACTGCCAGTTGGACAGCCCTGTGATAGAGTGTTGACAAATGTTTAAAAAAAAATCAAACTTGCTTGAAATGTGACTTCTGTTTCTTAAAACAAAACCAAGAAGCTTTCAATATCCATCTGAAAACTTCCTAATTGTGTTAACAACAAAAAATGTTAGCACTATTTGATTTCACCTTACAATAGACACAGTTAATGTTTTAACTGATTTTAATAGCTATAAATAAAACCTAAACATGCTTTTATTCAGTTTTTATTAGCCTTTTATAATATTTCTCTTTTATTTGTAATAGAAATTGAAAAATTTGTTTGCTTTATAAAGAACTTGTATTAAAACAAACAGCCCTCAGCCCCAAATTACTTTTATAATGTAATTCACCTGTAGTGAACTGAAAATGCTGTAACTCTCTAGTAATATGTCAGAGTTAATACCATGCTTACATGAAACTGTGACTACAACACTGCAATGCCAAGAAATACAAATAGAACTTACTCTCTGAAATACTTCATACTTCATTAATTTTTATGAAACACTTATTATTATTGTAAACTGGCAAGATATAACTAAAGACTTGAGTACAACTATTCTTTGAGCTTAGCTTGTGAGGTTATGTTACAACAAATAAAAGACATACACAAAACTTACAAACTAATAATTTATTGACTCATACATGTTTCATCATCATGACCTTGTCATTGAAACGCGTATGAGTCAATAAATAATTAATTTGTGAATTTTGTGTATGTATTTTTATTTGTTTTAAAGGCTTGAGATGTGCGGAATTGGAGTAAAGATGATTAGTGAGGGTGAAGGCTAGTCAGCTGTCTACCTCTCACATCTAGCCGAAGGGGACAACAAGGCACTGTGGTTATTGCAGACCGAAACGTATAGGAGCAGGGTTTGACAAATATTGAATCAGTGAGGCCCTTTCATTGTGCAATGACTATCCAGGTTTTTTGCTATATCTCACCACTTTTAAATAAAATTGGAAGAAAGTTTTGTTTTTAAGGCATAAAACCAGAGGATTTTTTCTTTAAATATGATCTAGTATGACACAGATAATTTAAAAAAAAACCTTAGGATTACAAAATTAGTGTTTGCAATTCCAAGACACAATTTTTCGACAGAAAAACAAAATTCCATATTAAATTTTATAGTAAAAGATGTTTCTATTACAGCCAAGTTACTAAAGAAACATTGTGGTCATATCTTTTTTTCTGTGCAAACATAATTACTAAAAACCTCATATTGATAAAACCAAAATATTATTAAGTATAAATATATCATACCTGAGAGTCCTTGTTCTTTTTTCGGTTTCTTTCCTTCTTTGGTGGAGGTTCTCTTTCTCCAAGGGCATTTGCAGGGCAAGAATAGCTTAAATGTCCTTCTTCCCCACATTCATAACAATGACTTTTGTCACTGTAGACTTTACGTCTGATAAATTCAGTACTGCGGCCATTATCCTTTGCAATGCTACTTTTTAAGGTACGTCCAAACATCTAAGGAAAATAATTTGTTTAAATAAGCAGATTTCATTATCAGATAAATCTATAATATTATAAAAGAAATAATCTACTAAAATACAACTGTTTTTATTAATTGAGGAGTGCGAAGATAAAGACTGGAAGGGTCTACAAACTATTTTTTCTGGACAGCTAGGAAACACTTTTCCAGTGCTGCTGTAAAAAGTGCCGCGGTAAAGACCGTAAATGCCCTGTTAATAAAAAAATACATTGAATTCAAGAAAATTATTGTAATAAACAAAATTTAAATGAAAGAAAGACTATTATTTACTTAATTTTTTTTTTTGTAAACTCAAACATTGTATTCACATCAAAATCCTCATTTAAACTACAGTAATATTTTCCTAATATTTCTATAAAAATCTTTATATTTAGCATCCAAAACATCAGTCATACGGAGTAAGACAATTGATCTTTTTATCACTTATTTTTCTCCCCTGAACAATCTGAAAAGACCAACAACCAATAGCAAATGACTGTTTCATTTTTAATACTTAAAGGCATTCCTTTTGTGACTTTTATTAGACGTGTGGTTTATTTAAACTGTTCCAGGATGAACACTTACAACACACAATGAGAAACTTTACTTAGTTGAAGATATTAAGTTTTAATAAACAGTTTCGCAAAACCACTGAAGTAAAAAAACAATAATTTATAGACATCTTTTTCGCTTTGAAAGTATTTTGTGGGTATTAAAAGTATAAATTTATTACACATGATTTATGTCTTAACAAGATTTTTGCAATCCTATCTCTAAAAATTGACATTATCATCCTAAAAACGATAGCATACTTTCAATTATATGTATGTACAGTAGAGTCTACAAATTCCAAGTCCTGATAATTCGAGGTTTCGTTAAATTCGAGCCTATTTTATCTGTTTGAAAGAAAAAGATGAATTGGACTTCCAAACATGTTTACAGCTATATGATATAAAAAGGAAAAGTCAGGCCTCCAAGATATATTCATATCAATACTGTATGCAAAGAAAATGAGCCGGGTTTCCAAGAAATGTTAATATTAATACGGTATGCATAGGAAATGAGTTGGGCTTCCAAGAAATGTCTATATCAATACCGTAAGCAAATTAAATGAGTTGGGCTTTCAATAACTCTTCATATAAAGTTCTATAAACTGATTTTGTACCTTGTTAATTATAGTACTATACTGTATTAGGGTTCATTAAAACACCAATTTTTTCTAATGCCCAGGAACGTATTTCTGTGTAATCCGAGTTTTCGGTAATCCAAGGTGGTATCGGTCCCATCTGCCTCGAATTATTGAGACTACTGTATTACTTTATACTTCTAAATTAAAAAGTATGAGAGCACAATCTGAAAACAAGTATAAATATCCTATTGTTAACTGTGAATTAATGTGTTCACACATTTTCTGCAAATGTATGTTTAATGTTTCCATGATTAAGTGACAGGTTTAATTCATCAAGCCTATAATATTAAAAAGTAAAGCAGAGGATAAATTATCTACCTAATTAAAAAAAAAACACACCTCATCTAATTTAACTTTGATGGCATGTAAAATACAATTTGAATTTTGTTTTACTAATGTTTTGCCAATTTACTTTTTGAGATTAGGTCACTAATCACTGTTAACGAAGACATCATGAACATTTTAATATTTCACAGCAATTTTCATTTTAAAAAGTGAGATCTTTTGTAGTATATCGTGCACTTTTAAATTTTGCAAATAAAATATCTGTTACAACTTACTCATATTATGACTTCCACTTTTGTAAAAAAGCTCAATTACTAAAAAAAAACACTTTCAACTGCTATAACTGATCATTCCTAGTGTCTATGTTGGCCACCAGGATCCACTGTTGTTTGTGTAGGGCACCTTTTTTACTCAAGGGTGTTGTGTTCTATCTAGCATGGCTGTAAGGTCAGCAAATTATAAAATAAACATGAATTTTATTAAATTTCCTAATTTTATATCGGTAATGTAACTGATTTTGATACAGGACAAAAGAAGACTTCAACTAACAGATATTTTAAAAGTAATTTTATTAAAATAGGTTACTTACTTCCTGATTACAAATCTGATAATTTTTTAACTTAACTTCAACTTTAACTTTAACTTTAACTCAACAAATTCCATTATTAATTTTTTGAAGTGCTAAAATAATAAAATAAAACAAGAAAGTAATAGCATAATTGTTATTTTAAGTAGTGGTGAACTTGTTCGCATGAACATCGAAGACACTACTTTTCACTTATATCGCGCCTGTAATTTATTATTAGGTGTTTATTGTTGTAGCTAGGGTAATAGTTCTAGCTATTTAGCAACCCATTTGTATTCTAAGCCGTAAGCGTAAGCTATCCGAACAGCATAGAATTTTCAAAAAATACAAATGGAGAGGGCCGCACCAAATTATTTTGTGGGCCGTATCGACACCTGGTGTTGGGTGTAGACATCTCTCTTCAATGATCAGAGATATTTAAGTGGAAACAGATGCTGCATTTAGTGCACTGTCAGGTTATTTTCCCATACATTCTTCAGGAACAGACCATAAAATGTCAATAAAAATCGCCCTCTTTAATCACTTGTTTAAAAAATCTTCAGTAAATATAAACTATATTTAAAACTTTTCCAAAATCTGTTACTGAGCCATTTACTTCTATGAGTTCACTTTGCCACAAATACATTTGAAGGAACTAAAATATATTTTATTCTTTTCTTTCAGTTATTATTTTTTAATGGCAATTGCATGTTTAAATATAAAAAATAAAATAAAGGTTACACATTACCTCTTGGCCATTGATTGAATTTGCACATTTTTTTGCATCTTCTCTATTTAAAAACAGGATGAAAGCAACACCTTTACTTTTTCTAGATTGCTTATCTTTGGCAATTGTAACTCTGAAACAGAATATTACACAGAATACTTTATAGTTAAAATTGCACTACTCATAATATGTTATACAATAGATATGTAGAAAAGTCTTTAAAATTAAAAATGCCTTGTTTGTTGCTTTTTAGGCTTATATAAAATAAACTATGTACCAATTAATTTAAATGGTTGTAGCAGTAATACTTGACAAACACTGGATACATGTTTTAATTTCAAAATATTTTTTCCCAAAAATTCTTTACAAAACACTAAAAAGTACTATATATTACACATCTATATGAATATATAGCTACAAAATATCCAGTAGAGGTAGGTCTGGTAAAAAAAAAAAAAAGCTTTAATTATTTTATAATCAACTAAAGCAATTCTTGCATTGAAGTCTTGTCCATGACTCACAGCATTAAACAATGCTCTGACCTTGTGCGAAACATCTCTGTTGAAAAATATCAGTAAGATGTGGTTTCTTGTCAAGTGATACCAATAGTATTGAGGACAATTTTTTCTTAAAATATGTGAAAAGGAAGAAAATTGAAAAAAACTTTGTCAAGTATTAACAAAATATCAATATTAATTAATTGTAGCTAAAATAGTTACAAAGTTTATTGGGTGTTGGTACCTGGATGTATTCTAAGAAATTGTACCATTGTTTATAATTTGCGACATTTAAAATCCCTTTCAAGCAGTTTAGAATAAATTTAAAAGTGAAATATATGATAAAAATTGAAGCATATGCCATGATTGACCATTGTTAAACCAGAAAGTTACTTTTTCGCATTTCAAATGTAAGTCTGTAATTGCCTATATCGTGAACCGGCTGTGCAGTAGCTACAGCACACTGTACTACGTCAAAGTCAATTTATTTCAATACTAAACTTGAAATGTAAATATTCATTACACTTGTTGGTTTATCATGGCAAAAAAAACCACTACTTACTGATTTACTCAGCAGACGCGTTTCGCAATAAGTCAGCGCATTTTTCAATGCTGTGAATTACTGACAAGACTGTTGCTCAGGTGCGTTGTGTTGGTGTGAGTCTGTGGTGTGTTATTGTTCATAGAGTAGTTGTTAATTATGTGCTCAACTAGAGTGTTTGATTGGGAGTGTGTTTTGTCATTTAGAATGTGTTGTAGATAATATTTATGGTGTTTATATATCTTATAGTTTTCTACTGTGTTACGTTTTTTGCTTTTATTGATGTAATGTAGATTTATTATTCTAAATGACAAAACACACTCCCAATCAAACACTATATTTGAGCACATAATTAAACACTACTCTATGAACAATAGCACACCACAGAACAAAAATACACCACAGACTCACACCAACACAACACACCTGAGCAACAGTCTTATCAGTAGTTCACAGCATTGAAAAATGTGCTGACCTAGCGTTAAACACATCTGCTGAATAAATAAGTAAGTAGTGGTTTTTTGCAAGATAAACAAACTAATGTAATTTTTATAAAAACCTCAAGATGTACAACACAAAGACTGCAAGTAAATATTCAACTTTTGGTTAAAATTGTATACAACATAACTATATACCTAAATTAAAGGTACCTATATACCTATGAAGTATCCAGTCAGGATAGATTTGGTTATAATTTTATTCAGTATTACTATCTATCTAAATTAAAATATTTCTACGAAGTATCCAGTCAGGATAGATTTGTTTATAATTTTATACAACATTATTATATTCCTATATTAAAATATACGTAATTATTAATATCAGCGACTGTCGGTGGGATCAGCGAATTTTTTAAATCCTGGTCAATTTTAACATGCTGAACATCAATCTGAAGTTATTTTTTTACGGCAAACATAAATTAATAAAATAAACTAACCTGACCTGACCTAACCTAGGTGCTTACCTTAAAAGTATTTTGGTGGGTACAACGTTGATATTGCACTGAGTTGGTTTATATTCACCTTAGTTCACTTTAAAAATGAAACGATCTTGGCTAAAACCCTCCACCCACACTTTTCTGGCCTATTTTTGGCAATGAAACTAACTTACCACACCTAAATTCGAAGTCGTTATAGATCTTTGCTATGCTATCGCATTTCAAACAGTTTGTATTTGTGAGGAGCACGGTTTGCGAATATAAAGCCTCAATAACTCGCTTTTTCTTCAAACAAACAAGCTTTGAAAAATAATGTGTGGCAAGATCCGTTACAGTCACATCATCACACACACACACACACACTAAATACCAGCTTTTTCGGTTGAAAAGTCACGTGGCATATGTCGGCCAGTCGGAAAGCATCTTACAGGTCACATGACTTAGGTTTGTCGGTAAGATTCAACAAGATTCTTTTTCACAAGAATAAAAATTTTTTGCACGTACAGAGCGTTATTAAGCACCTAGGTTAGGTTAGGTTAGTTTATTCTATGTTAATTTACGTTTGCCGTTGAAAATAAATACAGAATTGTGTTTAGCAAGGTTAAATTGTCAAGGAATAAAAATATTTTGCCAATCCGAGCGGTAGTTGCTGATCTCAATAATAACCCAAATATACTTATAAAGTATCACGATAGATTTGGGTGTAATTTTCTGCATTGGCAATAAGTCAAAATATTTACCAAAATTGCAACCAGATTAAAATTTTTTTTAACAGCGTCAATAACACTAATTTACGCTATACATTTCTATACAGACTAACATTTAAAATGTGGAAAAATATAACTTTCCGCATTTTGTGCAGAAAAAAGTTGATATTTGCGATCTACCCATTAAATTAGGTAATTAAAAAAAAAATTAAATAAAGAAAAAACCAACATCATTAAGACTATATTTTTACGATTTTAATGTGGGAAAACAAACCACGCATAAACACACACACACACACTCACACTCAAATATATATGTATAAAATCACAACAAAATCTAGACTTAGTGCAGTGCGCGTGCTGTAGCTAATGCAGGCCCCGTTCATGCTACAGGCCTACATGCAGACTAACATTTAAAATGTGAAAAATGTAACTTTCTGTAATTTATAAAAAAAGTTGATATTTGTGTTCTACACATTGTAACGAATAATTTAAACAAAAATAATGTTTTTAAACCAAAATCGGTAATTGCTAAGATCAGCTACTACCGCTCCGATCAGCAAAATTTTTTATTGGATTAATTTGACCTTGCTGAACACGATGCTAAAGTTTTTTTTATTGCAAACACATTAAAATATATATATATAAAACCTAACCTAACCTGACCTGATTTTCTTAGATTAAAATGTGTTTGCCATTAAAAATAACTTCAGATTCTTGTTTAGCAAAGTCAAATCTAGTATGGAAAAAAAATTTTGACGATCGAAGCGGTAGTGGCTGATGTTAATAATTACCCTGAAGTCATTAAGATTATATTTTTATCAAGGCTTTGCCCAATTATAATACTCCTGTGTGGGGTGTAATGTTTTGAATGGAGGATTATGTTAAAAACGTAATTTTCTTAAAGAAAACAGTAGTTGTTTATAAGAGCGGCCACCTACGATATTTTGGAAAACTGTTCAAAACCACCAGAAAGGGCAATATCCACAAGAATGTTTTTTACTGAATAAAGTTATGTTTTTTCAATTTGAAGTAGGGTAAACCCATTACTGGTTTTAAAATTATAAAACGCCTAATACTAAGATTTTTTTAATTGTGTAAAAATTAGGTTAGGTTTAGCTCATAAAGAATAACATTTGTTGATTCCATCTTCGCGTGAGCTACTAGTAATCACTAAACACTTTTAAATGTTTTAAACTTGCCTATAGTAGCACTTACTTTGCTTGTAAGGATCTCCCGAAACGGCCGTCCTCAACAAGCAAAGTAAGTGCTACTATGATAGCGGTTTTAATAATGATAACCTAGTAATTTACAAATAGTTTAAACACATTTTATATTGTATTTTCAATGTAATTTGTATTTTTTTAGCTATATACTTACTTTACAACTTTGCCAAACTTGTCAAATATTTTGTGAAGATCGTTATTAGTTAGAGAATAAGGTAAATTTGAAACATAAACAGTACTTTTACTAGGAACTAAGCCACCACTCATTTCTATTTTCTAATTTTTTGAATAAAACCAAATTCTGACTATTCTTGAGAAAACGAACTTATCAACCATGTTATTCCCTTTGAACCATTTGGAAAACATGATAACCTGATACCCAAGGTCCCAACGTAATAGAACAAAATTCAATATTGTCCGGAGTTGTACTTACAATACAACACAGGGTACACTCTGAAATTAATTTAACTGTTAAATAAATAAGTTTGTATTTTTAATTCTTGTAATGAAACATGAAATCTATTAAAAGGATAAACAAAAAAATAATTCTATGTCAATTTTATGCGGCGTTTCATGCTACAATGAGCAGAAACAGATTCATATATTTTATGTAACATTTAACCCTGGAACACTAGAGCTATTTGTGAGCGCATTTCACTAGTGCCACGTAAAATTGACGTGTTTGAATAAAGAGTTGCTTTTGGTCATTTAAATGAGGTTTTGCCGTGTTTTATTTATCTTCTTTTTCTTCTTTATTTATTTGTCAATGTTTATTTAGTATAAATATTTTTATATATTACATAATACATATTACAAAATATAATTTGAAATGTCTTTATAATTTCACATGATGAATTAGCCACACTCGGGACATTTCTTTAGTTGATGCTCCCCGCAAATTGATTTCCCACATGGGCAGTATGTCGTGGTCATCCTCTTCTTTTTCCAATTGCAAAAGTTGCAATATGTTCGTGATCCTTGCTGCGAAGTTACGCCTGTTTGCTGTCTTTCGATACTCAAGACCTTCCTAATTGTTCTCTTCAAATCATTTGAAATATTTGTCTGTTGGAGCCTTCGTCTTTGCCAATTACTAAATAATTCGTTATGTAAAGTAAACATAAATTCATTTCTTGAAAGAGCCTTTTTATCATTATTTTTATTAAGCGTGTAGAAGTTGTGTAGGTAAATTATATAAGCATTGATGAAAGAGATGTTAAAAAAAAGCACAATGGCCAACGTCTGGTTTTCCTGCCACAGTTTGTAGTCTGACACATTTGATCAAACGCGTCCACACTTCCTTTTGTAGCATTATATGTTAAGATAATTTCAGGCTTCTTGGAGGCATCATTTATAGCTGTGTCTCCATGCATAGTAGATATTAGAATAACAAGTTTGTTGTTCTTGGGCTTATACGACACGGCCGTTACATCTTCGTGAAAAAGAAACATACTGCTCGCTATTCCTCGGTTTTCATATTTTACATCCTTAAACTCTCTGGTTTTTTTTAATAGTCCCAACAGTTGTGAGTTTACATTCCTTTAGAAGATGCTTAGCAAGTGGTACACTATTGAACCAGTTGTCTAGAGTGAGTTTTCGGTTCGTTCCTGATATAGTTTTGGCTACAAGTTTTTCTAAAAAGAAATCTGCCACTGGTTTTTTATGTGGGACAGTACTTTTTCCCAAATAAGGTATAGCATTGATCATGAATTTAGTGCTATTGTCACACATCATGACTATTTTTATCCCATATCTGTTGGGTTTGCTTGGAATATACATTCGAAAAGGGCATTTGCCGCTAAATCCGACCAATTGCTCATCTATATGAACTCGCTTTGTAGTTTTTTATACAGCTATCAACTAAGATCTCCCAGATTTCAGATACAGCTGCGAGTTTAATATCCTTTTGTCTTGCGAATCTTGTGGTATTGTCATCAATACTAAGACAGGCAAGAATAAAAGAAAATCTTCTTTCAGACAATGTTGCTCTGTATTTATCACCAGAATAATTATAATCAAACATTGTTCTAGTAGTCAAATGATTGTCCTTCAATACTGCTGACAGTACTAGAAGTTCAAAAAATGCATCCAGCTCTTCATAAACTAAATCGTTTAGGGATCCATTGTTTTCATTCTTATACAATGCACGTCTTACCTTCATTTCCTCATTAGTGTGAGTCAATATTATTTTACTAATATCCTCATTTATGAAGAGTTTAAAACATCCAACGGGGTTGAAGGCTGCATTACAATTTGCAGTCGGGCCAGGAATGATATGGACGATATTTTTTGCTGAAGTCTTAACAGTTGAAATATTGGCCTTAGTGTTCCAAATAAAATTATCTTTTCCACTGAGTGTATCAACATTTGGCAAAACAATGTACTCCTGAACACACGTGTCAATGTTCATCTTTTCTACTTGCTTCTGCTTGTTTGCTTATGTTTATCTCATCCTGCGTACTAGTTGACCCTTCATTTCTTTTCTCTTGATGGCCGCTAGTGGATGCTTGATTACGGGAAACCTCATGCTCTTTCACCTTTCTCTTCTTCAGTTGATGCACTAGCCCACGTTCTATGTTTCTAATACGGTTTTCTGTAATATGTTCTTCACTTTCATATGTATTGTCGAGCTCTGCCCTATCTGGTAGGTATTCGGGATCAAAATCGCTATCGTACTCATCTTCTCCATCTGACTCCTCTTCAAATTCTAAATTATCCTCATCACTTATCTCTTTCTCCAATATGTCACTTATTTCACAGTCTTTTAAATATTCTTGGACACTCAGTTTTAGCCCACAAGAAAAAACACGAATAAAAAATAATATAAAGATACCAAATGTCAACTAAATGTAAGAAAATCAAAAACACCCAAATAAAAAATAATTTAAAGTAGTAATCAGACAACTAAATATAAAAAACTATGTTGATTTCACAAGGGCTACGTAAACATTATGTGTACTCGCTTGACTTGTATCACTAGCGCCACGTCAAATTGACGTCCTAAAATTTTCAATTATTACTAGCGCCACGTAAAATTGACGTACACCTAATAAACAACAGGATATAGACAAGTACCAAAACTCAATAACACTAACTTCACTATGCCGTCTCAAGGCCAACTGACACTAGAAAGCACTGCTAGGAGTTGGGCAGTCTAATTCATGTAGGAGGGTGTGGAGAGAAAAAATGGTAGGGCAATACGTAATATTTACGTACTCTAGCGTTCCAGGGTTAAACAATATTTGTTGTTTTGTCATTTGAAAATAATATTGTAACGATATACGTAATGTGTTTTTGTAAAACCCTTTTGGTATTATTATTGTATTTATAAATTAATATTAGGTAACTATATTAATTATTCTTTTTACATGAATTTAAAAATTACATCAATGAAATAAATGCAAAAATTCAGGAAAAATCACAAAAGAAATCATACACATTTTGAAAACCTTTACAAAACAGGACTAAGTACTTCACTCACAACAAGAAATGTTACACACAGAAACAAGGCCTACCAATGGCTTTACTGATTTGTGATTTCAAGAATTCTCGCAGAAATATTCCTACAACACAGAACAGAATAAACTCATAAATAACAACAAACACGTAGATAAGATAATTTATTGGCACAGATATATAGACGACGTTATAATTACTATACCGAGAAAACATAAGACAATGCCAATAACTCCAAACACATATAAACAAAATACACAAAAATATCCAGTTCACTGCAGAATTTGAAAACAACAAAATATTGAATTTTTTTGACATCACTATAACAAAATATCAAAACAAACATGAATTGAACATATAACTAGCCTAACATGTCAGACACACTGATACACAACACATCGAACCACCCAATACAACATAAACATGAACATTCAAACATTTACTACTCAGCCTAAACAAGATACCTATTTGTAAAATTACTTAACTAAGTGAATACGTAATTGCTTAAAATCAGAGTAGAGGGTTAGCTTCGTAAAAGGAACAAATGTTCTGAAACGCATCAGCAAATAAGCAATTATGTATTCAATTAGTTAAGTATTTTTAAAATTAGATTTATCAGTGAATTCAAGATGATTAGGTACATCAAGCAACTTCAAGATACCTATATCCACAACTAACTATACAGATGAACTAAACGGAATCAAATATTTAGCTCGCAAAAACAGATATGACAATTATATAATAGACAACCTAACAGAAAAACACTTAACAATAACAGTAACAACAACACAAACACAAACAAATTCATCACCCTCACACACACAAACAAACTCTCAAATAAAATAGCATACCAATTCAAAAAAGCAGGATACAATGTATCTTACAGAACAACATAAAAGCGAAAAGGCTATCAGACACATCATTAATAACAACACCAACACATAAAATAACCCAGGAATATACAAACTACAATAGGTCCTATATTGGACGAACGGACAGATCTTTCACCAAAAGATATAAAGAACACAAAAACGCATTGCACACTACTATTGAATCCACCTTCGCAAACCACCTAATAGACACTAAACACTCATGCAATAGTATAAAAAATAACATGAGCATCCTCTACACACTAAAACAATATGAAATATACAGACATAACAACATACATAAAAATGACATTCTAAATGAACAAACATGATACAGATCACACATACTCTTCGATCACATCACTTCTGACTTTCAAAAATTTGTACCAAAGAAGCACAATTGCAGCAATCCTAGTGGTAAAAATACAAGGCAGAAGAAGTCGAAAGACAAAAATGTTTCCTCCTAGTGTAAGTTAACAATTTTACAACCTTTAGTTAACAAAAAGTCTGGTCGCAAGTAATATCAATGTGTAATAAGGAAATAAATACAATAGAAATCACCAAATCTATAAATAAGTATTGTAAACAACTACATATCATGTAATATATTTGTGGCTCTCAGCCCTTAAATTTTACAAAGAAAAAAGGATTTAAATAATATATATAATAAGCAGAGGGCCACACAGATAAATTTAAAAGCGCAAATCTGTGAGTTGCTTTCAGATTATCATTTAACAAAGAGTTTAAGCACACAGTTAGAAAATAGATAATAACTAAAACTCTAACTTCCATTAAATTAATGGTCTTCGGATTTGTAGTCGAATGAGCTTGGTTCGCACACCGCTTTTCCACTAAAACACTTTAAATGGGATAATTTTAAATTTCCTCTAGAAGAATAAATTCAAAGTTTCAGTTAGAAAATTTTACATAGGTTAGAAGAGAGAAGAAGAAAAGGCGGAGGTAGGAGATAATCAAAGATAGGTGGTGATGAAGGAAAACTAAGGATAGGAGGAAAGAATGTTGAAGCAGTCTTTAACACGTTCAGCACGGCTAGCGTACCGGCACGCTCTGGGTTCCCTTACCAGGCACTGAGAGCGTGCCAGTGCGCTTCCCTTCTGAGAGACGGCGAGCGCAACAGCATGTTCACTCCCAGTCTAATTAAAACTTCTCTAGGGTCGATAAGTGTTTTGAGTGTTTCGTATCAAGGTTTGAGTTTTACGTCAGTACTTCAGAAGAGTTTGGAGAACATAGTGGCTGAGTCGTTTTTAAACCATCCCAAGTTAACTTTTTGATGCTTTAACTGAAACAATGCTTCAGGGAGTTTTATGAACAGATTTAATTTTCTTTAACTTTTATATTTTAATGTTTTTTTAAAGTTTTAACCACTTAACGTGGAAAATATCCAGTTAAAACAACGATCATAAAAATAAACTAAGCTTTCTGAACTAACGCAAGAATAACTGATAACTGTCTTATTAGAGTGAATGAACCTACTCGAGGTGGGAACGAACTACTGTAAATAAGAATCATTGACAAAATGCTTGGGCGCCCGAAAACCTAACGTGTCATCATAAGATTCTAGTATACAAATGTCAGCTAATCTCGGCTATAAATAGTCTAGGAGATGACATATGCATTATCTATGTCTGCGTTTACATTATCGATCTCTATCGCTTTGTGAAACACGACACAAGCAGAAACAAACATCCCGAGTTGAATGTTGAGTGGTTAATTTTAGTATGTAGTATATTTTAGTAGTAAGCACTTTAAATTTTTATATAAATTATTTTTTTCTCTGTCCTTTTTATTGAGTTCTATTATTTGTCATACAGTATTTTCATTTGTATTTCTTTTTTTTTATTGTGACCCAATAAATAAAACAATATTTTAATGTCTAATACACTGTTTTGATGTCCACAATAAACCCGTATATGGTGGAAATAATATTATTGTGATAAAAACAACGGGCACGATAATTAGAAGCAACGACAAGCTATGCTACCTGCATAGCATTTCCATGATTCCACTGCCGTCATATGTAGAAATTAACGGAAAACAGTTGCAAATGTTGCCAAAGAAAAAGCATTGTCGAAGAAGAGTATGAAGATAGATAATGCAAGATTTCTTGAATATGAATGTATGGGAAAGTAGTTACCTTAGAGACTGATGAGATGGTACTTATAGGGTGAAGCTAGAGAATGGTAAGTATCATTGATGAGAGCAGTGTTCAACCTGCCACCCACCTTGAGAAGACCTGGCTACAGTCGGTTCAGAATGTGTTTGCACCAGATGTAAACACTAACACGAGGCGAACATGTGCAAGGGACGGTAAGCTATGAGTCCGGTTCACAATCATGCATGGGCAATTAGGGCTACGTCTTACACTGGTACACTTAATCATTCAAAAAAGAGAATTGTAGACTAATAAAGTAATAAGACTTTTCAATAATTTATGCTACAAGTTTTTAACTTACCATGTTATTATTCTACATCCAAGGGGTCTGCAAAATCCGATTCTGATGACAACGAGAAACTGTTGTCAACAGCTATGACGAATGGCTCGATGTCTTCAATTATATTGTCTAATTTCCACATATTCGGCTCTTCAACGTTCACCACATGTTTCACATATTTTCCCCACTTATCAGGTGTAACACGCGAGACACCTTCGGTTAACAGTCTGTGCACCTCTTTAATGTTAAAAGTAACATTGTTAGACGCCATTTCTATTGGGTTTAATTCACAGTGATAAGGAGGGGTTCTCAAAGCTATTCTAACTGGTTCTTTAGCAATTTCATTGATGACGTATTTTTTGTAATTTGGCCTATGATAGGAAACGAGTTTTAGTAATTCGACCTTCAACATGGATTCATCTGAAAAAATCCCTTTGTCAGTCAACCACTTTCGAATTTGTTGCTTATTCAACGGGTCGTAGGTAAACTTTCAACTTGTATAGAATGACACGGAGCGTTGTCCATTACGATACCGCAGTTGTCGTCCAATTTCTGTATTATCGCGGAAAACCATTCTTTAAAATTTTCACCATTCATTTCTGATACTGACGTATCTGATTTTGATTCGAAAATCAACAGTCCATCTTCTACAAAACCTTTTTGTGACCCAATATGAGTGATAATAAGTCTCTTACCCTTTCCAGTTGGACATTTTAAGCCCGCCGACAGACCCCTCAGAAAAGCATCTTTACTGGAACAGACTGACTTATCTGTCCCAACTATTGATTTCGTATGGCCTGCATTGACCCACGTTTCGTCCAAATAATAAATCGTACGACCTTCCTCGCGATAGGCTTTTATTTTTCTTAAGTAATCTCTTCTCCATAGAATAATATCTTCTTTGCCCAACAATATACTTTTACAGTTACGTTTCTCATACCTGAAATTTAGCATTTTTAATATGTGAAACAAAGTGGTTCGTCTTAGATTAGGTAAGCCTAACTGTTCATCGGTATTAGTGCTAAGTGTAGTACTTTATTACTTTATTTAAAGTCAAAAGTTCGTTTTAAAAAAATAACTCATGTACTTTCTTCCTTATAGTTGTTTTTAAAAAGTCATCCATATTATTAAAAATAGTTTTGGTTTTTGTTTTCCTTTTCGCAGGAGACTTTAGCGTATCCGTTTCTTTTTTTCTTTAATGATTGAAAAAACACTTCGAGCAGAAATTCCTGCAGATATCGCTACTTTTATAAAGGCGTAAAATAACTTGTCTTTGCCCGGAGTGTATTACTTGCCCTCGTTTATTTTTTTTACGGGTGATGACATTGCTTGAAAATTAATCCTTAAAAAACTAACAACACCACAAACTCACAAACACAAATATAACAAACAACGATCTTAAATTATTACACTGTCACTCACAACTAAAAAATGTTAGGCACAATAAACAGACGAACAAATGTAACCCTGGACGTTTCCAGACTAACTGTTAATCGGGCGGCAGGATATTTCAGTTTTGTCACGAGGTCACTCAGCCTATAGGGTTGCCGAAATCGTTATGTTCACGTGAACAGTTCACCACTCGCTGGTGCAAACACATTCTGAACAGACAGTAGTAATAAAAACAGGTCAAAGGCCAAAGAGAATTTTGAGGTTGTTTATGGTGAATAGACATTATTGAGTTAAAATAAAAAGAGGTTTTAAATGAAAAGTGTTTTGAAGCGATACCATCCAAGAAACAATTAGATAACATGATACAGAACAATAAAAAATATTCATGTTTTATATATACGAGGGCTATTCAGAAAGTAAGGAGCTTTTCTGTCTCACGCCGCTAGGCGCGCGCTGATCTCTTACATTTTGGTGCGTGCGCACTCGGCAACTCAGTCTGCGTCCAGCAGTGACAACGGGAACGTTTCTGCTTTGCCCGTTTTTCAAAGCTTGTCCACCGCTATGATAAATGTCTCAATTTGTTTGGCGACTATGTAGAAAATTAGTATTTTAGTTGCTCTTTCAGTTGTATCTAATAAAAATTCTTTATTGTACTTATTTTTTTTAAAATTCAAAAACATTCCTTACTTTCTGAATAGCCCTCAGATATATATATATGAAGTTGATATATTACTATTGTAAATACTTTTATCCACCACTAGTTGCAATAATTTTACCTTGTTGTGATGAGGCACCTTTTGGTCACTTGACCATTGTCGAACCACAAAGTGCCCTTAGTGGTGGATAAAAGTATTTACAATAGTAATATATATATATATATATATATATATATATATATATATATATATATATATATATATATATACTATATACGATCGTATATATATATATTAGTTTTGGTTGGTAAAGATTATTTAGATTTTTTGGACTAGGAGACTGACAGACTTACCTTGGTAAGAGTCCACACTGTAGTCTTGAAATAGAAACACATAAAAGCACTTAAACAATGATATATTTCAACCACACAGTGGTCTTTGTCAATCGAAGAGAAAACACAAAAAGAAATATGAGAGAATGATATAAAATAAATACAAGTTGTAATCACAGATTGTGTAGAGTAGAAATCAGATGTCACAGATGTACAGATTAAAGATATATATATTGTTTCCATGAGCATATGAGTGATTATAGTTTATATAAGTCTGTCAGGGGAAAAGAGATAAGGCTATTAGGGAAAAAAAAAAAAAAATAAATAAATAAATAAAAATGAATGGGTTTATCTGATATTGAGGTTAGGGGATTCTCTGGATTTGGTATACCACTGGTATGATAGTTCCCACCTTCTCAGTTCTGAGGGATTGCAATCAGGGGGGAGTGATTTAATTATTTTTGTGGTATAGCAGTCATCAAAAGTTGTGATGTTGTGACTCGCAGCATGTTGAGCTGTTGGTCTATCCATATTCATAATTTTAACATCATGTCTGTGGCCATTCATTCTGATATTCAAACCATCCGTGGTCAGGCCTATGTACTGTGCTGAGCAAAGTTTACATTGTAGCTGGTATATGACATTTTTCGATGTACAATTATGATGACCCTGTATTTTGAAGACCATTTTTGTTGTTTGGCTGTTGAAACTATTTGCTGAGGGGTGTATTGGACACGTCTTGCATCTAGGTCTATTGCATGGGAAGGAGCCATGAGGAAGTTTGTGTGGTTTCTCTGCATCAGGGTCTGGTAGTTTAGGATGTACTAGGATGTTTTTCAAGTTGGGAGGTTGCTTGTACCAAATTTGCGGTGGATCGGTGAAAAGATTTTTGGTGTGGACGGAAGCTTGAAGAATTTTGAAGCCATCTTTCAATATCTTGTTGAGTTTATGTAGACCAGGATGGTATTCTGTTATTAAAGACAGTTTATTTTGTTCTGTTTGTGGTTTATGGTGAACCAAGGATTGTGCTGAATGAATTTGGTTTTCAATGAGTTTTTTTGGGTATCCTCTTCTCTGGAAGGCTGTTGATATCTTTCTATTAAAATCTTCCAATTCCCTATCATTCGAACAGATTCTCTTACGGTAAGAGAATCTGTTCGAATGATAGGGAATTGGAAGATTTTAATAGAAAGATATCAACAGCCTTCCAGAGAAGAGGATACCCAAAAAAACTCATTGAAAACCAAATTCATTCAGCACAATCCTTGGTTCACCATAAACCACAAACAGAACAAAATAAACTGTCTTTAATAACAGAATACCATCCTGGTCTACATAAACTCAACAAGATATTGAAAGATGGCTTCAAAATTCTTCAAGCTTCCGTCCACACCAAAAATCTTTTCACCGATCCACCGCAAATTTGGTACAAGCAACCTCCCAACTTGAAAAACATCCTAGTACATCCTAAACTACCAGACCCTGATGCAGAGAAACCACACAAACTTCCTCATGGCTCCTTCCCATGCAATAGACCTAGATGCAAGACGTGTCCAATACACCCCTCAGCAAATAGTTTCAACAGCCAAACAACAAAAATGGTCTTCAAAATACAGGGTCATCATAATTGTACATCGAAAAATGTCATATACCAGCTACAATGTAAACTTTGCTCAGCACAGTACATAGGCCTGACCACGGATGGTTTGAATATCAGAATGAATGGCCACAGACATGATGTTAAAATTATGAATATGGATAGACCAACAGCTCAACATGCTGCGAGTCACAACATCACAACTTTTGATGACTGCTATACCACAAAAATAATTAAATCACTCCCACCCTGATTGCAATCCCTCAGAACTGAGAAGGTGGGAACTATCATACCAGTGGTATACCAAATCCAGAGAATCCCCTAACCTCAATATCAGATAAACCCATTCATTTTTATTTATTTATTTATTTATTTTATTTTTTTCCCTAATAGCCTTATCTCTTTTCCCCTGACAGACTTATATAAACTATAATCACTCATATGCTCATGGAAACAATATATATATCTTTAATCTGTGCATCTGTGACATCTGATTTCTACTCTACACAATCTGTGATTACAACTTCTATTTATTTTATATCATTCTCTCATATTTCTTTTTGTGTTTTCTCTTCGATTGACAAAGACCACTGTGTGGTTGAAATATATCATTGTTTAAGTGCTTTTATGTGTTTCTATTTCAAGACTACAGTGTGGACTCTTACCAAGGTAAGTCTGTCAGTCTCCTAGTCCAAAAAATCCGTATATATATATTGTAATATATTTATAAGTTATGTTAAATATAAATAATTTCCTTAATACAACTGCTCCATCTTGTGGTAGTCAGATTCTAATAATAATTTTTTTATAATAAAACAAATTTGAATAATTAACCTTAAAGAACAATAAGTTGCTGGGCGCCAGTTAGAATTACAAAATAATTGTAACCTTAACAGTAAAATTTAGATTATTTTTTTTTTATTACTAGTAATTACTTACATTATAGTAATAAATAATAAACATTTTCTTTTAATTCAATTCATCTTTGTTTTAATTTAGTCTTTGATTACTCTAGTTACAAAATTTTTTTAAATCCACTTTTTCTATTAATTTAATTTAATTTAATAGCACAAGACTTTTTATCCCAGGTTATCCGGTAGGTATTAATTATTATAAACTATTGAACACTTCTGGTTACAAAATAAAATTGGTTTTTTGCAATTAATTCTTTAATAAATTTTAGAAAAGAAATTCCTAGGCCTGCAGTTATTAGTTTTGAAAGGAATATTAAAGTTTTTTTAATGAATTTAATTAACTAATTTTGCTTATAAGAATGATTCTACAATATTAACTTAAATACTAATTTACAAATTTTCCTTAATTTGGTACTTAGCTGAGATTTATTGTTCTTGTTCAAATTTATAGCCTTTAAATTTATTTTATAACCAAATTTCCTTCACCACTATATTTTTTTATACTTTCATCAACATTAGCTTCGATTAACTTTTATTTAGGCTAGCTTAATGTTCAAATTCTTCCTCTAATAAAATTTTTGGACCAACTAGGTTTTTACTTCCAGTACTAAGGCTCTTTTTTTTAATAATGAAATTTTCTTATTTGAGACTAGAGAAAAAGAATAAAACTTTGTTTCCATTGTTGAAACATCTGTTAAATAACACACTGATTATTTGATTTTTCATCTCCTTTCATGAACAGTTAAGTTTTGATACTACTGTATATGCAATAATTTTATGTCTGGTAGATTTCTTTCTTAATCTTGTGTTGTTTTATTTATAATTGAGTGCTGTTTCTTCTTTAAATGTGGTTTTAATATTGTATCATAACCTTTTTTAGGTTATGGCTCAAGTGTTTACATTTTCTGTTTATCCATTTCTAATTCACTGATAATATATTCCAAAATCTTGTTTGCTATTTATTGTTTTAGTGGTTTATATAAAAAACGTTTCAATGTCCCCTATTATGAAAATAAAAAAATAAAACTTTATAAGAACAAAATTACTTCCATAAATCTAAAGTCACCTAAAATGTCAATCACTGTTTATATATTTAATTTTTTTCATTTAAATAATATATTTTCTTTTTTTTCAACTCACTAATAGTCTTATTCAATACAATTACCAAAAAAGACAAAAACAAAACTTTGATTACATCACCTCTCCTAACACATATAACAAATTAATTAACAATTATCATAATAAAGTCAATTATTTCTTTTTTTTATTTATTTTTTTTTACAATAATTATCAGTGATTAAGTCCTTTTTCTTATTCTACATACAAATTTCTTTACATATGTCTAGCATTTCTTTCATGACAAGTACTTATACATCATTATTCATTAAATCTGGATTCATATATACATCCATGTCACTCATCCATCCAATAGATTTTTATTTTCAAATGTTTCATTTAGTTCTTGCTACTTTTAGTTTTGTGGTGATAGCCCACTTGTCTCTTATTAAGTATTTCTTTCATAGTTAAGCTCAAATTCTCCTTATTAGTACATATAAGAATTTTCTTATATCTCTCATAATTTTCTATCACCTTATTACGTAGTTCGATTATTACATACATAATATATTTTTATTTTTTATTACTTCGACGCAATTCAATTATTTTATAATTATCATATTACCTCCTCCTTTAACTCACCTAAATTAAATGACATAATTCTATTAACATATTTGCTCCAATCTCCCCTTCAATTCTATAAATTCATTAATTAACCATATTTTATATTTATTTATTTTAGTCAAATCCATCTCTCCCCTCTTAGTTACATCCAGTAGTTTTTTAGTCTTATTCTGTATTTATTCATTGGTCATAACCGGTTAGGTGGTCTTGTTAGGTTTGTTCATGCGACATCTCCCTCATATCATAATATCTTTTCAATTCAGTTGTATGAAATACCCCTTTGCTCACATTTTTATAATTATCCCATAGTTCATATGTGGATTGCCCTATTTGCTTACTTATCTTATATGGTCTATATACATTAAATAGTTTTCCCATTTCACCCTTAATTCCCTTGGCTTGCCGATTTGTTTGACTAATACCAAATCATCTATACCAAATAAGCATGTTTTATGTTTTTCATTGAATTTTGTTGCCCTTGCCTCTGCTTTCTGTTTTATTCTCCCTTTAGCTACTTCTATTATTAATTGTGTATCCAAATTTGAATTATTTAAGTTTTGAATTTCAATGTATTTGTTCCAAAATCTCTCATCATTTCTTCCAAATTGTAATTTATTTAGTGTAAAACTTGTAGTTTCATGTGGTACCTCATTAAGCATTTCATTAATAATATCTATATATTTAGCCCACTTCTTATGATTCTTATGACAGTATGTTCATAAACATCTCATTATCTCCCTATTTACTCTCTCAACTATATTACTCTGTGGTCTTCGTATTGGTGAGAAGGTGGGTGTTATACCTTTATTTTCTAAAAACATTAACCACCTTTTGTTTGTAAACTGTGTACCATGGTCTGACTGAACTCTCTACTTGTCCATATTTTTCTAAATAATTACCTAAACATCTTATAGCAGTCACTGTATCTGCTCTTCTAATCTTATAAATTTTAATGAATTTAGTGAAAATATCTAAAATAACTAAAATGTATTTATATCCTTCACTCTTAGGGAAAGGTCCACAAAAATCTATAGACAATTGCTCTTTTGGTTTATGTACTTTAACTCCCCTCATTAGGCCATGACTAATTTGATTGGTGTGTTTAGCTCTTGACAGTTATCACAAAATTTTAAAATATTTTTAATAGCCTTGTACATTTTCTTTCATGTAAATACTTCTTGTAGAATGCAATAACACTTCTTGGATCCTATGTGCATATAATATTCATGACATTTTGTTACCAGCTCTATAACTAAATTCTCTGGCACAACTATTTTCCATTGATTTTTACAGTTCTTATATAAAACTTATCTTTCAATTTTGAATTTATTTTGGTACTCTTGTATGTTGTCGAAAATATGTTTTAATTTACTGTCTTTTAATTGAAATTTATGAAATTTTGTTAATTTATTAACAATTTGTTTATTCATAATCCTCTCTATTAAGTTTATAACTAATTCATTCTGATTCTGACCATATTCTTTTTTTTCTGTATCACATGGGTTTCTACATAGAACATCAGCAACCACATTATCTATCCCCTTACAATATTCTATTTCATAATCATACTCCTATATTAGTAAGATCCACCGATATAGTCTTGAATTTAGAATTTTACAATTTTTGATGAACGTTAATGCTTGATGATCAATCGATTTGTATTATAACCTTCTTTCCCAAAATAATTTGTCTTGCTTTTTGTAGACAGAATAACACTGCTAGCAACTCCTTTCCATTGTATAATACCTAACCTCACAATTATTTTATGTTCTGCTCATGAACATTATGGCTTGCTTCTGTCCAACATCTGAAATTTGGTACAAATGTCCACCAATGGCATACTCACTGGCATTTGTTTGTAAATAAAATATTTTAGAGTAATTTGTGTGTTTTAATACATTTGTTTTTATAAAAGCTTCTTTAATTTTATTAAAATTTCGCTCCTCTTCCTTAGTCCATATAAATTTTGTTTTCTTTTTTATTAGGCCTAAAAGTGGTTAGATTAGATTTTAATATTTGTCAATAAATTTGTTGTAATAATTTGCTAATCATATGAATCCTTTTAGCTGTTTTGGATTTCTTGGTCGTGGAAATTCCATAACTGCTTTTATCTTTTCTTTGTCAGCTTCAATACCATTTGTTGTTAACCTATATCTCCAAAATGCAATATCTTGTTTACAAAATTCTGTTTTAGATAGTTTTATAGTCATGTTGTTTTTCTTAAATTTTTCAAAAATTTTCCTCAGTGAATTTTATGCTCCTCAAAATTTTGTGACATGCATACAATGTCATCTACATAAATTAATGTGAATGGTTCTAATTCCTCTCCCATTATCCTATCCATGGCTCGAGCTATAGCTGCTAATGATGTCTTCAAGCCATATGGAGTGACTATAAAATGGTAAATCTTCCCATTAAATTGAAACGCTGTATACTTTCTAGAACTTACCTCCAACTCCACTTGCCAAAAGCTATTATTTGTAAGGTCCATTGTACTTAAATATTTTGCTTTTTTTGCTTTATGTAATATCTCGTTTACACCCTTGTAGCATTCATAATCAGGTATCATGATTTCATTTAATTTTCTGGCATCTAGGCACAATCTGATCTCTCCACTATTATTTATAACAGGTATTATGGGATTTATGTATGGGCTGTTACTTTTTTCTATTATTTTTAAATTCAACATATTTTCAATTTCTTTTTGAACTGCTTCTTGATATTTGGTTGGTATGGGATAATTTTATTGAAAAAATGGTAGATCTGTTCTCACTTTAATTTCATGTTTGTAAGCCTTACATACTCCTGGTTTATCTGAAAATACTTCCTTAAATTCTTCAATCAGCTCTATCAATTCCAGTTGATGCTTTTCATTCAATAATTCACGTCCATCTCCAATTCCCTCTATAATTTTCTGTCGGTTAAATTCTTCTTCTCCTGTATTTTCAAAATTTCTATTTTCATTCTCCAAACTTTCTAAATTTTCCCATTCATTTTCTAGCTGATCAAGTTCACTAATTTCCAAATTTTCATATTCCAAATATTCTGATTCTTGCCTCCCTCAAAATTATTCAATTCATTTTTAAATTTTGACTAATTCCTTTCATATCAATGCTAGTATTAACTCCTAGATGATTTATTTTCAAAGTCCAATTTTCAAAATTTATTTCTGCCCCAGTTTCTATTAATAAATCTGCTCCTATTTATTATTTCCCTCAATAGGCCTGGCACTATCAAACATTGTAAAGGTTACTCAATTTCTCCAATCCTTCCTATTATCATATTAATTTTATTAATCTTCTTACTTTTCTTGTTTATTGCCGTTTTAATAGTTATTGCCCCAATAGGTAGGGTTTCAATTCTTCCTAACTTTGCTTTATTCTCAATGAACCATTTTCCTGTATGCATGATACATTGCTTCCTGTATCAATCAAGGCATTTACATTAATAGACTTAAATGAAATATTAATTTCTGGACTTTTGTATATTTTATTATTTTCTGAACCTAAATTTCGTTCCTCTTCTTCATTTTCTAAAAATTCTCTATTTATTAACACGTTATTTATAATTGGACTGTTGTTCCGAATTTCTAAATTTTTTACGGAGTATTTCATTGTATTAGGCCCTGGTATTATCTCTCCGTTTTCCTGAATACTATAATATGAGGTGATATTACCAGCGCCTACTGGTTTTCCGACTGTTGCATTTGGTCGTTATTATTGGTTTTACCTACCCTTGAGGGTCTTGGCATTTCTATATTGTTAACCTCTTTATTCGGTTCCCTATTCTCACTCTTGCCATAATTATTCTGGTATGGATTTTTTTTATCACGTTCGTATGAACGAACCTCCTTTCTGGTACCTTCAGCATATGTGTTTCTACCCTTTGACTCGAAAATTACACTTTAGGCCTATATTCCCCTCTATATTCAACTGGCCTACTTGGTCCCCTTTGCTCAGGCCTATATCTTCCTCTGTATACTCTGTATGTTGTATTTCTCTCTTCTCTATAATTTGTTTTATTTCTTGGCCTTTGTTCGAAATTATTCTGTGGCCTATTCCAATGTTCCCTATCTCTCAATCTGATATTTACATTTCTCTCCTTAATATCTTCCTCATTCAACAATCGCTCCATTTCTCTAATATTATTGATGTTTTGCACCCTTCTAACTGCCTGTAATTTTTCTTTGAAATGCCTTATTAATTTTCTTACGATCTCCTACTCAGATGGTGGTGGTGTCATGCTCCTTAAGATCACTACCCTTTCAATAAAATAATCAGCTCGACTCACTCCAGTTCCCACTCTATATCTTTCTATCTCAATTCTCTCTTTTATACCTTCCTGTATCTCCCTGACCCAATATCTATTCATAAATCTCTCTCTCCATTCTGGGTAGTCACCTATTTCTTCACTTAGTGACTCCCACCATCTAGCAGCTCCTGCCTCCAATGCCTTGTCTATTATTCCTCTCCAGCTCTCATCTATCCTTTCATTACCTGTATTACCTTTATGGCTTCGTTCCTATTCCCTCCATCTTTTTCTATTTTTTTTTACTCGCCCATATATCTGGTCAACTTTCTCATTCATCAATTGTTTTCCTCCTATTACCTCTAAATTAATTTTATCAATGTTATCTTTATTTTTCTCTACTTGAATTTCAGTTTCCACCCATCTTCGTTCAAGGTTTAAGACTTGGTCTTTATTTTCCTTGATTCTTTCGCCTAACTTTTCTTTCATATCCTTATTTTCCTGTAGTAAGTCTTCCCTTATAGTTTTTACATTTAATATAATCTCTTCCTGTACTTGTAGTTTCATATTTTCCATTATTTTCTTATTTTCCTCCTTTAGGCTTTCGAATCTCTTGTCCATTTCCAACCTACTTGAGGCAAATCCTCTGTTCATCTCTTCAATCTTATCTAACCTCTTCATTTTCTCTTTAATTTCCTTCTTACCCTCTTCAAATTTGCTACTTATACCTTCTTTCATCTCCCTCAGAAAGCTCATCATTCTATCTTCCTGTGAGTTCCTGTCCCTATTATTTTCTCTCCTTCCATCTCTATTTTCTGATACTTCCCAAATTTCCTCATCTATTTGGGTCTCTACCTCACAATTTTCTATTGGCATATATGTGCCTTCCAATTCAGTTCCTATTATTACTATACTGCCCCCTTTTTCCATTTCTATCTGTTCACTTTCCTCCCGTTCCATTAAATATACATATTTTCCCTTAGCTACCTCTTCTCAATTCCCTTCCTTCTTTTATTCAATTTTCTTAACTCTTCCCCTTTTTCAGTACTTCTTGCTTTTCCCCCTCAAAATATATGCAGATCTATTCTCGTCGTCTGACATACCTGAAATGTTGCTTATCTCTCACACAAACAAAAATTCAAAATGTCTTTAAAATTCAGTTGAAAAATTAAATTTATCTGTACCCAGACTTAATGATTAATAATTTATAACCTCTAAATTATATATAGATTTACTCAATTTATTGTTATTAAAATTGTTTTTTTATGTGCTCTTTTTCTTTTCTTTTAATTTTTTTTTTCTTGAAGGCTTAAAATTTTTTTATTTATTAGAATAAATGGTTTATCTCTCACACTAATCGAGCCCCACGTTTGTGTGCCAATTGTAATATTGTTATATATCTTATGGTAAATATAAATAACTTCCTTAATACAACTGCTCCACCTTGTGGTAGTCAAATTGTAATAATAATTTTTTTATAATAAAACAAATTTGAATAATTATCCTTAGAGAACAATAAGTTGTTGGGCGCCAGTTAGAATTACAAAATGATTGTAACCCTAACAGTAAAATTTAGATTATTTTTCTTTTTTATTACTTACCATTTATAGTAATAAATAATGAACACTTTCTTTTAATTCAATCAATCTTTGTTTTAATTTAGTCTTTGATTACTCTAGTTACAAATTTTTATAAAATAAACCTTTTCTATTAATTTAATTTATTTAAATAGCACAAGACTTTTTATCCCAGGTTATTCGGCAGGTATTAATTATTATAAACTATTGAACACTTCTGGTTACAAAATAAAATTGGTTTATGCAATTAATTCTTTAATAAATTTTAGAAAAGAAATACCTAGGCCTGAAGTTATTAATTTTGAAAAGAATATTAAAATGTTTTTTAATGAATTTAATTAACTAATTTTGCTTATAAGAATGATTCTACAATATTAACTTAAAGACTAATATAAAAATTTTCCTTAATTTGGTACTTAGCTAAGACTTATTGTTCTTGTTTAAAAGTATAGCCTTTAAATTTATTTTATAACCAAATTTCCTTCACTACTATATTTTTATATACTTTGACTAACATTAATTCTATTAACTTTTATTTAGGCTAGCTTTCTTAATTGTATTCAAATTCTTCCTCTAATAAAATGTCTGGACCAACTAGGTCTTTTTGCTTCCAGTACCAAGGCTCTTTTTTTTAATAATAAAATTTTCTTACTTGAGACTCTAGAGAAAAAGAATAAAACTTTTTTTTCCATTGTTGAAACATCTGTTAAATAACACACTGATTATTTGATTTTTCATCTTCTTTCATGAACAGATAAGTTTAGGTACTAAATGCAATAATTTTATGTCTGGTAGATTTCTTTCTTAATCTTGTGTTGTTTTATTTATAATTGAGTGCTGTTTCTTCTTTAAAAGTGGTTTTAATATTGTATCATAGCCTTTTTTAGGTTATGGATCAAGTGTTTACATTTTCTTTTTATCCATTTCTAATTCACTGATAATATATTCCGAAATCTTGTTTGCTATTTATTGTTTTAGTGGTTTATATAAAAAACAGTACTATATATATATATATATATATATATATATATATATATATATATATATATATATATATATATATAACAATTATTTGTTTTTTATAATTTGTTTACATATTTTTTGATATTTTTTCTATAATATATATATATATATATATTGTAACATTTATAGAATGGGCTATATAATGTTCTTTAAGAATTGGAAAAATAAATTAGAAATAACTCACACAAAATTTAAAAAGAAATTCATTAAAAGATTAGTTAGATTAAATTGAAACTAAATTTAGGTAAAAGCCTAGAAATGTAAACAAGGTACTTGAACTGTAAAATCCATGAGGAAATTTGTTATATCAAATAACCTAACAAATAAATTAAAACAAGATAATCTAATAATAATTATATTTAAACAAAATTGTAAATATTAGTAACATAGGGCATAAGTAATTACTTGAAGGAGAAAGTGAAACACGATTGTAAACAATGAGATTAGAAAGGTTATGTTTGTATGAATTCAGCTCAAAACACACACATTTCGGAATTATTACAAAAGTAAAAAGTAAAGACGCTTCACACACTAATAATAATAAATAAATAAACACTGGAAGGTTTGTTAATAATCGGAAAGTTGAAACAGTATGTTAACCAAATTAAAACGCCATTGTAAACAGTCTCGTTGTTTACAACAGCTGTAAAACAAGAAGTAGGTCAGTTGCAGTCGACTCTAGTGAGAAGAAATCGAACTAAATTATAGCAACATGTGTTTTAGAAGAAGGAGAGGCCGCCATATTTTAAACAATTTTTAAAAGAAACAGGACGCGTTAGTTTTAGTTATAGCGTGGGGACGCTACGAGATCGGACCTGCCATGACCAGTCAAAATTCCTTTTGAAGAAATTCGTCAAAATTATACAGTTTTGTGAAGATACTTGGCAAGATTAAACAGGGATAAGTGAATTTAAAGAGTTAATACAGTGTTAATAAAATTTTATGTAACTAAAAAGAAAATAAGTGTGTTAAAAGTAAAATTTAAAGAGAACGGAATCTTACATAAGCGACCAGCAGAACTTCGATATTTATTAAGTTGAGTATATAGCGCTATAGAAATAAACTTTAATGGACTTTTAAGATAATAAGGAAGTTTAAATTTGTACATTATTAGAATATCTTGTGATTAATTAATAGTTATTAATAAGAACATAATCCAGTTCAAATAGTTTCGCCTTTTTGCTTATTCCAAATTTAAGTTTTCCATCAGGAAGTTATTTATTAAAACTGTTTTCTAAATTTAATCTTGTTTTTCAAAATCTATTTAATTAACAAAAGGAGTTAAAAAAATAGCCCATGCAAATAAACCCCGAGATATTAAGAGATCTCAGAAATAGCCTAGGGTATAAAAAAAAACCTTATAACTAGAAACAAAGGAATTGAGTTAAACCTATTTTTGTTAAAGCTTGTTAAGTTGTAAATTTTTGTTTTGTGTTTATTGTTTAACTGTTGAAATAAAATTGTTATAATAAAGAATTAGGAATTGCTCCTGAGTAGTTTTTTTGTTATAAATAGAAATTAAATATCATTCAATAAAATAACAATAATAAACCCTGTTGCGGTTTTTTAATAATTATGTTATAATTGGCGCGACAACGTGAGGCTCGATATAATAAGAGATAAAGTTTATTTAGAGAGATTTTGAAACAAAATTAATTTAGAACTTTTTATATGAAAAACATTTGAACTGGAAATAGATTTAGAAAAATTTTGTAAAATTAAACACTGAGTTGAATAGAGTCAAGGCTAGGTTTATAGTAGCCTATATATATATAAATTGTTTAATTTTGTATAATAAGTTACTTACAGTTAAAAAAAAAAAGAAAAAATATGTCTGATGAGAGGGAATCATACAATTTGCGGGGAGATAGAGCTTAAAAAACGGGAAAAGGGACAATTTTGGAAATGAAAGAAATAGAATTGGAAGGCACAGATATGCCAATAGGAAACAATGAGGTAGAAGAAGCTAGGGGACTACCACCTATGCAAACCCAACAAAAAAAACGGGGAAATAATGAGAATGAAGATTTAAGGGAGATGATGAGAACTCTCATGGAAATGAGTGAAAAAGGGAGAGAGGATCTAGATAGAAAATTAGATATAAATAATGAAAAAATAAATAGACAATTAGATATAATGGACGAAATAAAAAAAGAATTAAATGAGAATATAAACGAAGTAAAAGGAGAGATAAAGGAGGAAATAAGGGATTTAAACAAAAAATTAGAGGAAAATAGAGACGAAATAAGAGAGATGAAGGAGGATTTGAAATCCATAAAAGAGGAAATTAGGGAGGACAATAGGAAAATGATACAGGATATGAGGAAACAGTGGAGGACAGAGAATAATACTGTAATAGAGGATGTGAGAAGAGACATAGAGGAGAAAGATAGAGAATTAGAGGAGAAGATTAAGACAAATTTTGAGGAGACAAAAGAAATAATAGCTGATGAAATAGAAATTAATAAGAAAGAGATAGAGAAAGTAGAAAATATAACTAAGAAAAACACAGAAGAGTTAGGAGAGTTGAAATTAAAGGTGATAGGAGAAAGAAAGATAACAGATGAGCGTTTTAGGAAAGTTGAAGATGATAGGGAGAAAATATTAGGAGAGCAAAGAAGGTTAGGAGATAGAAATAAAATGGGAAAATTAGAAATATGGCAAATAAAAAAATTAACAATTCAAACCGCAACTAATAAGAAAATTGAAAAGATTAATAAAATGAAAATGGTAATAGGAGAAATAGGAAGAGTTAAATATCCGTCTCAATGCTTAGTGGTACAAGGCTTATGGAGAAAATTTATCAGAGGTACGGACATGTTAATGGATGTGGAGGCACAACTCGAGTTTGGAAAATGGGAGATGGAATTTAAATATGAGAATAACAGAGAAAATAGAACTTATGAAGCAGATGAGAGATACAATGGAGATGTAAACGGTGTTATGGTAAGGACAGGCGTGGGGACAAGAAAAGAGCATGGTGCCCACAGTCAGTCGGAAAACTAAGACAATAAGAAACCCAGGAATAGAAATTAAATAGAGGAAACAAGTTTACAGGCATTAATAGACACAGGCAGTAATATGACATGTATCCAGGAGAACTGGATATTGGAAAATAAAAATAAAATAGGAAGGGAGATATTAAATATAGGTAAAGGAAGCAATATGAATAAACTCTAGGTGACTATGTGTATAAGAAAACGTTAGCAGGAGATACGTTTAAGGGATGGTAACTACATCTACGATAATTTATTAGAAACTTTGTCGAATAATGAATAAAGATAAATATGAATCTATGTTAATAAATATTGAAGCATCGTTGTAATAAATAAAATATGGTAATTGTGTATTTAAACTTTGTCGTATTGTAAGGGAGAATCTGCGTTGATAAATAATGGAACTTCGTCGTATATATTATAAAAGAAATATGAATCAATGATAATAAATATTAAAGCATCGTTGTAATAAAAATATGGTAATTGTGTATTTAAACTTCGTCGTATTGTAAGGGAGAATCTGCGTTGATAAATAATGGAATCTATGATAAATAAATATTAAAACAAAATTTATATTCGTTGATATAGGGACAGTGTAATCGAAGGAGCTATAGATATGATCAAATAGAGGATATAAGATTGCAACCTTTATAAAATATTAGATGTTAAACTTCATACAAAATAAACTGAAATGATATAAGAAAATAATTGAACTGGATGTAAGATTGGAGAGGGAGATAAACTCAAAATAGACAAAAATAAAAATATAAGGATTTGACAAAACAACAGAGTTGTGACTAAGGGTAGTAAATTAAAATATATTAAATAACCTAATTAAAAATAGATAGCAGAGATAAAATCGGAATGAGTACAAGTGGGACGCACTGCAAAGATAAAAATATGTATATTCTGGATGAGCATAACAATATATAAAAAAAAGGGAAATATAATTTGGAAAAAGGGGAATTTTTAATAAAATGAAATATATAAATAACGTCGAGAAATATAGATATAACAATAAAGTGATATAAAATAAATGTCTACGTGAATAAGGGTGTTAATGTGTTGATGTCGTCGATAATATGTTAAAATAAAATAAATGTCTACGTGAATAAATGAAGGTAAGGTGAATTACCCTCATATATATGTAACAAAGTATATAAATATAATAGAGTTTAAAAATGAAAAATAGTAGTCATATGAAATTGGGGTTAAATTTAATATAGTTGTGTTCAGATAGAGTGGATAGATTTGTAACTGAAGTGCGGTTGAGGCAAGGTTAAGAAAAATTATTTTTAATTGAAAAAATTTATGATGAATAGTTGGGAGGACGCGAAAAAAGGGATAGTAAATAGAATAATAAATAACAACATAAAATTAATGAAATAGTATTATGCGAGTTTTAAACTAGTATAAACCATGTAAGACAATTAGCTTGAAGTTTTCAGCTCAGTATTTGATTGTTAAAGAATTAAGATAAAATTGTGTCGTAGGAATTAAGTATAAATGGACGAAAGTGGACAGATGAATGTATAAATGACTTTTAAATGGACAATTATAAAAGTAGTAAAGACAATGGGCGATAAGTTAGCCAAAGTGTTGAGGTACTTACTCAATAAAAAAATGTGTTCAATTAGTTATTAAATAAAATGTACAATTAGGAAATAAATGTTAATTTAAATTTTATTTTAAAAAATATATATGTATATTTAATCAAGCTTGTAAAATGTAAAGAATGTGTAATGTAGATAGTAGGAATATTTTTTTTATTTAAATTAAATTAGGGGACATTGTAACATTTATAGAATGGGCTATATAATGTTCTTTAAGAATTGGAAAAATAAATTAGAAATAACTCACACAAAATTTAAAAAGAAATTCATTAAAAGATTGGTTAGATTAAATTGAAACTAAATTTAGGTAAAAGCCTAGAAATGTAAACAAGGTATTTGAACTGTAAAATCCATGAGGAAATTTGTTATATCAAATAACCTAACAAATAAATTAAAACAAGATAATCTAATAATAATTATATTTAAACAAAATTGTAAACTTTAGTAACATAGGGCATAAGTAATTGCTTGAAGGAGAAAGTGAAACACGATTGTAAACAATGAGATTAGAAAGGTTATGTTTGTATGAATTCAGCTCAAAACACACACATTTCGGAATTATTACAAAAGTAAAACGTAAAGACACTTCACACACTAATAATAATAAATAAATAAACACTGGAAGGTTTGTTAAGGATCGGAAAGTTGAAACAGTATGTTAACCAAATTAAAACGCCATTGTAAACAGTCTCGTTGTTTACAACAGCTGTAAAACAAGAAGTAGGTCAGTTGCAGTCGACTCTAGTGAGAAGAAATCGAACTAAATTATAGCAACATGTGTTTTAGAAGAAGGAGAGGCCGCCATATTTTAAACAATTTTTAAAAGAAACAGGACGCGTTAGTTTTAGTTATAGCGTGGGGACGCTACGAGATCGGACCTGCCATGACCAGTCAAAATTCCTTTTGAAGAAATTCGTCAAAATTATACAGTTTTGTGAAGAAACTTGGCAAGATTAAACAGGGATAAGTGAATTTAAAGAGTTAATACAGTGTTAATAAAATTTGATATAACTAAAAAGAAAATAAGTGTGTTAAAAGTAAAATTTAAAGAGAACGAAATCTTACATAAGCGACCAGCAGAACTTCGATATTTATTAAGTTGAGTATATAGCGCTATAGAAATAAACTTTAATGGACTTTTAAGATAATAAGGAAGTTTAAATTTGTACATTATTAGAATATCTTGTGATTAATTAATAGTTAGTAATAAGAACATAATCCAGTTCAAATAGTTTCCCCTTTTTACTTATTCCAAATTTAAGTTTTTCCATCAGGAAGTTATTTATTAAAACTGTTTTCTAAATTTAATCTTGTTTTTCAAAATCTATTTAATTAACAAAAGGAGTTAAAAATATAGCCCATGCAAATAAACCCCGAGATATTAAGAGATCTCAGAAATAGCCTAGGGTATAAAAAAAACCATATAACTAGAAACAAAGGAATTGAGTTAAACCTATTTTTGTTAAAGCTTGTTAAGTTGTAAATTTTTGTTTTGTGTTTATTGTTTAACTGTTGAAATAAAATTGTTATAATAAAGAATTATGAATTGTTCCTGAGTAGTTTTTGGTTTTAAAAATAGAAATTAAATATCATTCAATAAAATAATAATAAGAAACCCCGTTGTGTTTTTTTTATAATAATGTTATAGTATATATATTGATATATTACGTTGTCCATTATTTTTCCGTTGCACTGACTTTATGAAGTTGATAAATTACTATTGTAAATAGTTTTATCCACCACTAAGTGCAAAATTATTGCACTTAGTGGTGGATAAAAGTATTTACTATAGTAATTTATCAACGTCATATACAGTATATATATATATATATATATATATATATATATATATATATATATATATATAATAATATAAACAAACACATTATCTACGAGCCCAATGGTGAGTTAAATTTAAACTTTGTAAACCATGAATTGCACAAACTTCCGATTAAAAAAAAAACTCAGTAACACATTACTAAACAGCCAACTTGAAAACCTTCAAAATTTGTAACACTTCCATACATATTATCACACAAATTATCAACACCCCTTGTAAATATAATTGGTAAATAACTCAATCTGCCTACAACCTTAACAAAAAATTTAAACCCACTTTATAAGTAAAGACATATATAACTCGACTAGTGTATAAACATTGAATTAATACCCAGTTTCTACATAAGCTAAAGAGAAATCTCTTTTTACATAAATAAGTAACCTTTAGTAAAAACACTCACAATCATAACAATCAGTTAAACTTTGGTAATGTAGTACCAACTGATAATAAAAATCATCTCCTAAAACAACTGGCATCATTTTAACAAAAAGTAAGTGCTGGAAAATGAAATGAAATTATATTTAAAAAAATCTAAATAATATTTTTTAGAACTTGAGAAAATATGTTTTAGACTAATCCGAGCGATCTTACCCAGTATCTAAGTTGTCCACCAGAATCCATTCTACTCCTAATTGATTTTTTTTAAAGCAGTTTAGCTACATTATTGGAAACCTGTATATAAAATGCAATGGTTTGGTTCAACAATAACCTAGTCCCCAACCTACACACTGATGATAATTTAGTGTAAGTGAAAGTGTTATTGCAGTTTTTTATATTACAAAGTTTCAATTTAAAAGATTTTTGTTAAGATAATTAAACTATTGGACATGCTGATCAAAATATGAGAATTCAGCTAAATTTACCCATGTGACGAAAACTGTAATAAAAGTATTGTGAAAACTAAGTGAAATCACACAAAAATTCTACAATTATTTTTATCATAAGAACTGGAATAAAATGGAATGTCAAATAAATTGTTTTGAGCACGTAAAACTGTAATTTAGTTGGATAGTTATTGTAATTTAAAATTGATCTTTCTTCCTCCCCTTAGTAAAACCTAGTCCTCTACGAGAGCCCTTACGAATGGTTTTAAGAGCAGGGCTTTACTTTTTTATGTGGCAAGAATTATGAAGCAATATATCTGCACCCAATGTTGAAGGTAATTGAGGAATTATTGTGGTCTACGATGACAATATTACAAAAAATCTTGTGTTCAATAACATGGTTTGCTCAAAAAAAGGAGTTTTAACACTTTCTGTTTACCTTTCATGCTATGCTAAAAATTCTTAAAGTACTGTCCTGAAGTGAGCTGGCAATAAAAGAGCAATTTAAGGAATATTACTTTTGGCATCTTTTGGTAAAAAATTACTACTTACTGATATTTTTCTACAGAAGCGTTTCACACTATGTCAGTGCATTGTTCAATGCTGCGAGTCACAGACAAGACTGTTCCTCAGGTGTGAGTGTGTGGTGTATATTGTTCATAGAGTAGTTGTTAATTATGTGTTCAAATATAGAATTCGATTGTGAGTGTGTTTTGTCGTTTAGAATGTGTTGTGGGTAGTTTTTGTGGTGTTTGTACATCTCGTAGTTTTCTGTTGTGTTTAGTGTGTTGCTTTTTTTGATGTAGTGATACCTAAAGTAGTACTTTCTATAAAAAAAACCTCAAGATGTACAACACAAAAACTGCAAGTTTTAAACAAATACGTTCTTAATCAAAATGCTAATTTTTATAAGCAACACATCTGCACAGAGCAACAAATGTGTGAATAAAAGCCACAATGGTGTGAATTTATTCTTAACACTCGTTTTAAAACAAAACAAGTACGGTATATGATAAAAAAATGTTATATGAATAAAGTTTACTTTTAATAAAATTATCACTCCAAGGAGATTGACAAATCTATAAAAGAATAAACTATGGTTTTGGGGCAATTATTTCATAAAATAAAAAAAAATATTAAATTTGACGGTTCTTGTGAACTGTCATTTTGGTAAAATTTATATATGTAAAGAAAAAGGTTTCATCCAAAATGGTTTTGTAAAGACGATCTTTACTTTTCAGTAAATTCAGTTAGAGACTGTATACAGTACTAACAATCTCAGGAAAATGAGTAACATACATAGCAGAAAAATGAAAAAATTAACAAATGCAAAAAGTTTTTATTTCAAAAGTACATTAAGAAAATTTAATTATTTTAAAATGCCTAGTCACAGATTTCAAATAATTTGTACAAATTACTTAAGAAAATGAATCATTTAAAATATGTAGAGGTTATATTGATTTTATATGAGGTAAACAATAAATACAACTAGTTTTACAAATTCTTATATTTTTCAACAAAACAGCTTTCATTTCTTTTTTTTAAAACTATATATTCTTTAAATCTATTTATACATTACTAAAAACGAAAGTAACAGAGTAACAATAGTATACAAGTGCAATATATTTGCACAGTTAATTTGATATTAAAAATTATCTCTGGTAAAAAAATTATACTTTAAAATAATAATTTTTTCACTATTGTTTTCTCTTATGCAATATTTACTTGGCGATTTTGCTGTCTATGAAATTTGGTAAGACTCAAGTGAAAATAAAGCTCTGTATACTATGATGTGAGGAAATTTACTGAAACTATAGGGCGATTCGTATGAAAACTCATGGTTTTCATTAGTCCATTATTTGAATAGGAATACGCTGAAAGGTTTCATTTGCCTATCAAATATCGTATTTGTCCACAGATAGGCATTAACTTTTGGAGCTGTAGGCATCTGTCAACAAATTGCGCAGTTGGAGTTGCAACTTGCAGTTGTTCATTGTCGTTGTTTGAGTCAGTTTAGGGTTTTTCATTCAGGTTTCGTTTGTTCAAATCAGTTTATTGTTTTGCCCTTGACCTTTGTTTGTTCGAGTCAGTTTATTGCTTTGTCATCCGTGATGTAATACACGTTACAGCAACGTCTATTTCTTGTTAAAAACTATTGGATAACGCAATCATTCATAGGCACACAAAGAGCATGTCAGGGGGAATTTGGTGTTCGTAATCATCCACACAAGAGCACAATACTGCAAATGGTACACAAGTTGGAAACAACAGGACACCTTGTGAGTGAAACTGGCAAGAATCTGGCTGATCCAAAGTTACTTTGAAGACCGCATAACTTCTAGGAATTTGTGGCTGCCAAGATCACCGCACTTGATCAGACCAGACTTCTTTCTGTGGGGATAACTAAAGGGAAGAGTCTACACTACACGACCTCGGACTTTGGATGATCTGATGGACGATATTATATGCAAAATCAACAGTATTGACAACACAATGCTCTATTGAACTGCCAAAATCATTAAATGTGTTCAATAACAAGTTATTTGTATTTTCTTCTTAAAATAAACATATAATGAAAATCATGAGGTATATATGAATCCTATCTATATATGTTTGGTATTATTAAGTTTCATCACCAGCAGTGAGTAGGTTAGCCAACATGATGGAGTAGTGCTGGTTACAAAATATGGTCAGTTTATGTGATCTGTATCATGATATTCATTTAGTACGTTTATATTGTGTCCTCATGAATCTGTATATCTGTTACTATTTAAAAATTCTAAACTATGATTGATCTTTGTGTAATTTTGGTATGTTTCTATTATTCATTCAATAAATAACGAGTTTATATAATTTTTAATTGATTGTATGAATTCTACATATCTTTGTTGAAAACTTAGGCATGAATAACCCATGAAATTTTGATATTCAATGAACAGTGTAGTTTACACACACTAAACAATTTTAAAACACGCACTTGTAAGGTTGCCTGAGCACGAGAAGGGAATGTGTTGTAAATCTATAGGCAAGGGATTATTATATGAGGTCAGTGGGAAACGTCTTTTAAAAATGAGTATTCAAAATCCTTTGAAAAATTAGGGTTGCAACTCCAATAGTGAGATCTAGCAGACAGGTAAATTTACTGGGGGCAAAGCCACGGAAAAGGTGTGAAGTCACGATCTCGATGTGCAGTTTTCAAATTAGATGTTTTTGGAAACAAATTACAAAACCAGGTTTATGGGAAAACATAAAAGGTTTCTAGACTGTCCAGGTGGCATCAAGAAGAGATAGGGCAGTGAAGTTTGGGAAGCCAAGGTGGAGGAAGTTAGAAGGTAAAGGTAGTGGTGAAATCAGGAAGTCGTGAAGTTACAAGTTCCAATAGAGCAACATTAAACCAACCAAGAGGGAAAAGTTTGAAATTCTCAGTCATCGCAGAAACCCAGTTGGCCTTGTTGAACCCGAGCTAGTGTACGAGAATATAGAGGATTGATCATCTTACTAATTGATTAATTATTAAAATTTAAATTTTTGACTATTAATTTAAATTTATAGTCTAGCTTGTTAATTGTAACTTCTTTTTCTGTTGTTTTACTGGTCAAATTTAAGCTATCTAGCAGGGCATCAATTTCTACTGTTGTATACGAATTATTTTATGAACTTGAATATTGTAGACCGACTGTTAATTTTCAAACTAAATTGAACCAAGTAAAATTTAGAGTCAATTAAATAAGTAATCAGTGTTAAGTCCAGAAATCTTAATACTCTACTTAATTATTAACACTCTAATATTCTAATTATTTAATTATAATTATTCTAATAATTCTTTACTAAATTCAATGTGTTACAAATTCATATTTGGAGCCCACAAATAAACCAGCCAGATAAAATAAATAAATATATGAATTAAGAACAATTATACTAACTAAATATTTATTTGAAATAATGTATTATGTAACATACAGTAAGAGTTTTTTTTAATAAAAAAGCAGTGTTATGACATATATATATATATATATATATATATATATATATATATATATATATATATATATATTTGTAGATTATGCAACACTGTTTTCTTGTATACACTTATCACTTTCACTTATGTACTTAAACAAGAATCTTACTTGGTATTTATGCGAGTACTTTCAGAGACTAGTAAGTGCCTAAATCTTCCGGCATACTACGGCATACTACTACTACGGCAGTATGCCGGAAGATGGAGGCACTTACTAGTCTCTGAAAGTACTCGCATAAATACCAAGTAAGATTCTTGTTTAAGTACATAAGTAAAAGTGATATATATATATATATATATATATATATATATATATATATATATATATATATATATATATATATATACCATAATATGTATTCTTGTGTATTAATAAAGAAATAAAATAATTTTCAAATACAAGAAGAATTTATTGAATTTACAATTCAAAGGATCAAATTTAGACCTTATTTGTATTTGTTCATTTATTAATTTATTATTAGTATTATATTTATGTATTTCTAAAGCCTCATAAATATTTATTCTGAGGCCTTTGTTAATTTCTTTTACAAGCATCATATTATCTATAATAGGAAATATGTGATTATTTTTAATACAATGACTGGCAAAATTTGATTTTTAAATTTCTGGCTTTTTATATGCATTGAAATGCTATTATCTATCTTTAAATTTTTTCTTAGTTTGACCTATATAAACTTTATTACAATAATCACATTCTAATTTATATACACAGTTTTTTTCATGCATATTAATAATTTTATTATTATTATTTATTATATTTATAAATTTATTATTGGTATTAAATGCAAATTTGATATTGCTTCCTTTAAACAATTTTGTAATATTTTTTATTTTATTACCAAAAAATGTAAATGAAGTCCATATGACATTATCATCATTATTATTGTAAACTAAATTATTACTTTGTTTCTTTAATATATTAGTATTAAGTTTATCAACAGTTTTCTTTTTATAGCCATTCTCAATCGCAATTTGATAAATAATGTTTTTCTCTCTAATTTTATTTTCATTACTCATGGGTATTTTATGTAATCTATATAATAAATTTTATAAGGCAGCCATTTTTTGATTGTATGGGTGATTAGAATTATTAGGAATTATTTGGTTAGTTTGTGTCGGTTTACGATATATGTTATATTCAAATTCATTATTGTCTTATTATTGTTATATCTAGAAAGTTGATCAAATTATTTTTTTCTATTTCATAAGTAAAATTAATATTTTTATTTATCCCATTTATTTTATCTAAAATAGTTAATAAGTTTACACCATTATTATTAGATACATATAAACCATCATCTACATATCCAAACCAATAGCCATTTTTATCAAACATCTGTATAATTTTATTTATTTTATCATCTATACATTGTAAAAATATTTCAGATATTATATTTGAAAAAGAGGTACCCATGGCTGGACCATCTTCCTGTTTGTAAATTTTATTATTATATGAAAAATAATTTTGATTTAATATTATTTTTAAGGTATTTATAATTTCTAATACTAATTTGCTATCTTTCACATTTTGCTTTAATTTAGATTTTATAATATTGAGAGTGTCTTTTATAGGAATATTTTTGTACATATTTTTTATATCTAATGATATTAATTTTGTATTATTATCAATATTAATTATTATTATTTAGTTTCATTTTATCTTTAAGTATAGATGTTATGATTTTATATGTTTTATAAGAAGGGGCATTTATAAAATTTACTAACGGTCTAATTGGTTTCTCAATTTTGTGTAATTTAATAAGTCCATTCATTATTGGAATTTTTGGATTATCGTTGATATAATTACTAATATTATTTTTATTAAATAATTTATAAGAAGATTTTATTACATTTTTTATTTCATTTTGGTATTTCTTTGTAGGATCTTTACATATTTCATTAAATTGATTTTCATTTATATATATTTGCATTATAAATAATATGATTCCAAAATATGCAAAAATTACAATAAAAAACAAAAGTGATACCTGCCAAAAAGAGTTGTAAACAAGCAGAGAAACTATGGGTTAAAAATGAAATAAGAAATTTATATAAAAAGCAAAATAATTTAACTACTGAAATATATAAATTACATTTAAAATTAGCTTCTACAATGTGTAATATAAAATGGGAGGAAAATACAACAAAATTAGCTTCATGATAAATAGAATTAGAAATATAAAAATAAATAATATCACCAAAAAACTAAATAATATAAAACTTGAAAAACAAATGAAAATAATACCTGCAATTAAATACCATAGCTTTCACCCTAATGTTGTTAATTTATCTAATACTAAATTTAGTAATTTGGAAATAAAACTACCTGAAAATAATAAAATCAATATAAAAAGAAACATAAATAAAGATATTAATAATATAATAATAGATATAGAAATAGTCATTAGTAAATTTAATGAAAACATACAAGATAATACCAGAATGGAAGCAGCTCATGAAATAAAAAAAATAATTAAAATTAATAAAACCCATTGACAAACATATTTAGGAGTCAAAGTTTTAAAAGATAAACTATGAAATAAACAATCTTATTACAGTAAAGGCTGATAAAAGTAATGCTATTGTAATTATTAAACATATAAATAAAACAGAAAAATATATAAATGAAAATCAATTTAATGAAATATGTAAAGATCCTACAAGGAAATACCAAAATGAAATAAAAAATGTAATAAAATCTTCTTATAAATTATTTAATAAAAATAATATTAGTAATTATATCAATGATAATCCAAAAATTCCCATAATGAATGGCCTTATTAAATTACACAAAATTGAGAAACCAATTAGACCGTTAGTAAATTTTATAAATGCCCCTTCTTATAAAATATCTAAAATCATAACATCTATTCTTAAAGATAAAATGAAACTAAATAATAATCATACCATAAGTAATTCTATTAATCTTATTGATAAATTAAAAATAATTAATATTGATAATAATACAAAATTAATATCATTAGATATAAAAAATATGTACACAAATATTCCTATAAAAGACACTCTCAATATTATAAAATCTAAATTAAAGTAAAATGAGAAAGATAGCAAATTAGTTTTAGAAATTATAAATACCTTAAAAATAATATTAAATTAAAATTATTTGTCATATAATAATAAAATTTACAAACAGGAAGATGGTCTAGCCATGGGTTCCCCTTTTTCAAATATAATATCTGAAATATTTTTACAATGTATAGATGATAAAATAAATAAAATTATACAGACATTGTAAAAAACGGCTATTGGTTTGGATATGTAGATGATGGTTTATATGAATCTAATAATAATGGTGTAAACTTATTAACTATTTTAGATAAAATAAATGGGATAAATAAAAATATTAATTTTACTTATGAAATAGAAAAAAATAATTTGATCAACTTTCTAGATATAACAATAATAAGACAATAATGAATTTGAATATAACATATATCGTAAACCGACACAAACTAACCAAATAATTCCTAATAATTCTAATCACCCATACATTTAAAAAATGGCTGCCTTATAAAATTTATTATATAGATTACATAAAATACCCATGAGTAATGAAAATAAAATTAGAGAGAAAAACATTATTTATCAAATTGCGATTGAGAATGGCTATAAAAAGAAAACTGTTGATAAACTTAATACTAATATATTAAAGAAACAAAGTAATAATTTAGTTTACAATAATAATGATGATAATGTCATATGGACTTCATTTACATTTTTTGGTAATAAAATAAAAAATATTACAAAATTGTTTAAAGGAAGCAATATCAAATTTGCATATAATACCAATAATAAATTTATAAATATAATAAATAATAATAATAAAATTATTAATATGCATGAAAAAAACGATGTATATAAATTAGAATCTGATTATTGTAATAAAGTTTATATAGGACAAACTAAGAAAAAACTTGAAGATAGATATAAAGAGCATTTCAATGCAAATACAAAACCAGAAATTTATAAATCAAATTTTGCCAGTCATTGTATTAAAAATAATCACATATTTCCTATTATAGATAATATGATGCTTGTAAAAGAAATTAACAAAGGCCTGAGAATGAATATTTATGAGGCTTTAGAAATACATAAATATAATACTAATAATAAGTTAATAAATGAACAAATACAAATAAAGTCTAAATTTGATACTATATTCAGTGTTTGTAATGTTGGGGCAGCAAAGTAATAGTTTGACAACATTGTAATAAATTTGGCAACGCTGTTTGTTGCATCTAGTTTGCAAATGTATGGTTGATGTTAAATTTCTAGTATTCCGGAGGATGTTGGTACAGTTTGCCAACGAAAAGCTTTGAATTGTAAATTCAATAAATTATTCTTGTATTTGAAAATTGTTTTATTTGTTTATATATATATATATATATATATATATATATATACACACATATATAACCAAAGAGGAAGTTCTTAACTGGTAAACAAATAAGCTAGGTTTAAACCTAAGCATTAAGCCATCTAGCATAAGTCATACATCTATTGTATATCAATATGCTAAACGGTTGCTGTGTTTAAAATCATGCCATTAGTTTTAAAAGATGCAGGATATTCAGAAGTATCAACATTTTTAAACTGGGAACTAGAATAATGAGCTTACAGACAGGTAGATTGATAAGGGGCAAACCCATAAGCCCTTAGTTACTAAAGTAGGTTCGTTGTCAGTTGAATTTTGGCAATTGAGGAGGGAAGTTCTAAGGAGTTCAAAGAGCAGTCAAGTTTAGGCAGTCGTAGTAAGAAGTAGTCAGTGGAGGGAGAGATTAGAGGAGAAGGAGGACACATCCTTGGACAGAACGAGGATCACAACCCCAAGATACAGGAAGTCTGAAGATAGCCGAAGCTACTCAATGTGAAATGATTACCATTTAAGTAATTATTAAATATTCAATTTTTGTAAAACTAAATTAAAAGCCCTAACACAGCACCCTTGTACCTAAAGATAAATACATTTAACATAAGTTGTGTGTAGGATAATATTAAATTTGATAAGGCAGATGGATAAGAGAACTGTTAATTTATAAAGAGTTTTTTCTGTTTGTTTTACCAAAGAAACTAGCTAGCATCATCAAATTGTATTATTTATAAATGTAAATTGTTAATTATTTTTTAGAAAATTAAATGTTCAATTTCATAAGTAATTCAGTCAGCTTTTTGTTTATTAAATCCAGAATATTTTTCATTAATTTTAATCTGTTCAAAATACAGATTTGGTGCCTAAAAATATAATTTGTTAATAATAATAATATTTTTTTCTAATTCTATTTCATATCATAACAGAAGCAAGGTGATGTTAAATTTGGTGAAAAGTGTGATGTTATGTAATAGTTTGTCACTCATTATATATTCTGTGATGTAAAGATAAGAGGTATATTACAAAAATTGAGTCAATGTTCAAAAATAATAAGTTAAAAAGTTTAAGGAAAAAGTCGACAAAGAGAGTACTTTAGTGTTGTAAACCAATCTTTAGGTACACACTGGCATCATAAAGGTGTCGTATTATTTTCTGAAGTTAAAATAATTTTCTAAATAAGTGTAAGAGAAAGTTTAACAGTTGGAGAAGTCAAAGAATATATAAAAGTAAGATGTAACAGCTAGAAACAAGAAAAATTAACAGCAAAATTGTTGGCAAAATGTTACTCTCGTTAATATTTTTAGAAGTTAAACTCTGACTGGCTAAAATACCATAATGGGGGATAAAATAGCTGTTATTCAAAAGGAAGGGTATCGAAGAAGATGGGGAGTAAGTTTTGAGCTACAGGAAAGTATAGACATGTTTTGGGAGGGCTCATTAAGGGTTCAAGTTGCAGTAGTGATTGTCTTACAATAAGGGAGTTGTTTTTTGTAAGAATAGCTAAGCGAGATTAAAAAAAAAATTAAGAAGATTTATAAGAGTTTTTTATAATGATTAATAAAAAGTGCTATGAGATATTAAGTAAGTTATCAAAGAGAAAGGGGCTTGGTAAACGGTTAAAAAATATTATTATGCATCAGTGATAGGTAAACGCAAGTTAAGTGCTTCGAGTTAAATCACAAAGGCAACAGTGAAATGCAAGGAGACTATTAAACACATAAGTACAACAAACTTTATTAGATTATATTTTTAGCTAAATAGAAATATTTAATTATAAATTAGTCAATTTGACTACAAATTTACATTTATCCTTTTCATAAATATTAACCAATTTTTATTAACACTTTTACCGAAACCCCGGTCTGTCAGGCCCACGGGGATTTTTACCGTGTTTATATTGGCTGAACTGGTGAATTCAGGAATGTCACCTCCCTAGTACCTTCCTCCCTTCTATAGCCCTACACAAACAGCCATTGTTTGTTCATTTGAGTGAAGCGTGTGGGCTTGACAGCCCTTTAGTCAAACACAAACCGGTCTCAGAGGCCCAGGGTTTTGGTTAGCGCTCTCTCTCGTATAGTCTCTAAGGCCCACGGTTTCAGATAGTGTCAAAGACAGTTTTTATTATTTATTATTTGTATATATATTGAACTATTTTTGTATTTTATGTGTCTTTGTACGTGGAAATAGTATGGAGGGCTTCAGTGTTCAATGTGGACCATCAGGTGAATCAGGAAGAACACGACAACATGTTACGATAGCAGATATCTCTGATCCTGACTTTAGTGACACTATACGTGATTTCCTTTAAGAAGAGGACGATTTTAGTGAAGGAAGTGAAGTTGATGACTCGGATGCTGACCCCGATTTTATTCTAGCAGTTGACGAACATTGTGGAGGAGATAGTGGACTCTACATCTGTGGATGAACACAATGAATCACATTTGTTAGAAATTGAAAATTGTGGTCAAACTTTACCACATGATATACCTCAAGAAAACTTAACGAATATGTACTTTTTAACAAGAAGGAAAAAACTGAGGCTAGCGCGCCAAATGCATCGTGCAGTCGTGCACCACCAAAAAATGTGAGTGCCAGCCAGAAATATTATTCGTACATTACCCGGAATTCAAGGAAGAGCTAGGACTTTGGGAAGGAAACCAACAAAACGAGAGGTTTGGGAACTGCTGTTTGACAACAATATTATTAATCAAATAGTGACGAATACAAATAAAAAGCTACAATCTGTTAGATTGACCTTGGTAGACAATACCATATTTTTATAATAAAATTTTTGTGTTCATTGAAAACGCAAATTTTTAATTTTTTGCAATATTTAGCGATAGTAGTAGTTTGAGACTTGTAAATAAACAGTTTAAAGTAATTTAAATTTAAATATAAACCAGTAAATTTTGCTTGCTTGTGTGCATTTTATGATTGTATCTAATTTTGTCTTACAGTATCGCTTAAAAATTGTGTCCTTTTGTAGTTACATTCTACTAAATGTATATAAATGTAGACTATTTAAATGTAAATAAATTTTTTTAAGAGCATTGGAGTTATTTATTTATTAGCTAACCCCTGATATTAGGTTTAAAAAATCACTATAGGAAAAATAGGGTACTAATACGAAATGGGTCTCTCAGGCCCAGGGTTTCAATTGGTGTTATGAACATAGGGTTTCGGTAAGAGTGTTAATATTACTGTACTTAATAAAAAGATCAAAAATAAATGGTTTGTGAGATTTAAAATTAAAATACCATTGTATCTTGTATTAAGAGAACAAAAAAAGCCTGTAACAATTGTCATTGAATTATCATACAATTTATTTGAAAGCATACATTGTAACTTACTTAGCCCTTATCACTCGACTGTCGGGGGAGCCCCGCCAAGCGTATATTGCAGTTTACTCGTATGTCGGGGGTCACCCGACACGATTTTCAAATGCCTATAACTCGTCTGCGGCGAAGCCCATGACATTCAATCTTTTACCGTTTGGTGCTACACTTTTTTAAAAAGTAATGTGAACTAAGTTGAAAATTCCTAGGAATATGTGAGTCATCACAAAATCTAGTTTGCCGCTACGTTGTAAGCTGCAAGTAGGTTACAGTTTTGCCGGTTATTTGTTACTCGTAGTTTGCCGTGGCTTCACGTGCAATTAGTGATTCTGAAATTCCTGATCTTTTACTTGATCCTGATTTATTAGAATTTAGTTCAGTTTCGCTAAAACTTGGTGAGGGAACGCATTCGTGATATCAAGAATAACCCGTATAGTGAGAGGGGTCGGCCGTCAACTACTGACAAAGAAGAAAGACTGAATTGGAAATTACATTTAATCTTTTCCAATGATAAAAATACTTCTAAGGATTGTGTAGTTTGCAGTAACAGGAAGATAAAAGGAGGTAGAAGGGAAACAGTTTTTCACTACAAAACATGCGGCAGAAAACCAGGACTAAATCCGGAAGACGGTTTTCAAAAATATCATACTCTGCAAAACTACAAATAAGATTATAAAATCATGTACATACAGTATTAGTGAATAAAAATAGCTTAGATTACTAAAATCATGTAAGAGAAAACAAAGTTTTCCATAAACAATAATGCAACCTGCAGGTGAGGAATTTGTCACAATTTAATTACAAGTGGGGAAGCAAAGCATGTTACAAAAATCCGAGCGCTAATGGTTAATGTCAAGCTAGAATAAATATATGCTTGCTTTAGTTATTTAGCAATCTAAAGGTGCTGCATTTTAATGTGATATAACAAATTACACATTCCTGAATTATCTATGCACTACATTAGAAATTTACTATTAAAATTAATTACTAATTATTAAAAAATTTGGACTTAACAATATCATTGTTAACAATCAATATCATTGTAAGCTTTATATTGTACTTTCTAGGCTTAAACTTCCATAATTTATAGTCAAGTTCTCATTTAATTTATTGTAAATATATAAAGAGAAAACAATTGTGGCTGTAGGTATTTTTAAAAAATACTTTTTTTCACCAATCACTTTATAACATTGTAAAGTTCTTAATTTCTTGAAATTATTTAATTTTTATTTTAAAATATTCAATGTAATGGAAAGGTTAGATATATTAATGCTTTTAAATAACACTATTACACTCTGGAATTGTTGTTGGCGGAAACATTTAGAAAATATATTTTCCGTTTTAAGACAAACAAGATATATTTTCATTAGGCTGTGAACACCTGTGTAAAAATGGTATACCAAAGGTACCCTCATAAAAATCCCCAGTCCTGGTAGGTAAGCTTAGCATGTGCATGATATTAGTCTTAATGTTTTCACAGAAATCCAACTTTCTTGAATATTTTCCATTATTAAATCTCTTTATAGCAAAGCGAAGATCATATCTTGCTGTAGAGTCATATATAACAGGGTCATCAAAAAAATCACCCTTACTTGATAAATTAACTACTTCTATTGGATGAACATAATGAGTCGAATATGGTTTTAAATTAAAGGTTTGGAGTTTTTGTTTTGAGAGTTTGTAGTGGTCATTGCCTTGTGTTGTGACCTAGTGCCTTCCCAGTACAATGTAGAACACATAGCAGTAAGGTCAGTTTGTGCTTTCTTACTGCTTATTTTGCAGAACTAAAATCAACTGTGTTTGTCATAAATTTAGGCACCGCTGCACTACAAAATATATGTTTGAAACACATTGAATATCTATTTTCCAAACTGTTGGATTGGTAGAGCTAGCTTTATTTCCTGGTCACCAAGAAGCCCAGATCCCACAACTATGGGGTTTTTTTGGGATACATAGTCAGTTTATTAAATAAGGGTATTCTTTTTGCCTGTGTATATATATATATATATATATATATATATATATATATATATATATATATATACAGTCGAACCTCTATATAACGAACCTCCAGATAACGAAATCCTCTATGTAAGGAATTTTTATCTTGTCCCATGACATTTTAGAAGTTATACTGCTTATTTACCTCTATGTAACGAATTTCGGACCTCTCAATAACGAAGTTTTCTCTTTACCTTAACCGAAGAAATGTAGTGTTGTATAGGCAGCTCACAATGTCATTTCCAGGAAATTGTTTATTTTCAGCAGGAAGGTCAACAAAACCAAGAATGGTAGGCGAAACACATGTCGGCAATTGACTGCATATTATAGTTTGATCAGTTAAGAATGCAGTGACTCATCGGTTAGGAATTCTAAGAGCTCAGCATTTATAGATAGGGCTACTGTACAGGCGTACAGTACATTCCCATCCTCTCACCATTTTCTTTTATCACTCATTTCAATGTTGCTAGCTCAGTTACTCAGTTTTATTCGTGCCTTGAGTTTGTCGTGGTGTGAAAAAATGTCAAAAAGAAAGTGTTTAAGTGTAGCAGAAAAAGTGAGTGTTTTACGAGAGGTTGATGAAGGTGTAAAAAAGTTGGATGTTGCGAAAAAATTCGGTATACCTCAGAGTTCGCTATCCACTATTCTAAAAAACCGGGATCAAATTATAAAACAAAGTGTTTCTTATGATTTGCAAAGAAAGAAAATGAAACTTTGTACATTCGACAATATTGATAATGCGATGATTAAATGGGTTACAGTAATTCGCGAGAAAAATCGTCCATTGTCAGGAAATCTTATTAAAGAAAAGGCTTTGGAATTTCCGATCTGTCTAGTCCTTAGAAGTTGATTACACGTTTAATAAAAAGGCGTGGATGACGAGCAAAATTTTCATTGAATGGATATTGAAGCTGGACAAGCAGATCTCCAAAGAGAAAATGAAAATTGCACTTTTCATTGACAACTGCCCTGCACATCCGCATGACATCAATTCCAAACTGAAGAGTGTCAATGTGTTTTTCTTTCTACCAAATGTTGCATCGATACTTCAACCACTCGATTAAGAAGTAATAAAAAATATAAAGCTAAAATACAGAAAAATAATTTAAAAAAAAGATTGTGACTACCGTAGAGAACAATGAAATCATACCCAAAAAAATTGTTAATCTAAGGAACTGCATCACTGAATTGGCAAAAGTGTGGACGAATGACGTGAAGAAAACAATAGTTTTTAATTGTTTCTCCAAAGCTGGATTTAATTTGGTCACCCATGAAGAGGACAGTGAGGACAACATGACTTTATGTGAATTAAAAAAGCAATGGGATTTTCTGAAGAGTTCAGGAAACGTAGCTGATGACGTTCCACTTGAAGATTTTATTTGGAAGAAGATTTGGCTCTTTCCAATTTTCCAGACGACGAAGACATACCCCAAAGCGTCCAGATGACAAACTCAAATGAACTTTTGAAAGATGATGACGACGACTATGACGATGATTGTGATGAATCTGAAGAGAAAAACCCTAGAGATCATGAAGTTTTACAAGCTTTCAAAATTATCAGGCGAGGATTTCAACTGAAAGATGGTGTACCAGACAACATTTTTGATTGTCTGAATAAATGTGGAACATTCATTGAACGTGATGTTTTATTCAAATGCAAAGTGCAAGAAAAAATTACTAACTTTTTCAAGTAAAACTTTGAAAACTAGAAACGATTTAAAAAGTACCTATACGAAGTTACTGTATTTACAGTACTGTATTACTGTACATCGTATTTTATGTTTAATTTAATACAGTATTTTTTTCTCCGGATATGGTCTGTGTAGTGTATAAAACAGTTTGTGTTGTTTGGAATTGAATTGTGTATATAAAAATAAAATACTGATAGATTGTGTGTATTCAAATATAATCAGTATAGGCAGTTAATAAATGTAATACGGTTAATAAATAATACAGTTACTAAATTACGGCCTACTGAGTTTGCTTCGATTAAATTCCACTACGTTCAGTCATGCTTCCTGAAAATGAATTGGTGAGTGTACTTATTTACCAGTAAGTTTTCATAAGCATTAGATAACTTATCATAATAGCCTATACAGAGTAGACCCTATGAAAAATAATGAATATGGATATCTAATTCAATGAAGAAACATTCTGAAAACATCAATAAAACGTTCTTAACAACCTGAATTTCAAATAAATTGAGACATTATAAAACATAAGCCCATATTAACATTGGCCTATTACACTAACTACGCTCGCGATATTATACTGTATCCCTTTTATTACCGCATGTAGTGCGGTATACGTAATGCGGTAAGATCAGTAAGATGGGGTGGGAGCATTCTTGACAACACATCTCAATAACGAATACCTCTATACAACGAATTTTTTCTCTGGATAATCGACTTCGTAATACAGAGGTTCGACTGTATATATATATATATATATATATATATATATATATATATATATTCTTGATATTTAACGTTATCCATTGTTTTTCCGTTGCACTGACTTTATGAAGTTAATATATTACTATTGTAAGTAATTTTATCCACCATTAAGTGCAATAATTTTACCTTGAGTGATGAGGCACCTTTCGGTCAATTGACCATTGTCGAATCACTCAGAAATATATTTACAACACTTTGAACAAATAATAATTAAACCTATAATAAACACACACAATATCTCACTATGGACAAGGTATGTAGACGATATACTTGTAATATACCAACCTACCATTCACAACGAACACATCATAATATTAAACAAACTAAATACATACAATTGACCGTTGAAACAGAAACAATTAGAACAATCAACTTCCTCGACATCACTTTAAATATAAATGATAATAAAATAGAAACTACAGTATACAGAGTGATTCGACAATGGTCAATTGACCGAAAGGTGCCTCATCACTCAAGGTAAAATTATTGCACTTAATGGCGGATAAAATTACTTACAATAGTAATATATTAACTTCATATATATATATATATATATATATATATATATATATATATTCTTGATATTTAACGTTATCCATTACTTACATAGTAATATATATATATATATATTCCTGATATTTAATATTATCCATTGTTTTTCCGTTGCACTGACTTTATGAAGTTAATAAATTACCAATTTTGAGTAATTTTATCCACCATTAAGTGCAATAATTTTACCTTGAGTGATGAGGCACCTTTCGGTCTTTGACCATTGTCGAATCACTGATTGTTCTCTGCTGTGGATGCTATGTCCGTGAAGCCGGTGTTTGTAGAAGTTACGCGCACTATTTCTTGATCTGTGTGTATGAGGTTTCTGTATAGTATGTCTTCTGTATATGTTGTTTGTAAATTCATTAAGTTGTTGTGTATGTTTTTATAAATGTGGTATTTTTCTAGTGAGTTTAGTTCTATTGGGTTGTTATTTATTTCCAGTATGGTTAGGTTATTTTCGTAATTTGTAATTTCGTGTTTATGGGAAATTAGGTGTGCTGCAACATTTGATACTTTAGAATTTTTATTTTTGAATGCTCTATAATGTTCTTCAAATCTTATTTTAAACGTTCTGGATGTTTTTCCTATGTAAAAGGCGTTACAGTTGTTGCAAGTGATTTTGTAGATTCCTGATAGGTTATGATTTTCTGAATTTGTTATGTGGTTTTTGTTACTAAGATATTTTATTATTTTGTTGTTTGGTTTGTAAGTTGGAGTGTAGTATTCTTTGTTGTATATATTCGTTATTTTTTCTATTTTGTTATTGGTATATTTATATTTTAGGTAGATTTTTTTATTTTTATTGTTTTCGTGTTCCGGTTGTAGTGTTGTGTTGAGGTTAGGTTTTTTTGTGAATTTATTGTATATATTTTTTATAATGTGTTTGTTGTATCCATTTTCTATTGCTATTTTTGTAATGTTATCTAATTCTTCATTTAATTTTTGTTTGTTATCCTGTGTGTATTTTATTGCTTTATTTATCATGTTACTGTAAGTGTTAATTTTGTGTGTCCAGGGGTGGTTAGATTTGTAGTGTATTGTGGTGTTGTTGGAAGTAGGTTTCCTGTATACTGTAGTTTCTATTTTATTATCATTTATATTTAAAGTAATGTCGAGGAAGTTGATTGTTCTATTTATTTCTGTTTCAACGGTGAATTGTATGTTTTCGTTGTATGTATTTAGTTTGTTTAATATTATGAGGTGTTCGTTGTGAATGGTAGGTTGGTATATTACAAGTATATCGTCTACATATCTTGTCCATAGTAAGATATTGTGTGTGTTTATTATAGGTTTAATTATTATTTGTTCGAAGTGTTGTAAATATATTTCTGACATGACAGATGAAATGGGTGAACCCATGGGGAGACCTGTTGTTTGTTTATAATATTTATTGTTAAATTGGAAGTAATTTTGGTTACATATGTGTTTGGTTAGCGTAATGATACTATCTATTATGTTACTTTTTTCGTTATTGTGTATCAGTTTGTTTTTTATTATTTCTATAGTTTCTTCTATTGGGATACTAGGGTACATGTTAGTTATGTCATAACTTATTATTTTTGTGTTGCTGTTTGTTTTTATCGTTTTTATTTTATTAATTAATTCGTATCCATTTTTTATATTGTATGTGTTGTTGATGTGTATTTTAGACCTTAGGATTTTGTCTAGGATTTTTGTGATTATGTAAGATGGTGCTGTTGTGAAACAAATCCCAGACCCAACTAACAAATACCTTATTACAATAAAAAACTTAATAGTCACTCACCGTAACACCCTAAACTATAACAATAAATTAAAATACCACACAAGATTATACCCATTTAAACCATGCGCACCCGTATTATCAGGGATACCTAAAATCCATAAACCAAACACACCATTTAGACCACTAATAAATTTCACAACAGCACCATCTTACATAATCGCAAAAATCCTAGACAAAATCCTAAGGTCTAAAATACACATCAACAACACATACAATATAAAAAATGGATACAAATTAATTAATAAAATAAAAACGATAAAAACAAACAGCAACACAAAAATAATAAGTTATGACATAACTAACATGTACCCTAGTATCCCAATAGAAGAAACTATAGAAATAATAAAAAACAAACTGATACACAATAACGAAAAAAGTAACATAATAGATAGTATCATTACGCTAACCAAACACATATGTAACCAAAATTACTTCCAATTTAACAATAAATATTATAAACAAACAACAGGTCTCCCCATGGGTTCACCCATTTCATCTGTCATGTCAGAAATATATTTACAACACTTCGAACAAATAATAATTAAACCTATAATAAACACACACAATATCTTACTATGGACAAGATATGTAGACGATATACTTGTAATATACCAACCTACCATTCACAACGAACACCTCATAATATTAAACAAACTAAATACATACAACGAAAACATACAATTCACCGTTGAAACAGAAATAAATAGAACAATCAACTTCCTCGACATTACTTTAAATATAAATGATAATAAAATAGAAACTACAGTATACAGGAAACCTACTTCCAACAACACCACAATACACTACAAATCTAACCACCCCTGGACACACAAAATTAACACTTACAGTAACATGATAAATAAAGCAATAAAATACACACAGGATAACAAACAAAAATTAAATGAAGAATTAGATAACATTACAAAAATAGCAATAGAAAATGGATACAACAAACACATTATAAAAAATATATACAATAAATTCACAAAAAAACCTAACCTCAACACAACACTACAACCGGAACACGAAAACAATAAAAATAAAAAAATCTACCTAAAATATAAATATACCAATAACAAAATAGAAAAAATAACGAATATATACAACAAAGAATACTACACTCCAACTTACAAACCAAACAACAAAATAATAAAATATCTTAGTAACAAAAACCACATAACAAATTCAGAAAATCATAACCTATCAGGAATCTACAAAATCACTTGCAACAACTGTAACGCCTTTTACATAGGAAAAACATCCAGAACGTTTAAAATAAGATTTGAAGAACATTATAGAGCATTCAAAAATAAAAATTCTAAAGTATCAAATGTTGCAGCACACCTAATTTCCCATAAACACGAAATTACAAATTACGAAAATAACCTAACCATACTGGAAATAAATAACAACCCAATAGAACTAAACTCACTAGAAAAATACCACATTTATAAAAACATACACAACAACTTAATGAATTTACAAACAACATATACAGAAGACATACTATACAGAAACCTCATACACACAGATCAAGAAATAGTGCGCGTAACTTCTACAAACACCGGCTTCACGGACATAGCATCCACAGCAGAGAACAATCAGTGATTCGACAATGGTCAAAGACCGAAAGGTGCCTCATCACTCAAGGTAAAATTATTGCACTTAATGGTGGATAAAATTACTCAAAATTGGTAATTTATTAACTTCATATATATATATATATATATATATATATATATATATATATATATATATATATCTTGCATATAAAGATAACTAAAAATAGGATTAATTCATTGTTAGCTAAGTTTATTTCTAGATATCTATCCACTACATTACATGTGTCTTTTATGTTATTTAATCACTAAACAAAGCTTATACAAACTAATGAATCTGTAATTAGAAAATCTTTTTGGTTAAATAAATTGCAGTAGAAATATTTCAAATCATTTAAAGAAAAATAAACAGAAATAATATAAAATAATGTTTTAATACACTAAACTAAAAATAAATTGGTTAACATTGTAAATTATTTTTTAAAACTATAGACACCGGTTCATTTAATACGAAACATTTTAAAAATGTTCTATTACAGGTTATTCAAACCTAAGAGCCTATTACTACTTGTGATATATTTTTTAAAAACATTTCCAGTTAATAGGAAGACATATTTACAATTTACTCCCTCAAATGACAAAAAATTCACTACTTTTAACACAAAATAAATCCTAAACTAGGTTCATCATTTGCAAAAGTTAAAATACCTTAAAAATCAAGTTATCAATTTTCACAAAATAGAGTAAACTAGTGCACAGCCTTTGATAATTTCACGTATATCAATTGTTTCAAAACATATTTTTTATACCAAGTTAAAGAGTAATAATATTGACCATTGTGATGTTTTCCAATGATGTCAGCCTTTTGAATGTTAGAGGCTTTCATTATTATTTAAATATACAGATGATAACAAACTATTAAGCTCTTCAGTTTCTTCAAAAGAAGTTTTAAAATCTCTTGATTCCTCATCATAGGTTAACTTGTCCAGTAAATTACCTAAAACAAAAAAAATGTAAATATTTTCTTTTATCATACCTGTATAACTAAATCATAAAGCATGAACATATTGGAAAGAACCCTAATGCCACAAAAATAATAAATAAAACAAGTTACTTAAGATTAAACCCTTTTGTACAATTCGATGACCATGTCATCATCATGTTCAGAGGGTCTTACTACAAAATTACAATCTAGCAAACAAGAAGTTACAAACTAGAGTGATACCAATCGTTCCCTATGGTCGCTATATATAGGCGTGAGGTAAGCTCGGCCCTCGACCAACAAATAACGATCAGCCATCTTGAACCAAATAGGGTATGTCAAAAAATACACTATAATAATACATATGTAATATAAAGTATAATAATAATAACAATAAATAAATAAAAACCAATTAAAATAACACGTCGTATTTGAAAAAAGGCTATTTAAGTTAAGAATATAGAGGTGAGTTAGGAATAGGCCCTTTATCTGCATTCATTAATTTACTATTTGATTTGACTATAAAAATACTTTCATAACTATTAAGTAACTTTTTAGAGTTGATACATTTAGCTAAATACCATTTTTATCTAATTTATGCTGATTATTAAGGACATGTTCTGCTACACTTGATTTTTCAGGTCTATCGTATTTTTATGCCCAAGATCCTCTTTATATGTAGTTACAATTTTTCTTTTCATTTGACCCATATAAATCTCGTCACAAGTATTACAAATTATCTTATAAAAACCTGAGTTTTCCAGCATTGTAATTTTATCTTTCGGGTTACATAGTAAATGCTTAAGTTTATTTTGAGTTTTGTAGGCTATCTTAACATTCACATTTTTAAAAATGATTGTAGAGCTATAACAACAATATTTCGGTAACGAAATGTTGATGGCAATAACCAAGCTCAACAGTTGTGTGAATGGAGGACTGAAAAATTCAAATATTTGTAAAGGGAGGGAAATTATGTGTGCAAGAGATTACACCGGAGAACCACTCTATAGAACTGCCTGACACTTATACAGTAGAGTGTCAGTAATCCGGACGTCAAAAATGCGGAGCGTTGCAAATCAGGATCGTGGTTTCAGCATGCACTGCACTCGGTGTGAAGAGCTCGGCGGCAATACAATACATATCTAAACTAAGTGTTATCTTCATTTATAAATGCAAAAAAATACGTCAACTAAATTTAAAACACAACAAACAGTATATTTAATCATGCTTAAAATTTTTTATATTTGCATATTCTGCAAGCTTACTAATAACGCGTATTGTAACCAACCCGCCAAATAATAAAATTTATTATTAAACTTAAATTTTTGCTAATTTGTCATATAATATGCTTAAAATATTATTATTCATATGTAATGGCAAATTTTAAATTTTTTAACTTTTGTTCAAAAAACAATATATGACTTTTTTTTCACTCAATAAGTTTGTACTGGTATGTTTTTTGGCTTTCGTGCTAGCTGTATTAATACAGTGATGTGCCGAAGGAAGGGGCCGAAAAGGGAGACATCCCCTTGGCCATCCTTATAAAGAAAAAGAAATTACCCGGTTCCTTAAATTGAAAACGTATAGAAAGTATGCACAATATATAAATTTAACTACCAAGATTTAACAATAAATAAGTGTTACTAATATATTTTTTAGTTTTATTTGTGGCTGAAGTAGTAGTTAATTTACAATTTAAAATGTTAATAATAATATTTAAATGCATTAATAATAAAAATCATCAGGAATATCCCTTAAAATTACACAACTGTTGAGTTTGTACCCTAAAGTAAGACAAAGTATGCAATGAAGTAACTTATATGATTTGGGGGAATATTACAACCGAGTTGAGTTCCTCCCTGTTTTTGATGATCTTACCCCCCCCCCACACACACAAGATTCTGGGTGTGCTGGTGTATTCATATGTAGATTATATGTTCTTTCACTAAATTTTATTGTATTTTTGGAGCCCTTTGATGTCTATTTTGTAATATTTCCTAGATGAATTCAAAGCAACAAAAATAGTCTACGCATTTAAATAGATTACAGCTAATGAATTATCAATAATACACAACGGATTTTAAAGGTTGTTTGAAAATCCGGATAAATCAGTAGTCCGGATGGTCTCTGGTCCCAACTGATCCGGATTTTCGAAGGTCTACTGTAATCACTAAAATTAACAAATTAAAATATATCTGTGGAAATTCCTAAACAGAAATCAAAGATGAGACAAGCCATGAAAATATAATGGAGATTTTAGTTTAAGAAGAATAGTATGAGAAGTTTCTGTAAATTGAGGGTATATACCCTGTGTTATAGGAATACTACAAGGTTCTAACTTAGAGATTGAGATGTTTAAGAGACTTGCAGCAGGGGCGGCCAACTAGGAGCCCCGAGGCCCGTGACTGGTTTTATGCGAACCCAGAGGAATGTTAAAAACATCAGATCATTGATTTATTAATAAATATAAAACATTAAAATATAAATTGGTTTAAGATATAGGTTGAAAATGGCTTTTGCCCCCATTAAAAGCTCTGTGACTTGCAAAGTGACCAATATCTTCAGACAAGGTCAGTTTCAATGTTTGGAAGCACATAGATTTGTGAGTGCACCTTTTCAACAACGAAATTTATAAAGGCAACTCACCACAACAGACTCACAGACAACCATCTTTGAGATTCACTAAGGGTTGCAACCACTTCTATTCAGATTGATGTTAACGAACTGTTGAACGGTTGTGCCGCCTACAGTGTTCTCATTAGGCAAAAAAGGTAAATACTTATGGAAGATTTTAAATTTAAATAAATTAATTTTTTTTCCAATACTGATAAACGTAAACAACAGGATTAAATAGCAACTAAAAATGTAATATTATACTTATTTTGATCTTTTGTACATTGAGCTTGATATTAACTGTAATGAAAATATTTGCATAAAGCTTATTGATTAATATTATTATATATACCATACACACTAAACGATTTACATATTGCCTACGTTTGGTTTATTGATGTAGGCTATACATCAATCATTTTGTGGAATTACTTGTGCTGCCCTTGGCTTTATTGAAAATATTGAAGTGGCCCTTTAGGGTTAAGACATTGGCTATCTGCGACTTACAGGATTGAAGATACTGCTATAAATAATGCAGCTTAGGAAGACATTGAAGAGAAGCGCAATATCACTTATTAGATTGCAGTGCATTTGATCTAAATATTTTCCTTAAATTTTACCTTAGTACATTAAAAATTAGTGTAAATAGTAGATCTATTATAATATACTTTGTAATAAAATAAGCTTTACGCATTGTATTCTCAGTAATCGAAACCAATATTTTTAAATTTTGGATTACAGTTACAATGTAACTGAAATGAATTACATGACTGAAGACAAATGTACAACATGATACAGAAGTAAATAAACTTACAAACAACTGGGTCAAAATGGACAATGTTTTTAAAACTATTCATGGCAACCAGAAACAAATATAATTGTCCCCTATATTCGCCAACATTTACTGGGAAATGTTCGTCTTGATACACGAGGTTCTGTATCAGAAACAGGCCTGTTGGTAAAACTTTTTCCAGTATTTTTTTATCCTTAATGACACCTGCAAACAACAAAAGTCATGTAAAATTACAATTATAAAAACTTATTATCATTATTCAGTTAAAAAGCGTAGACATTGAAAAATAATTAGAGAATTACTTGACTAAACACAGTTAAACAAGTAAAAATCTGAAAAATCCCTGTGATCAAAAATATAGCAAATTTAATTAAAAGTGAGGGAATAAGAATTTGTTTTATATAATAAAAAAGAAACGTATTGTTTCTTTAGCATAAGCAGTGAATTGTTATCAAATGTCTGTATCCAAACTAGTTTAAAGTATAACAAGATTGACCTATTTATTATGATACAATACATCATCGATAACTAACACACTTTCTGCCTTATAGTTTTTCTTTGACCCACCTCTCATAGATGTTGAAGTTTATGCCCCCATGGTATTCTCTCTTTTGTAATTTAGACATGGTTACTAATGAACCGTTACCCATAAATCCTTCTTCGCCTCCTTTGACCATGTAATTTTACCAAATAGTTAAACCTTGAATTTTAAATATTGCTTTGTTTAACAAATAATTTTCTGTTGGTCTCTGTTTTTTTAACTAATTTAAAATACACTGTTTCCTTTCAAATCTACTTTTTGTTTTAATACACCTAGTATTATTCTGACAGTAAGTGTTTCACCTTCGCTTGTAAGAAAATCGGTCTTTTCGATTACAGATAAGTCGAAATCACCGAAAATCATCATTGAAAACTAATTTTCATAATTTGTTTTTATAGTTTTTTTTTTCATGGGGCACTTGAAATATAGCAGACATTCCTTTATGTTCATTGATAATTCTCCTAAGACTATATAAAGATATACAGCAGGCATCACCACTTCACCGCAGGCTTTTTCACTTGAGCTAACATTTTCCTTTTTAATAAAGATTATAAATAATTTTTCTGCTAAGGTTATGGATCACTTTTCTATCAACAGACGTACTTGCTGACGTGTAATGTAACAATGATGGCTCGGACAACCTGAAGGTGTTCACAACACTGAAATTGAAATAGAGTGTCAATAACCCCAATATAAAAATTCAAACGCTTCCCCTTTAAACACGTGAACATTAGTTCACACAGCGCTGTGAGAAAACAACGACCTTAGTAGTATTTGTTTTGAATTCTCCATTCCCCCTCTCCCCAGCGCGTCTATTTTTAACCCTGTTGCTGTGTCATTGTCACACGTAAGTTGAGTTGCTTCACTTGTTCAGTAGCGTAGTCGTTGTTGCATGTTATAGTTCATAGTGTAAACATAATTTGCACTTTAAATACTGTGTGTGTCTTGTACAGTGTCTTATTGTGGTGTCATCAGGGATATTGAAGAGAAAACATCAAAGTGCTTGATGAAAATGAAAATAAAATACATTCAGTGAAAGAACTCGCTAAGCTATTCAAAGTGGGGAAGACTCAAATTTATGATACTGTTAATACTAAGCGTATTTCTAAACTAAGGGCCGTTTGTTTATATTCCCTCATAGTTCTCGTGCACGCCGCAACGAGCGCTTGCGTTGCGTCCCGGCATGCCTTGGCAACAAATACGCTCAGTTACAGCTGTGTAGCTAACCTGTGCGTTGTGTTCTGTGCTTCCAAAATGTTCAAGGTTATCGAATCACCCGCCCCTTGCAAAGTTCGTTCGGTTATACGGTTTTTGTCGGCAAGAAACATATCTGCTGCAGAAATTCACTGAGAGATTTTTGAAGTTTACGGTGCTAATGCCATGTGTGAAGGAAAAGTGGTGCGTAAGTGTGTTCGAGACTTCAAAGATGGCTGCGACAATGTCCATGACGAAACACGATCTGGTCGTCCATCTCTAATGTCAGACGATTTGCTGGCTTCAGTTAAAGCGAAAATTCGTGACAACAGACGCTTCACGATCACTACTCTCTCACATGAATTTCCGGAAGTTTCGTGGTCTGTGATTTACAAAATTGTTCATAAAAAATTAAACTTTAAGAAACTGTGCTCGCGTTGGATCTGTAAACTCCTGACGGAGGACGACAAACACAAAAGACTCGGGAGTTCCTTGAATTTTCTGACACGTTATGACGAAAATGGTGACGACATGCTGAGTCGGATCGTAACTGGAGACGAAACGTGGGTTTCGCATTTCACTCCCGAATCGAAACAACAAAGAATGGAATGGAGACACATGCAATCTCCCATAAAGATCAAAGCCAAACAGACTTTGTCACAGTGCAAGATAATGGCGTCTGTGTTTTGGGGTTCGACTTTATGGAACGAGGAACGACAATAAATGCAGAAGCCTACTGCCAAACTCTGAGGAAGCTGCGCAGAGTGATTCAAAACAAGAGACGTGGCATGCTCACAAAAGGAATTTTGTTTCTGCACGATAATGCAAGGCCTCACACTGCCGCTCAGACCCGAGCTGCATTGGACTCTTTTGGCTGGGAAGTTTTGGACCACCCACCCTATAGCCCTGACCTTGCGCCGAGCGACTTTCATCTCTTCCGTCATCTGAAACATCACTTGGGCAGCAGCCGTTATGACGATGACGACGGATTAAAAACGGCCGTGAATTCTTGGTTATCACAGCAGGCGGCAAGTTTTTATGAAGAAGGTTTCCAAAATTTAGTTGTGCGATATGATAAGTGTTTACAAAAACTTGGAAACTATGTAGAAAAATAGATAAAAGTATGTAGATTCCAAAAATAAAATTAGTTTTTGCAAATTTCTTTTTGTTTTTTTTAAATTTTCAAACGGCCCTTACTTTAAGAATGCCCCTCGTACCAAAACAAAAGTTGAAGATGAATGATTGAAAAGAACAGGAGGATATGTGAACAGAACCACAGAAAAGGATGGTGTACATCCCTTGTATGTTTGAGTGGCATGTAAGGACTCACGCAAAGGATGCCTACTTCAAGACACAATTCAAGCTGAAGCATTAGAAATGATGACAAAATTCGGAAGAAATAACTTCAAGACATCTAATGGTTAACTCGAGAGTCTTAAAAATATTAATAACATTCTTTATTACTTCATGTGTGGCAAAGCTAATACTGTTGATGTGAAGAATTTAGAAGAATAGAAATACAAAATTCATAATCTGGTAGAGGGATAGATGTTAAGGCGAGCGCAACAGCATGTTCACTCCCAGTCTAATTAAAACTTCTCTAGGGTCGATAAGTGTTTTGAGTGTTTCGTACCAAGGTTTGATTTTTAGGTCAGTGCTTCAGAAGAGTTTGGAAAACATTGTGCCTGAGTCGTTTTTAAATCCGACCATCCCAAGTTAACTTTTGATGCTTCAACTAAAACAATGCTTCAGGGAGTTTTATGAACAGATTTAATTTGGTTTAACTTTTGTATTTTAATGTTTTTTAAAAGTTTTAACCACTTAACGCAGCAAAATATCCGGTAAAAACAATGATCATAAAAATAAACTAAGTTTTCTGAACTAACGCAAGAATAACTGATAACTGCCCTATTAGAGTAAATTAACCAATCTGGAGGTGGGAACATTATTATTGTAGAGTCATTGGCAAAATCCTTGGATGCCCGAAAACCTAATGTGTCATCGTAAGATTTGAAGTAAACAAATGTCAGCTAATCTTGGCTGTAAATAGTCTTGGACGTGACATATGCATTATCTATGTCACCGTTTACATTATCGATCTCTATGGTTTTGTGAAACATATGGCACAAATAGAAACAAACATTCCGAGTTAAACGTTGAGTGGTTATTTTAGTACGTAGTATGTTTTAGTAGTAGGGTCTTTAGTTTTGTATGTAAATTTTTTTTCTCTGTCTTTTATTGTGTTTTATTATTTTTCACACAGTATTTCATTATTTGTATTTTTTTGTGTGACCCGATAAATAAAACAATATTTTAGAGTCTAATACACTGTTTTGATGTCCCCAATAAACCTGTATATGTTAGAAATAAAATTATTCAGATGAAAACAACAAGCACGATAATTAGATGCTACGACAAGCTATGCAACCTACATAGCATTCCACTGCCATCAGAGGTGGAAGTTAACGAAAAACAGACAGTAGTTTGATGAGATCACCAATATCGCCGCTGTGCTGAGTGTGTTAATGTACTCGATACTGACAATGGGATCCACCAAGTTAAGAAAAATATTGTTCCTAAGACTATGATGAAGTATTTTATCAAAGCTGGTTTCCCTGTACAACTCACAATTAATTCACAGGATATTTCAGGTAAAAATTTGAAAATTTCAGAATTCTGTAAGCAGGGAGAGTTAGCTACCTATAGATTACGCAGATATTTTGAACTTTAACAATGAACTCACCACAACAGAAATCATTAAGAATGCATTTAACGGTAAAAGTGAAATGAGAAAAGATACTGATGAAGACAGTAATGAAAGGGTTGTAGGTTCATACCTTTGTACAGGCATCTGCTGTTAAGACCTACAGGAATTTTCTGCTTCAAAAAATGTCTCAAGACTAGTGGAATTGATGAAAGAAGCAAAGAAACATTATATGGTAAACAGCAGCAGCACTTTAATGGAAATATAGAGACAGAAATTAACAAAAACTGTAAATGTGTAATTAGTTTTTATAGACGGTTTTAAATTTTAAATTTTGCCTAACGTTTCTCTAATGGCAAGAATATTTTTACAGTAACCAAGGTTGTATTACACATATTTTATCATAAATCTGTATGAGACAAAAACCAGGTAGAAAAAATTTATAGAATAATCAGGTTTTTTTTTAGACAGTTAAGTGTGTGTCTGTGTTTGCTAGCATCATAGCAATTTATTTGTGTTGAAATGGGCAATTTTCATATTTCATATAGAGAAATTGATTTATTCTACATTTCAGTTTTAAACAAATTAGTTTAAAACTAGGCCAATGATAAATAAAGTTAAATCTTTCTCAAAGAAAATTATTACGTTATTTTAAAAAATAAACTCTTAGAACAAATAAGTATAAATAATTATTGATCCATTTTAAGATATTGATTATGCAAAGATTCAATGATTGAATCTTTTATGCTACCTTGTCTACTACAAAAGTGACAAAGGTCAAGCTAACAGATTTAATTGAATTTGAATCAAAGTTATTCTATTCAAATAAGAAATAGAAGAAAATATCACAGAAACAGAATGAAGAGTAAAATATCACAATGGATTTTATACTTAAAAATTGTTTGTATTGAAAGTGATAAACATTACCTTTCTCATATTTTTTGCAAACATCACACAAGAGAGTTACTGTTAACTGAGAAATGAGGGATCTGCATAGACACCGAGTATTGTCATGAGGGACATACAGCCATGAAGGCGATTCATCAATTACGAATAGGGCATTTCCCCATGACACAAATGCATCTGCAAGTTTGTACCTGAAGTCTTCTGGAAGTTGTCGTGTCAAAATGCAAAGCATTTGAAGGATGCAACTATCTAAAAATATACAATAATAAAATTATAATAATAGTAAAATATACAAGGATATGATTTTTCATTGTTCAAAATTTGAGAAAATGAAAAACATGTTTTGATAACGGGTTTAGCTTCTAACGACATACAATTTTAACAATAAATTGAACTCAAACGATGATCAATGCCGAGTTTATTATTTTATAATATTAAAATAATAAACTCGGCATTGATTATCGTTTGAGTTCAATTTAATGTTTTATAATGTTTCAAATTTCTATGAGGTATAGATAGTAAACTTTAAAATTCATATCAATTGACGTGTCAGTCACATAATTCTATTACGTACTGTATCTCCAATTTTCATCTCGGAAAGTTATTTCAAGAATTTAATTTCTTTAGGAAATTAGGAATTCTAATTTTTCTATAAATTCCTCATGAAATTAAAGAAATCACAATGGGTAATTGAAAAACTACACAGTAATAATGCGATATCATTTATGATAGTATTTAAACATCTACACAATTTGTTGATATTGAACTGTCACAAAAACAAAAATATTGAATGTGGTCACAATGAAACAACCAAATACCAAGTAACTAGGGATGGGCCGATTCCGATTCTAGATTCCAGGAATCATCGATTCTAGGTGGTATCGAGGAATAGTCGATACTCGATTCTACATAGATAAAAGTGTCGATTCCGATTCTTATTTTGTTAACTATTAAAATATGTGTGTGGAGTAATTTATTGGAAAAATAATTAATTACAAACTATGTCTTATTTATGTATTAGTTGCTTTGAATGAATTAAACGATTAAAGCAAACAGCGATTTGAGATAAAGAAAATATTATTATTTATGAAGCAACAACAAAGAAGATTGTAACCATTCCCGGTCGTTTATCATAGCTCGTCTCTCTCTCTCCTCATTAGTGCGGGTTCGACTCTCTCTCTCTTCAGGAGTTATATGTGACAAGCGACGAAACTGGCTTGACCCACGTGTTCAAATGCTTGTTTTTTAGAACAGAAATGTACATTACATGCCAGACTTTTAATTATTTAAAACTTCCCTATTTGTATTAATTTGTTTACTTTTTATGTTGCTCGTTTGTTTTGTAATTTTTGTTTTGTTTTGAGAGACAATGTAAATAGGCTTAGGTATTTTTCAAACTTCACAAAATAGTGTAAAGTTCAAAGTTTTAACTTTAAAATAAATCAATACTTTAATCTGATATGTTTTTATGCATTTAAAAATTCCTATTGATAAATCAAGGTTGAAGGTTTTGTGTAGCCTATTACAATAAAACAGAACTTTTAAAAGGTTTTGCCATATGACCAAGATATTAACTAAATTAATTATTACAGACCTAGTAAGTAAGCTAATATAACTTGAAAAAATCGAGAATCGAAAATCGACGAAAGAATCGAGAATCGAAAGGAAAATTTTAGGAATCGGCCCATCACTACAAGTAAGCAATCAGATTATAGCAAACAAGGTGTAAATTGATGAAGATATTATAAAACCTTTTGCTTGACAATCTGTACATGCATAAAAAAAGCTCATATCACTAGTCATAAGCAAAAAGAAATTTGGGATGTACTGACATTTTTAGTAGAACCTACCTTCCTAGAAAATATCATTACATAGGATATTTGGATTTATTACTTCTTTAAGAAACAACTGATGCGTTGATAAACTACTATATAGAAATAAAAGAGCAGTTTCAAAGTTAGTAAAAAACTAAGGTAATGCCAATAATTTTATTTGTATCATTGAGTTTCACAAGACTGCCTTACGATTTAATTAAATCAAGAAAACAATTAAAAAAATCAAAGTTCAAGTTCTAAAATACCTATTGACTTATTAGAAATCTATTTGATCACCCATAAGATATATACACACTCTCAGAAATGAGAATATTGCATTTTAATTTATTTTACATTTAAACTAGAACTATACAGTACAAAACAAGTTTTGAAAATACTGATACTATTAATCATCGAAAAGCTTCAGCTTAATAGAAATGTAAAATAAAATAATAGGCAATATTTTGTATATGAGAGTGGGTATTGAACTATATAAATATATAACAAGAAAAAGAATTTCATCAAAGGATTATTACGCACGCATACACACACACACAAACACATACGAATTTTTGGACTAGATAGGAGACTGACAGTCTTACCTAGTAGCAATGGTCCAAAACTGCAATCTCTTGGAAATAAATAGACATTCATAAAAAACATAACACACTATTGAAATATTTCGATCACACAATGATCTTTATCAATCAAATAAGAAAAGACTGGAGTGAAGCACAGATTTGTATGAAAGATTAAATATCCAAATTCACAGATTTATAGTTTATTTAGTATTATATGTTATTTGTATAAATATTGATTAAATTATTAATATTGATTTAAATATTAATTTAAACCAGATAATAATAATAGTCTGTCAGAAGGAAGGTAAATGGAGTTGTTAAAATGGGAGAGGTTAAGGGGAAGGTAAAAGGAGTTATTTGATGTTCAGGTTAGAAGGTTCTCAAGATTTGGTGTGCCACTGGTATGACAACTCCCATCTTCTCAATTCTGAAGAGTTGCAATCAGGGAGGAGGGCTTTAAATATGTTGGCAGGTAAGTCTGTCAGTCCCCTACTTAGTACTAAATAAAAATTCCTAAATAAGCTTTAAGCTATATATATATATATATATATATATATATATATATATATATATATATATATATACAGTAAACTCCTGATTATCCGTGGGCGGATTAACCGGTTTGCGGATTATCCGGGGTCTGCCATTGTTTTACAAATATCCAATTTTTATTCCAATCAGATTCATGTGTTTAAATTTCCAAACAGTGAATTACGACGTAAATACATACAAGGCTTAATAGAAGTTAAGATGAAGGGAATAAATATGTAAATATGTACATACTAATTTTTACATTGAAAGGGAAGCATCCTTACGCGGGCCAGTGAAATAAAAGGGGCAAGCAGACTACTGTATATAAGAGACAATGACAAAATGCTTGGACACCCGAAAACAATGTGTATCATAAGATTGTAAACAAATGTCAGCTAATCTCGGCTATAAATAGTCTAGGACGTGACATATGCTTTAACCAAGTCTGTCATATACATTATCGATCTTTATGGCTTTGTGACACAAGTAGACACTGTGCGACAAAATGGTTCTCAAGAAACTTAGACCGCACATTAAAGCTAAATCAATGCTCACAAAAATACAGACGAAAGTGACAGATTTTTTTGTTAAAAAGTGAAAGTATTATGTGTAAAGGAAATTACATATGTACATACATACTTACTTTCGACATATACTTATGTACGTATTGTAAGTAGTTAGACATATAAATGTACATGTTATAATCCGTCAAATACATCGACATTTTAAATTATTTTCTGTATTTATTTTGTCCTCTGAAGATTATTTGTGAATTGCATTAACCGGGGTCATTATTTGTGTAACTTATGGTATAATAATCGATTATCGATCGTTTTGCTTATCCTTTGTTCCGGATTATCCGGGGAATTCGTTATCCTGCGTTGCCGGGCCACCCTATTCCACGGATAATCGGGAGTTTACTGTATATATATATAATATTGGATATTTCCTTTTAGATGCAAGTGACATCTGGCTTCCCAGATTTGGTTCAATTTAACCAATAAAAGTTTTCTACTAAAATTGAAAGGAATAAAATTACAATTGAAAGGACAATATTTTCAGTCTGTGGAATATAGAAGATATGCAAAGAAGATAATATAATGACACTGCTGCAGCTATTGAACAAATAGGATAAAGTCAAAATTAGCTTGACTCCACTTCTCTTTATTTGAGTTTTATCTTGCTCTTCACTCATTTCTGCTTATAATACCAGTTGAAAGAATTTAAATAACTACAAGCCCTTAACCACAAATAAAATGTTTCACACTTTCTGGTATAAAGTATACACCAAAAACTGTAATTATAGAAAAACCTCAAGATGTACAACACAAAAACTCCAAGTTTTAAAACTTTTTATTTAAACCCTTGTATACATTTCAATTACAAAGCAATCAATTTCCTAAAAAAGATTTAATAAGTTGTTAGTTGAATTAAGTTAATGTTTTGATGTTTTATTGGGAAAAATGTGTTTATTTAGAAAGTGTTCATTTAAATTTTGAAAACCTACACCTGAAACTTTCCCAACAAGTGTATTTCCAATCAATCCATGGAATAAATAGCAACTCACAATAAAAACCAAAGTTTAAATGACAAAAACAAGGTTTAAGACCTTGACATAAAAGAGATTGTGTACATTAATTGGAGGTATCCCTCGATTAGAGTACACACTCGATTTAGCCTTCTGTGACTTTTTTTTCTTCCCTCAGGTCAAGAAGAGTTTTAAATGAAAAACGCTTTCATTCTGTTGAAATGGTAAAAGCCACAGAATCAGGGATCAACAATGTGGTTAAAAGATTATTATCTCTAATATGCTTTGAGAAGTGAAAAGTTCTCATAGAATGGTGTAGAGATTGGGGAGAGTGAGACTGAAAGATTGAAAGAGATTTATTTAAAATTTTAAATAATAAAATTAATATAAATTTAGAGGTTGATTTAAAATTATAAATAATAATAATAAATAATCTTCCAACCACACAGTTTTTTCCTAACTACATCCCTTATATAGAAAAAACTGCAGATCTGACACATTGATTTACAAGTTTCTTTTACAAAAACAAAATTTTGTACGACATAATATATAAATGAGGAAGAGAGAGAGTGAATGGTAAGGTTGTAATTAAAAATGAGCCAATACCTAGAATTTTCGATTATCAAAATTTTCTTTTGATTCTCAAGTCGATTCTCGATTCTTTTAAGTTATATAGGCGTACATGATATTCTCTAATAATTAACCCATTCTATCCTAGCGTTATCATATGGTCACAGCGAACATGCTTCAGAAAATGAGAAGGTAATTGTAGGTTATGTGTGATTTCGGTTGGTAACACTGATCAGTCTACACACAAAGGTCTAGTTTATAACCTCAAATGGTTAGTGGTGCTCAGAACTGTGTACAAGTGCTTCATCAGTGAATCTACTTATGGACAACAACCAATGGGTTTGATTCACCATGTCAATTCGATTTGAGTGAGTACTAACATATACTATTTGAATTTAAATAAGCCTAAATGTACATGAAATGTAATTAGTATTAGTTACATGATATTTTGGTGTAGTAATGATGAAATAGTTTTCCTTTAGGTGCTTGCAATCAAATATTTTATTTTGATGTTACCATATGGTAACGCTAGGAAATTGCACTATCAAGTGCGATCTCTTGGTTTGGATTGTCAAAATTACTTTTTTTATTTCAGACGAGGATTTACTCTTCAAGACGCCTTAGATTTACTAGAGGCAAACGATGCAGATGGGAGAGAAGTAGAGGGAATTTTTATAGCCCCGCCAGAGAGTGCAGTTCTTACGGACGAGGACTCTGGTGATGAAGATTCAGGAGGATTAGTCGATAATCTATCCGGAAAACAACAATTAGCTACAGCAGAGATTAGATACAATCGAAATAACGATGAATTGGTGGATGAGAACGAGAAAAATGATGTTGACGCGGATAAGATTGACACTGAAGAAGCAGAAAACTCAGAGGTTCAACCTACTGCACAAGAAGACAGTGTAGATAAAACTGTTTGTTTGCGTGTGGAAAATAATAATGCTACCGAAGATAATATCGAGGCTGAAGAGATAGGAAATTCAGAGGTTCAACCTAATGCACAAGAAGACATTGTGGATAGAACTGATTGTTTACATGTGGAAAATAGAAATCCTACCAAAATTTTTATTTTGAGAAAAAGTGATGTGTTACAAGAAATCAAAGATCAATATGTTAGGGAATTAGCACAAAAAAAGAAATTTGCAAAGAAAAAAACGGTGTAGTTTCCATATAGTGTCCAGCCTGTGACTAAAGTAAAACGATATTCCCAAGCAGAAAAAAATACATTTATGTGGATCGACCAGCAGTTTTTGGTAAATAGAATGAGAGCATGGGTGGAACGAATCGTATGGATCAAAACGTTGCTAATTATCGAATTAGTATTCGGAGCAAGAAATGGTACTGGCCCATCTACAACCTCAGCTTGACTTTCGTTGAGAATTAATAATAACTTACATCAAAGCGAAGCTAGTAAGGGACCTAGGAGACTGTTACATCCAAAAGATCAGTTTCCGATGGCAGGGTGTCTGATGACATAAGATATGACGGCATGGACCACTTAGTCGTCGCTATCCCACAAAAGAAGAGAAGATGTGCCGGTGAAGGTTGTATTTCAGTAGGAAGAACCACGTGCAAGAAATGTGATGTAGGACTTTGCATTGAGTGTTTTTATATTTTTCACACTATAACTTACTAAGTTAGAACTAGGCCTAACAAAGTACCTGTACAAATAAATATTTGTTCCTGCTATAAAAACTAGTTCTATCCATTTTTCTTGATTCAATTATAGAGTAGTTAAATGGTAGTGGAATGTCCTAGCGTTACCATATGGTCACACCCTTTTTTGACCAATCAGCACAAATAATTTGTTCAAAAACATTACAAACCAACTATTTGGAGCTCTAATAAACAGTTTTAAGTCAAATGAATAATAAAAAATAAAAAATTATAATTCGGGATATAATGGGTTAATTTATTTAACAATTTGGCCATATATGGTACAGCCTTTTAAAATTTCTGTTTTTATGTAATAGGCTACACAAAACGTTTGACCTTGACTTATGAATAGGAAATTCTAAAAGCATGACAAACATATCGGATAAAAGTAATGACTTATTTACAAATATGAACTTCAGCCACAATTACAATATCACTTCAGTAATAGCCATTTCAGTTTGTGTAACCAGAGAAATTGGAACTACCTTGTCTAAGTGGTGGCAGCCAGAGACGGGGAGGGGGGAAGAGTGGGTGAATTGAGCACTCTCGAACAAGAGTGAGACAGCAGAGCGAGAAGAGCAGTGACAAATGGACCAGAAATGCTTCCGATCATCTTCGTTGTTGCGTCATAAATAATAATATTTTGTGATCTCAAATAGACATTTGCTTTAATTGTTTAATTCACTCAAATCAACTTGAATAAGACATAGTTGATAATTAATAATATTTCCTATAAATTACACCGCACACATATTTTAACAGTTAAAATAAACAAAAATCGGAATTGACACTTTAATCAATAAAGAATTGAATATCGACAATGCCTCGATACTATTAGAATTGCCGATTACAGGAATCGAGAATCAGAATCGGCTACCCCTAGTTGTAATGATAAATCATATTTCTACCATTATCATCTAATAACAACTTTTAAAAATAAAACTTTACTTTGAAAGAAATAGATTAATTTAAAGCCTTAGATTGTATTACAAACATTTTTTAAAACATCAATATTACTGAAGAACTTTAAAAGAAATTTATTTGATAATTGTAGAAACAAACAAAACTTTTTGTTATGAAATTTAATTTTTGTTCTTTTTACTTTTTTCTAACTGTTTGTCCTTTTTATTTTATGCTGATGATTAAATCTTATATGGTCAATGTTCAGATATAATTAAGGCTTTTTATCTGACACTTGGTAAATAAGTGTCTAGAAAATATACTAATAAATCAGATAACTAGTGAATAAATATTAATAAAAATGATAATTAAAAAAATCTCATAACAAATTTGAATTAAATAAATTTATGAAATAAAATATTAAAATAATTTTTCTTACCTGAAGTGAATGTAATTTCCCAATAATCTTCTATACAGGTGTTTCGAGCTGAAAATAAGGTTTTATCAAAACAAAAAATAATGAACTTAAGACATTTTCATAAAAACTATTATTTTTACCAATATTTAACCAAATATTTAAATTAGATTTCATCACAGAATTATTTTAAATTTAAATTGACAGGTCAAAATTTGCTAACTTTTATAGCCAACTTCATAGTTAATATTATAAGATCTATCTAATATCTGTTAAGTATTTTATGTGTTTAAGTTTAATGACAGGTCACAGACAAATTCTTGCTAATAAAAATACACTCTACAATTTTTAGCTCTTGAAAAGGATAGAAAAATGAAACATAGAGTATATTTGTATAAGCATGAATCGGTCTATGATATGTTGTTAACCTTAAACACATTAATATTATGAGGTCGTTATTGTGTTATGCTATTTTTCTTAGACACTGATACACAGTGGTTGTATATTTAACGCAGTAACTGGGTTTCAATAAGATGTATAACTATTGTGGAAGAGGGATATATAGTATAGTTGAAATAAATGTATCACTAAGGAAAAGGTATGAGCCTTCTATGGTATCAGTATTGGAAAGGAATGTCGGTAGCATAGGCCTGGTGATTTACAAGAGCTGCAATCTACCAGAGTGAAATAATATCTATTTAATACCTGGACTGAAATTATATTCTCCACATACAAGTGCAAAAGAAATACTCTGTATAAATTATTTTAACGTGAAACTTATTTTATTTGATTTCCCCCTAAAGTTTAACTTGAAACTTGAGTAATAAATGTACTTCTGTACTTAACATTATACTTTTAAAGAAACTGCATATATAGTAGAGCCTCGATAATTCGAGGTGAATGGGACCGAGACTCCCTCGGATTAGTTTCTGTGCATTAGAAAAAAAGGACTTTTAATGAACCCTAATACAGTAAAACCCCTCATATCTAGATCAATGTGGTGACAGCCCAAACCGGATTTATTATTAGCGAGAATAAAGACAAGTCCAGCTAATCATGAGTGTTGTCAGTGTGTAATTGATTTGTTTGCTTCAAGAGAGTTTATTTTCTGATGTCACGCGCAAGACTAGACATTTGTGCTTTCTAAGGGATATTTGTCAATCGTCAAAACTTACAGTGTAGATTAAAAAAAACATTTATGGCATATTGACCTACTGTCAGACATCTAAACACAATTGATAAGGACATTTAAACACAACTGATGAAGTTGGGTAATACACCAATCTGTAGAACACTAATGAACTGAATGATACGACAGAATGGGGAGGAAGAAATATACCTATTGATATAAACATTTCTTGTACGCCTGACTCATTTCCTTTGCATTACATATTGATATAAACATTTCTTGGATGCCCAACTCATTTCCTTTCAAATAGATAAAATAGCCTCAAATAGAGAAAGCCCTGAATTTAACGGAGACTCGGAAAATACGGACTCGGATTTTCGAGACTCTACTGTATATGAAAATACGACAGAGTTAAACAGCTAGAATAAAGAACAATCTTCCTCAAATACAGAAGAATCATGTAAAAATAATTATTTTCATATCCAGTAATATCATGAAAGTAATTGAGAATCTCTTAACTTAATTTAAAATCAGCAAATAGAATAAGAGAAAACCTAAACTTCAATCAAGAACAAAGCAATGTTTTTTTTAAAACACCTTATGTATACATTTCTGTAACCAACATCAAAGGTTTTAAAACACCCTGATTTAAAGTTAATGATGGAACATGCAGAAAGTACTATCTACGAGGGTTATCCAAAAATTAAAAACCGTTTGAATTTTACCGCAGCACCGGTGAAATATTCCGCTAGGTGGCAGCACTACCTCGTAGCTTCACCTCTCCCCTCTAAAATGAGGTGTCACGTGCATCTGTATCTTTATTAGTGTGTCCTTGGCAGTCGTTAGCGATGGATCTCCCAGTACCGAATCCCGCCAGTTGTGAAGTTCGCTCCGTCATCCGATTCCTTCACTTGGAAAAATTGCGCCCTGTTGATATTTATTGACATGTGAAGGCCATTTACGGTAATGTAATAAATGAACGCAATGTCAGGAAGTGGTGTACAGAGTTTTCAAATGGCAGAACAAACGTCCATGACAAAGAAGGGAGGGGGAGGAAATCATCCGTCGATGAAGCATTGTTGTTGAAAGTTGAAGAAAAACTTCGAGAAAACCGTCGTATGACGATCCAAGATCTTGCCGAAACGATACCTGAAGTCAGTAAATCAACAATTCAAACAATTTTGACGGAAAAATTAGGTTACCGAAAAGTGTGTGCTCCTTGGGTGCAAAAATGTTGACCGAAGTTCACAAAGAAAGTCGCATGGAAAGTGCCCAAAAGTTTTTGGATCATTTCAATAGGGAGGGGGAGGAGTTTTTGGACTCAATTGTGACTGGCGATAAAACGTGGACATACCACCACACACCTGAGTCCAAACAGCAATTCATGACATGGCGTCACTCCACATCACCGTGTTAAAAAATTTCGCTAAACAATCTCTGCAAAAAAAATCATGGCAACTGTATTTTGGGACCGTCAAAGAGTTCTTATTGTAGAATTTTTACCTAATGGCACCGCAATTAACGCTGCTCGGTATTGTGAAACCCTAAAAAAGCTTCGAAGAGCGATCTAAAACAAGAGCCGAGGGAGATTGAGCAAGGGAGTCTGTTTGTTGCACGACAATGCTCGGCCCCACACTGCGGCGGTCACCATTCCTTTAATGGTTCTTAAACCACACTGCTGCAGCTCCTGGATTCCTATAAATGGGACGTTCTTAGCCATCCTGCTTACAGCCCTGATCTGGCACTGAGCGTTTTCCATCTTTTCCTTTACCTGAAGCAACACTTGGCTGGTAAACACTTCGAGACTGATGAAGAAGTCCAGGAAGAGGTGGAGAAATGGTTGCGGTCACAAGCGGGAGACTTCTATGACCAAGGCATTAAGAAGCTCATCCCTAGGCTAAGCAAGTGCATAGATGTTGACGGGGACTACGTTGAAAAATAGTTTTTATATGTACTTACAACTCCATGTACTTTTTTTGTTAAAATAAAATTTTCCTGCTTTTTAAAATGAAAACAGTCCTTAATTTTTGGACAACCCTCGTACAACCATTTAAAACAAAATTAAGCTTTTTTTGTTAGTGCTTTTAGTTGGATATCCTTCTGACTAAAGTAACTTCGTCTCTATCGATAAATAATAATCTAATAATTGAATTTATACTGTAACTGCTAATTACTAAATAAAATTATCTAATATTAACACAATGACTGCCAAACAATTTTCCAAAAATGTTCAAATACAATTCTTTCTGTACTTTTTGTTCAAATAATGACAAAACAATAATTATACTTTTTTTGCCAAATTAATACAAAAAGTGTAATTTATACAAAAACCTCAAAACAACACAAAAACTGCAAGTTCTAAAACAATAATATTTTGTCTTCTAGTGTGCTTATTCATTTAAATTAGCATATTTTAAAATGTTGATGGACACCAGTGATTGCTATGGTGCGGTGTAAATATTTATACTACGACGGGCTGCTTTGGTCACGTTGCCGGGTAGATGGCTTATTAAACATTCTTCGATCAAACCTGATCTTCTAGATGATACATTTTTTATTGTACTTTTTCAAGTATAAATACATACTATAGCAAATTCTCATACTATTATAGACATTTTTAAACAATAAATATAGCTACTAGAACTTTCTCATATACTTTATAAATACACATTTTCAATTTTTTGTTTTTATTGTTTGTAAATAATTTTTTCTGAACAGTTAGAATATAAATACAATCTGAACATTATTTTCACTTTAATGTTTGTAATGTTTCAATACAAATGTTTTAAACTGAGCTCTTTTTACAAATTGTATACAATTTTATATGATCTTATAAATTAGAGATTAGAAATTTTAAATTAAAGTTTTTAATTTTTGAAATGTTCATTTTTTAGGTGAATTATTTTTTAGGAACAAATCAAATGTTAAAATATTTTAAAACTTATTGTAGTTCTACAAACAAGTGTAAGTAAAAGCTATTTCCTTGTAGTATTTCTTGTAATTCTGAACCTCTAGTTTCCCAATAATTATAAGTGAAAAAAAAGTTTTTTCTGAGCATCAAGTTGCAAGAACACACACACACAGGCCATGACCGACATCTCATATGGTTAAATACAACGTGAATGTGCCTGACAGCCTTGTGCGATGATTTAAAGTTAGGTCTACATTGTCGGTCACGGGTGACAACAGTAAATAAATAAAACTGAAAAATAAAGGTAGAATGTAATGATTTTCTGACACTAGCAGTAAGAGAAAATGATAGCTTGCATGCCTACAGTACAATGGGATAGCTTACCAACCGTAAACCAACTTATTTGGCACATATAGTTTGTTAGTAGGAGATACTGTGTTGAAAATAGTGATTTGTTTGATTTGTTTTATCTATACTTTTTTTGTAAGTAGGTGTCATGTTGTTTGCTTTAAACAACTCTAAGGATGCCAAATGCCAGTCACAACCCTTGTAGCATAATTATATTTAATTAAACAATATTTTTTTACTGTTGTCCAAGAAGGAAGTCCATATTATTATAAATATAATTACAATAAAAATATTGAAAAGAACCCCAATACCACAAAAATAATCAAAAATAACAAATAAGACAAGTTACTTAAGATTAAACCCTTATGTACATTTCGATGACCATGTCATCATCATCAGAGGGTCTAGTTACAAAACACAATCTAGCACACAAGAAGTTACAAACTAGAATGACACAACTAGTCATCATTCTAGTTTGTAACTTCTTGTGTGCTAGATTGTGTTTTGTAACTAGACCCTCTGATGATGATGACATGGTCATCGAAATGTACATAAGGGTTTAATCTTAAGTAACTTGTCTTATTTGTTATTTTTGATTATTTTTGTGGTATTGGGGTTCTTTTCAATATTTTTATTGTAATATATTGTACCCCTGTGCTCTTGATATTTTGTATAAATATAATTATTGTATGCTATTCTTTTAGATATGAAGAACAATTTTATTAATAAGGTTAGAAGGAGAGGAGACGGATTGTGAATAAGGCGACAAAGGGTGAGGACTCATGAGATAAATACTTTAAAATCATTACACTTTGAAGTATGAACCAGTAGATAACAGTTTTATATACTATTAGATGATAAGACATATATTATTGTTAATTGTAAACAATTATTCCACCACTAAGTGCAATTATTTTTACCTTATGTGATGAGGCCCCTTTTGGTCACTTGACCATTGTGATCAGTGATTCGACAATGGTCAATTTTTTTTTTCCAGGCGAAAAACCTATTGAGGTTATCATCGCCTAACTAAAATTTTATTTTAAATAATAATTTCAAAATAGAACTAACCAACTTAACAAAATAAAATAAATGTTTAATACTAAATGTAACTAAAAAGAAAGAAACTAAAATTATATATAATTTGAATATTATTAAATAGATTCAGGTGGCGTAAGAAAGCGATGACACGGTCGATAGCCGTGACATTGTCCCTTAAAACCACCTTTAAACTACCTCGAAGACCGTAACGTATATACAAATTTTCCAACTTATCACAATCAAGCAGGATATGCTTGATTGTAATATTATTTCTACAAAACGGACATAGTGGTGGATCCTCATGTCGCATCAACCATCCATGCGTTAACAAAGAGTGGCCGATGCGAAGTCGAGTTACCACCACTTCATCCCTACGATTCGAACGAACAGATGTCCTCCATGGTCGGACGGTATTTTTGATGTCCCTCAGCTTGTTTCTATTTACATTTTGCCATTCTTCATTCCAAACAGAGAATAGTGTAGTTTTAACTTTGCATACAAAATCTGATGCCATCACACGTTGTGTCGATGGCAACATACCTGTAGCTAATTTTGCACCTTCATCTGCTTTAGTGTTTCCGAATATTCCACAGTGACCCGGCACCTAGAGAAATGACACCTCGACACCTCGTAATTGGAGCCTGTGTATAGAGCACAAGATGTCTCCAACTAAAGGGTTCTTAGTATACATTTCCTGAATAGCCTGGAGAGCACTTTTGGAATCACAACACACAAGATATTTAGATTTTGCAGACGGAATTCATCTTAAAGCTTGGAAAATTGCATAAAGTTCTGCAGTAAAAACGCTACAGGCTGAGGGCAGTCCGTAAGTGAAAGTTTGTCCTTCCATATAAAATGCACAACCTATCCCATTGTCCAGTTTTGAACCGTCTGTGAATATAGTCACAGTATGTTGGTGAGTTTGTTGAATCTGCAAAAACTCCTGACGATAAATAACGTCAGGAGTATTGTGTTTTAGGTACATGGACAATGAGAAGTCACATTTTGGCTTTTGTATTGTCCATGGAGGGATGTAGCATGATGTTCGTTCGAATATAGGTGGATGTTCTAAATTTAGATTGCTAAAAATGCGCAACGTTCTTATTCCGAAAGGAGCAGTTGAACGTTGACGCACATTGTAACGATCCTCGAGATAGTTATCAAAAACTGTTTTGAATGCCGGATGTTTAGGTTTACTTCGAAGACCAGTGTAATATGGTATTTGTAGCATTTGACGTCGCATTGAGAGAGATGCTTCTCCAGCTTCAACTAGAAGGCTGGAGATTGGGCTTGATCTAAAAGCACCGGTAGAAAGTCTAAGGCCAGCGTGATGTATTGAATCCAAGAGTGAATCCAAGAGCCGTAATCTATGCGCGATCTTAAAACGGCGCGATAGAAACGGAGCATACAGGTTCTGTCTGCTCCCCAATTTGTACCACTTAGAACTCTCAACATATCCAATATCTTGCTGCACCGGGTCCTCAAATCACGCACATGCGGATTCCATGAAAGTCTTTTATCAAATAAAAGACCCAAAAATCTCACATTATCCGCGGTTTGAAGCCGCGTACCATCAAGATAAAGAATAGGTTCCTGATGTTGCCTGCGACGACTAAATGCTATACACTGGGTCTTCGAAGCCGAAAACTTGAAGCCCGTAGATTTGGTCCATTCTTGCAATTTATTAATTACTAATTGTAAGGATCTTTCCGCTGTTGCCATTCTTCTAGCAGCCATATATATACAAAAATCGTCTACAAACAGGGAACAGTGGACCGGTGACTGTACGTTTGAAGTGACGCTGTTAATGGCAACAGCAAACAGCGTCACACTCAAAACGCCACCCTGTGGTACACCATTCTCTAGTTCGCAACGATCAGAATATATGCCTCCTAGACGTACACGGAAAGTCCTGTTATTCAAATAATTTTGTATAAAAGCAAGAATGTTACCTTGTATACACCATGATTTCAGTACGTTCAAAATTCCTCTTCTCCATGCCATGTCATATGCCTTCTCGAGGTCGAAGAAAACAGCTACCAGTGTTTGTCGTAAGATGAAGGCATTCTGTATAGCTGACTCCAACAAAACCAATTGGTCAACTGATGACCGTCCTTTTCTGGAACCACACTGGACGTTAGTAAGAAGTTTGTTTGTTTCTAGATACCAGACAAGACGACGGTTGACCATCTTCTCCAGTAGTTTGCATAAGCAGCTGGTCAGAGAGATGGGTCTGTAACTACTGGGATTAGTTTTGTCCTTTCCTTGTTTTAGAAGAGGAATTATTGTCGCTTCTAACCATGCATCAGGAAAACCGTGCTCCTCGAATATACGGTTGTATATCCGAAGGAGCACTACTTTTGCCGACGGTGGTAGATTTTTGATCATGGAGTATACAATATCATCTGGGTCTGGAGCTGAATCCTTCGTTGACGAGAGAGCCGACTCTAGTTCATCGATAGAGAAATGGATATTCAAACAAGAATCTCCAGACAATCCAACGGTGAAAGGTAAGGCTTCCTGTTTCTGTTTGAACACCTGGAAAGCGCCCTTGTATGCAGAAGATGATGAATGTTTTAAAAACAATAATGCTAGCACATTAGCAATTTCCTCACAGTCCGTGGTCAAAACACCATCCGAATGCCTTAATGAAATTAATGGCATCGGAACGGAAATGCCACAGACTGATCGTAATTTCTTCCATACTGTAGATGGAGCTGTAGTTCTTGTAATAGTGCCAATGTATTGGGACCATGATTCTCGTTTACTTTGCCTAAATATTCTCCGTGCTTTCGCACGGAAGATTTTATATTTTTCCAGGTTTTCACTCGTTGGATGTCTCTTGAACTGGTTCAGAGCTTTTCTCCGTTGACGAAGGATCACAGTGCACTCATCATTCCACCACGGAACAGGTGGTCATCGTGGTTTGGATGAGGTTTTTGGAATTGCCTTTCCGGCGGCATTCAAAACGGTTTTTGTAAACGAATTGACAATGTCATCAATGGGAGCCAAGTAATCCACGTCCAGTGATTCTAGATCTTGTGAAAATTGTTCCCAGTTGGCTTTTTTCAGGATCCAACGGGGATGTCGAACACAACAGGGTGAGGAGTCACTCAAAGAGATCTCAATAGGAATGTGGTCGCTACTGTAAAGATCAGGCAATGCTGACCATTTTAGCCTTGTAGCCAAGGCAGGACTGCATAATGACAAGTCTACAGCTGTCCATCCACCTGTTGACGCTGCTAAATGTGTCGGAGAACCGTTATTTAGCAGGTATAAATCCAGTTCCGATCTGATGCTTTCGATCAGATTACCTCGCGGGTTGCATTCTGGGGAACCCCATGAAACATGGTGGGCATTGAAATCGCCCACTAATAAAAACGGAGTCGGTAACTGATTTATAAGTTCTACAAGATCTCTCTGTTGCAGGTTGTCACTTGGTGGAAGGTAGACACAACAGAGAGTGAGTTTATATGGAACAGCTGTTTGAATTGCTACTGCTTGTAAGGGAGTTATTAAGTTCAGAGAAACGGCGTCGACACAGTCACGGGCTAGAATGGCTACGCCACCTCTAGCTCGATTTTCTGTAACGAAGTCCGATCTGTAAACTGAATACTCCCTTAGATGGAAATTGTGCGATATATGAAGATGTGTCTCCTGAATACAAATGTACAGAGGGGACACATCCCTTACAATTAATTTGAGATCCTCAATGTGACTTTTAACACCGTTAATGTTCCACTGAATCACGGATTGTTTAGGTGTGGACATCGTGTTTTAGTGAAATGGATTCACCTGGCTCTCACTGGTGTCATTGCAAATTTGCTGGCCTGGAATGTTGGACGTTCCAGGCAGGGAGTCATCAGATTCCATCACCACTATTGTAGTGGTGGAATCTGAAGAGTTTTTTGACTCAGAAGAGGAGTTTGAAATGGTCCTCTTTTGAGTCGTTTGTGATTTTGCACCTACTTTCACAGGTGCAGCTTTGTTATTATTTTTGTTACTCGTATTAGGAGTAGTTTTAACGTTTTTCACACTTGTATCCAATAGTGTCTTACTTCTTCTATTTTTCGCAGAGATAACTGGCAATGGAGATTTTTCCGCACATTCAACATTAGTGTTTGAGTTGGAAACCAAATTTTTAGTCACCAAAGCTAATAACTGGCTAACTTGTTCCGTGAGAACTTCAATTTTCTTGTTTAGCTCAATGCAGTTGGAACACGACTTCTCAGGGGTGATAGCTGAGGCATAAGATTTCGTTTCAAGTCTAGGTTGAGTTGACTTGAACTTCTTTTTAGCTTCGTAGAATGATGTTTTGTCCTTTGCCATTATGCTGAGGATCGCTTTCTCCTCCTTGAACTTTGGGCAGTTAAAGGAGCGAGCAGGGTGATCACCAGCACAGTTTGGGCATTTCGGAGCACTTGTGCAAACCTTATCAGTATGGCCTTCAGATGCACACTGTCCGCATACCTCTGGCTTGGAGCAAGAAGAACTTACGTGTCCAAAACGTTGGCATTTAAAGCACCGGCGTGGATTGGGAACGTAGGGCCTAATAGAAAGCCGTTGATAGCCAGCATATAAATATTCCGGGATAGATGATTTCCCGAATGTCAGGATAATTGATGTTGTTGGAACTCTCTGACCGTTTTCCATCCTCATAATTCGTACGACATCTGTTACACCTTCTGATACCAGTTCTGATTTGAGTTCGTCCTCACGGACATACAACAGATCCCTGCATGATATTACTCCCTTTGATGAGTTCAAGGTTTTGTGGGGAGCCACCGAAACCTTGACCTGATCAAAGAAGGTCATTTTTAGTAATAACTGTGACTGCTTCGCATTGCTTGTTTCTATCAGCAGTGTTCCGTTCCTTAACTTCCTTATGGAAGAGACAGGTCCTGCTGCGCATCCAGTTATAGCCTTTTGGATTACAAAGGGCGATACCTTTGAAAGATCTTTGCCAGCTTCTGCGCAAGACACAATTAAGAACTTAGGTGACGCTATATCAATTTCTTTTCTCATCGTAATTACTTCCCTAGGCATTTTCGGAGAAACCTCACGACGCCTCTTTACATTCAACTGGTTGGACATTTGTTGGTTTTCCATAATTTGTTTTTAAGCTAACCATCGTGTCAGGCGTTACGGGCGAGACTATGAGAACGGATACACCCATGGATCACTTTCGATCATTTCCAACCCCCGGAACTCTGGGGCCCATAGTTTCCTCCTTAGCTCGACTGGATGGGCATCAGTCGAGAATTCGTAATACTGTGCACAGGCTCCGACACCTGTGCACCGCGGACACTCCCTGACCAAGGACCGAAGTGGCTAGCGGACCAGCAACCGCGCATACGTCTTCGGCAGAGCAAGCTCACAGCAGCGTCCCAGACCAGAGTTTGTCAAGCTCTGGACTTTTCAGCACTCCCAACGCGCAACGGTTCTGACCAGTCAAAATTCCCTAAGCGAAGATGTAAGTGTTGAAATGTGTATAGATTGTGATGGTGTGTGTATGTGTGTGTGTGTATGCTTTGTGAGTGGTGTAGTGTTAGGCTAGGGTACCGCGAGGGACGCCAAATCCCTCGTAGGTGCGGCTAGTCCGCACCCCCCTGCGGGGACGACAATGGTCAAGTGACCGAAAGGTGCCTCATCACATAAGGTAAAAAAATAGCGCTTAGTGGTGGAATAATTGTTTACAATTAACAATAATAACTTGATAAAGACAGTCAACAAAAAAATATTGGACGTGAAATAGCACTACACATACACATATATAAGAAATAAACAAAATAAGGTCATTAACAAACCAACAAAAATAGCCGAATTACACGTAATTAAAGAAAACATTAAATCTGGTTACCATAAAAAAAGCAAAATTAACCTATAACTGTATACAAACAATTCAGAAATTATGAAAAGCTTTGATAATCTAACACCTATAATACACGAAAGATACAACAAATCATAATAAAACACAATATAAATACAAGAAATATACATAAAAAAATCTAAACAAAACAACATAACCTAAAAACTAGCCTAAAAACAAACCAACACCCAAACCACACCTCTAATAACAAAAAATTCATCAACTTAACTAAAACACAATTCACTGAAAAAGAAAATATAATAATAACAAATGCTTCCAAATATAACACACCCAATTTTAACAAAAACCAAATAATAAAACCTAATAGTTGGCACAGAATCTAACATCCATAAAATTACCCAAAAAAACACTGAACACATAAGAAACAACATTAAAAATAAAATTAACCTAATAAAAACCCCAAAAAACAAAACAATATATAAACAAAAAATAAATTATGAAAGTCAAAGAAAAACTAGAAAACAATGACTATGTAATATTAAAATCAGATAAAACAAACACACTAGTAATAATTGAAAATAACAAATACATCAACTCAATGACAAACCACATAAAACAAAATAAATACGAATAAATACCAGACCCCAATAACAAAAACCTTAATACAATAAAAAACTTAATAGTCACTCACAGAAATACCCTAGACTATAACAATAAATTAAAATACCACACAAGACTTTACATATTCAAACCATGTGCACCAATAGTAACAGGCATACCTAAAATCCACAAACGCAACACACCATTTAGACCACTAATAAACTTCAAAACAGCACCATCTTACAGAATTGTAAAATTACTAGACAAAATAATAAGATCTAAAATACACATCAACAACCACATACAATATAAAAAATGGATACGAATTAATTAATAAAATAAAAACGATAAAAACAAACAGCAACACAAAAATAATAAGTTATGACATAACTAACATGTACCCTAGTATCCCAATAGAAGAAACCATAGAAATAATAAAAAACAAAGTGATACACAATAACGAAAAAAGTAACATCATAGATAGTATCATTACGCTAACCAAACACATATGTAACCAAAATTACTTCCAATTTAACAATAAATATTAAAAACAAACAACAGGACTCCCCATGGGTTCACCCATATCATCTGTCATGTCAGAAATATATTTACAACACTTTGAACAAATAATAATTAAACCTATAATAAACACACACAATATCTCACTATGGACAAGGTATGTAGACGATATACTTGTAATATACCAACCTACCATTCACAACGAACACATCATAATATTAAACAAACTAAATACATACAACGAAAACATACAATTCACCGTTGAAACAGAAACAAATAGAACAATCAACTTCCTCGACATCACTTTAAATATAAATGATAATAAAATAGAAACTACAGTATAAAGGAAACCTACTTCCAACAACACCACAATACACTACAAATCTAACCACCCCTGGACACACAAAATTAACACTTACAGTAACATGATAAATAAAGCAATAAAATACACACAGGATAACAAACAAAAATTAAATGAAGAATTAGATAACATTACAAAAATAGCAATAGAAAATGGATACAACAAACACATTATAAAAAATATATACAATAAATTCACAAAAAAACCTAACCTCAACACAACACTACAACCGGAACATGAAAATAAAAAAATCTATCTAAAATATAAATACACCAATAACAAAATAGAAAAAATAACAAATATATACAACAAAGAATACTACACTCCAACTTACAAACCAAACAACAAAATAATAAAATATCTTAATAACACAAACCACAAAACAAATTCAGAAAAACATAACCTATCAGGAATTTACAAAATCACATGCAACAACTGTAACGCTTTCTACATAGGAAAAACAACCAGAACATTTAAAATAAGATTTGAAGAACATTATAGAGCATTCAAAAACAAAAATTCTAAAGTATCAAATGTTGCAGCACACCTAATATCCCATAAACACGAAATAACAAATTACGAAAATAACCTAACCATACTTGAAATAAATAACAACCCAATAGAACTAAACTCACTAGAAAAATACCACATTTATAAAAACATACACAACAATTTAATGAATCTACAAACAACATATACAGAAGACATACTATATAGAAACATCATACACACAGATCAAGAAAAAGTGTAGTCCGTGGTCAACAAACACCAACTTTACAGACCGAACATCTACAACAGAAAAACATCAGTGATTCGACAATGGTCAATTGACCGAAAGGTGCCTCATCACTCAAGGTAAAATTATTGCACTTAATGGTGGAAAAATTACTTACAATAGTAATATATTAACTTCATAAAGTCAGTGCAACGGAAAAACAATGGATAACGTTAAATATCAAGAATATATATATTTATATATATTTATTTAGGTTAGTTTTGGTTGGTAAAGATTATTTAGATTTTTTGGACTAGGAGACTGACAGACTTACCTTGGTAAGAGTCCACTCTGTAGTCTTGAAATAGAAACACATAAAAGCATCTAAACAATGATATATTTCAATCACACAGTGGTCTTTGTCAATCAAAGAGAAAACACAAAAAGAAATATGAGAGAATGAAATAAAATAATTATAAATTGTAATCACAGATTATGTAGAGTAGAAATCAGATGTCACAGATGCAAAGATTAAAGATATATATATATATTGTTTCCATGAGCATATGAGTGATTATAGTTTATATAAGTCTGTCAGGGGAAAAGAGATTGGAGACGTCTAAGGCTATTAGGGGGGGGGGGGAAATATGAATGGATTTATCTGATGTTGAGGTTAGGGGATTCTCTGGATTTGGTATACCACTGGTATGATAGTTCCCATCTTCTCAGTTCTGAGGGATTGCAATCAGGGTGGGAGTGATTTAATTATTTTTGTGGTATAGCAGTCATCAAAAGTTGTGATGTTGTGACTCGTAGCATGTTGAGCTGTTGACCTATCCATATTCATAATTTTAACATCATGTCTGTGACCATTCATTCTGATATTCAGACCATCCGTGGTCAGGCCTATGTACTGTGCTGAGCAAAGTTTACATTGTAGCTGGTATATGACATTTTTCGATGTACAATTATGATGACCCTGTATTTTGAAGACCATTTTTGTTGTTTGGCTGTTGAAACTATTTGCTGAGGGGTGTATTGGACACGTCTTGCATCTAGGTCTATTGCATGGGAAGGAGCCATGAGGAAATTTGTGTGGTTTCTCTGCATCAGGGTCTGGTAGTTTAGGATGTACTATGATGTTTTTCAAGTTGGGAGGTTGCTTGTACCAAATTTGCTGTGGATCGGTGAACAGATTTTTGGTGTGGACGGAAGCTTGAAGAATTTTGAAGTCATCTCTCAATATCTTGTTGAGTGTATGTAGACCAGGATGGTCTACATATTGTTATATCATTATGTAGTCAATGTTATATCATTGTTTAAGTGCTTTTCTGTGTTTCTATTTCAAGACTACAAGACTACAGAGTGGACTCTTACCAAGGTAAGTCTGTCAGTCTCATAGTCCAAAAAATCTAAATAATCTTTACCAACCAAAACTAACCTAAATATATATATATTTAGGTTAGTTTTGGTTGGTAAAGACTATTTATATTTTTTGGATTAGGAGACTGACAGACTTACCTTGGTAAGAGTCCATTCTGTAGTCTTGAAATAGAAACACATAAAAGCACATAAACAATGATATATTTCAACCACACAGTGGTCTTTGTCAATCGAAGAGGAAACACAAAAAGAAATATGAGAGAATGAAATAAAAATCTTTCTTTTTATTTCATTCTCTCATATTTCTTTTTGTGTTTTCTCTTCGATTGACAAAGACCACTGTGTGGTTGAAATATATCTTGTTTATGTGCTTTTATGTGTTTCTATTTCAAGACTACAGAATGGACTCTTACCAAGGCAAGTCTGTCAGTCTCCTAGTCCAAAAAATCTCTCTCTCTCTCTCTCTCTCTCTCTCTCTCTATATATATATATATATATATATATATATATATATATATATATATATATAAACAAACATAACGAATGTTTTTCCAATTTCCATTTAATTTTAGTCTAACAATCTTTTTAGAGAAATAATATAAGAATATAGTAAATATCAAAACCTTTTGTTATAAAAACTAATTATAATTCTTTTAAATGTAAGAACGAAGATAATTGTCTTTCTATTAGTATTTTATATTTCCCAAAACTAGAAACTTTGTCTAGATACCAAATATAGGCTCCAAACAAGATGTTACTTGTTAACCTTCTACAAATTAAAATATTAAGCTATAAATTTGAAAAAAAGCTATGTTACCTGTTAGAGCACAGATTTCATTGGATATGGAAGGGTATCTGAGAGCTTCCAAAAGAAATTGAAATACTTTTAGTAAAACAGTCGATCCAGGACGAGTAAACAATACTTTCTTCATGATTTCCAGTATTACTTGCTGACTGTAAGAGAAATACAAGAATTATATTCTTATATGCAACAAAATATATCCTAATCGTACAGTGGTAATGTAGTGTCACTAAGATGCCAGATATTGCAGCAACTGTTTACTAGAGCCTTGCCTGTCTAGCACCACCTCTTATCATCTATCACAGGTATTTTTTCTGAGGTGCAGTGTCTTGACTAGTAGTGTTATTTATAGTACGGTCTTTATAAACCAATATCATTTCGTCAGTGAAGGGACTGTTTCAAAATGCATCAGTAAAAAAGTTAATAGTTTTCGTTTAATTACTTAATAATTACCTATGATTTATTAAAGATTATTACAACAAGCAACTTTTTATTAGTTACTTTTGTTTTAGCTGCAATGGATTTGCTATAGTATAAAGACTTGTTGGAGTTTGTAGTAATGAACACGAAGACAAAGACACGAAGGAAAAGGAATGAGACACAGTTTTATGAGAAGACGGATGTTTGCTGGCAAGAGTAGGGTGAAATTCAAAGATCAGTAGGGTTTAGATATTTCTAACAGATTATTGTCTTCATAACATTGGACTCAGAAGTTTTGCCAGAAGGCTTAAAGGTCATAAATTAGAATAAATATGCTAACCTTGTTTTAGATAAAAAAATAAGATACTTGAATATGTTAACCCTTAGAACTCAAACTGTCAATGGAGCCCCGCTTAGCATACATTGCAGTTTACTTGAATGTCGGGTGTCACCCACTACGATTTTCAAATGCTTATAACTCGTCTGCGGCAAAACCCCCAACATTCAATCTTTTACCATTTTGTGCTGCACTCAATTTAAACTAAATTTAAAATGTCTTTGAATCTGTGAGTCATCACAAAATCTAGTTTGCCGCTACGTTGTAAGCTGCAAGCAGGTTATAGTTTGCAGGTTATTTGCTTACTCTCAGTTCGCCATGGCTTCACATGCAATTAGTGATTCAGAATTTCCTGATTTTGTACTTGATCCTGATTTATCAGAATGTAGTTCAGTTTCTTCTTGGAGTGATAATAGTGATGTGAATGTGACAGAAGAGGTAGGTAGTTGTGAAATACCTCAATTTGATGAGTGGAACATGTGTTCAGATTCATTTGTAGGGTTTAAAAAGATACTATTTACAGCAATAAAGGGTCCTAGAAATGTAAGTCATATTTTTAAATTCGATCAACTTCTTTCAGACATTTTGATTCAGAAAATTGTATCTGAAACTAATAGATATGCAAATGGCAAAACAGCTAAACTCTTTGACATTTGAGTATGAAAAGATATCATAATCTGCAAAACTACAAATAAGGTATTAAAATCATATACATACTACATTAGCAAATAAAAATTGCTCAGTTTAATAAAATAATATAAGAGAAAACAAAGTTACCCATAATCAATAACATAACTTGTAGGTGAGAAATTTGTCTCAATTTAATTACAAATAGGGGTGCAAAGCACGTTACAAAAAGCCAAGTGATAGGGGTTAATCTAAATTTAAGAATGGGTTTTTCTCTTTAACATAGCTATTTCTAGAAATACCTCTTTAATGTTTGATCTCAACAAATTAATAACTGACCCAACTATTAAATGACACAAATTTATAAAAAAATTCATAAAAAACACTGATGAAGATTGTTTAGTACAATCAAAACAGTTTTGCCTCAATACATTTTTCATAACTTTACCTAAATTAAAAGTATGGTAGCAATTAATTTGTTGCTGAAATGTAGTTGACAGAATGTCATCATGGACAGTAAAATCTACAGAATCTTTTCTTCTATTTATAAAATATAATCTATTTTTTTAAATTTTTCTTTAAAATTATCACATTAGCATAAATCCAGAATAATATATTTTAACATTTAAATAAATCAGCATGTTGAATTTTAAAAGTTCATTATTGGATGCACTTCTTGAATTTTGTAGTCCATTACGTTCCATGAATCTTAATTAAACCCTTAAACATTATTTTATGACTATCCGAACTTTTAATTTTGTGAGATTTTGTGAAGACTTATTGAGATAGAACGTTTTCTATCGCTATATGGCGATCTTCCTCAGTGTTTTCTGCTTTGAGATGTTGGGTTAAGCGGTGACGGTTTTAAAGGCAGGTTTTTGATAGTATCAAATCACACATATTCTTTGATGTAAGTTTTCACAAATGTACAAAATTAAAAGTTTGGATAGTCATAAATTAATGTTAAAGTGGTAAATGTATAAATTTCATTATTGACTCAAAACATACTTCCTTAAACTAAAAAAAAACTGCTTCAGTTCAAAACTAATTGCCAGCTTGTTAATTATAATTTTTTTTACAAGTTAATACTAGGAAGAGATTATTTTGAAAATTTAAATGCCTATACTCTCCTCCATAATAAACATTAAAAACAGCATATGAAATCGGCTCAAAGCTTAGCTACTAATTTTTCAAAACCATAAATTATAGGAAAACATTTACAGTTATCATAATGTTGTGATATTAACATTTACCTGTCTTTTGAGAGTTCTTGTTCACTTTTAGCTATGGCGAGAATGAGTTGCATTACACCAGTTAGGACGCCTTCAAAAACCATAGTTCTTCTCTGATGAAATAACATTTTTATTATTAATAATAAAGAATTAAATTATCATTAGTTTTACATAAAAACTAGATTATCTCGGAAATGCTACAAAAAATTTGGAAATTTTCAGATTCTATAAACAAATTTTGTAATGCACATTAAGAGCATATCTAAAGAAACAAGATGTGGAACAATATTTACTAATGTAAATAATTAATATTTACTGGTATAAATGCAGTTATATCAATCTGTAAAGGTAAATTTAATAAGAATTTATGTTCAAACTGATTTAAATTAAACAAAAAAAAGTGATTTTTTATATAAATTAAAAATAATGTTTGCATCAAAAATTTGTCAATGTTTATGAGATGATATGGAAGGTATGGAAGCCATCTTGTTGTCAAAGCCTCTTCACACCAAATACAAATCTAGTGGTTAAATCATGTTTTTTATACTGCTTCAAATTTACTGCCAGAATACTGACAAATTGGTCAATCACTAATGTAATGGTTGTGAAAATCAAAGAATAAAATTATAAAAACCATAAATACACTATTACAGAGCTCTTGTTTTGTTGCAGATTAAATTATTCATGTTCCGAGTGACCCAGGAGGTACAAATAAATTTCAAATTCATGCTTGTGGCAACTGAAGTGTATTGAATACCAACTTTAATCATTTTATAATAAATAATAGTATTATAAACTATTATGAGTTATTAAAAATTAATTAAATTAAGTATTTATTAAATAATAATAATCTAATAATTAAAGGATGAAAAGTAATTGATTATTTGTATTATTAGTAAAAAAAATATTCATTAAAAATAAATACAGTCAAAAACGTTTACGACATTAGCTATAATGTACAATTTGATATAAAAAACAAAATAATCGATTGCATTAAATAGCATAGGAAATAGTATTTATATTGTGTACAACAAACACATTGGTTAAAGTGAACATGTAAAATATTAGAGCAGACACATTTACAGTTACAATGTGTAGCTGTAAAGTTTACATTTTTTCTGTTATGTTAAAGTTTTAATTCAGTAAGGCAAAAAAAGAAATCTGAACTTACAAGCACCATTATAAATTTGATCAAAACGAATACAGATACTTTAAGACATTAACATTTTCAAGCCCATGCCTGAGTATAGATTGAGCTAGTTGCCTACGCCCGTGCATAGCTCGGGTTCCTGTATTTATTTCCACAGCAACAGTATTTAATTCCTGCTGTAACGTTATTTTTTTATGTTACCACCAAACTAGTCCCAATAGTAAATAATTCTAATTGTTGCGACGAGAGACCGACAGCTGACCTATAGCAATACAGCTGTATGGGCAAAGCTTAATTTTTCCGGTATAGTTTTAAATTAAATAAAAGTGAGTTGACGAGTAGAGTCTAATAGAGAGAGCAGTTGAGAGAGGACACGTCTCCCTGGAGACCAAAGGAGTACATCCAACGGCATTCTGTCTTCCCGAGGGAACCAGAGAGAGGTACCTTATAGTCCTAATGACGACTCACAACAGGTAAACAACTTATTTAATATTCTTTTGTATTTATTATAAAATAAAATTTATTTGAACGCACTGTCCACGGCCCGTAGAAGATTATTTATCCCCATTAGTTGTTATAAATATTATTTAAAAGAAATATTGATGATTTCTTGTTTTGACTAATCCTCCGACGGTAATGCGATTTCAGAATGGTAGCAGAGTGTGGTTTGTAAAATAGTTTACAAATTTGTTTAGTAAAAATTAATTAACGAATAATGATGTGTATTTTTTATAACTATATTTTATAATAATAATAAGAAATAATGTATTAGTGACAACGATAGGTAAATTCATAGTTTATTATTTTTAATAGACAAAAACTGTCTGAAATAACTAAAATCATTCGCAGAAGGAATTACGTAGGTCAGTATTGTTTAACGATGCAATTGTGAGTTACAAAGCAATCACGTAGTTAAGAGTTACTCTTATCTTATTGTAAGTAAACAGATAATCTGTTCTGATTTTATACAACTAGGTTTAAGTTTAGAAAAATAAATTAAAAATTAAAATCGTTTAGTTATTCGACCATTGTATTTATTTCAACTTTTATTAGCAACACAATATTTAAAAGGCTATAATATTTTTATTCATTAATTTTTTTCGGTTATAGCATCCTTGCTGCATCATCGAATATAATGATCATGTCCGCTATAAACTAAACCCTTTCAGATTGAAAACCCTAACAGCCAACTCGGCAGATGTGCTATGCCTGTTGACGTGTCAGGCATAGCGCTAAGGAGTGTAGAGTCAGGCCGGGACCCAAGTGGTACAGCAAACAATATATTAAAATTTAAAAAATTATAATAATAAAAAAATCTTATGTTTAATAGTTGAAACCTCACTTCACTCCTGGACATCAATAAAGATTTATATTAAGAAATGTAGTTTAGTCCTGAACATTTGGTGGACGTGCCATTGTTCAGCGGACTAGATCAATTAGATAAGCCTCCCCGTTTATTATTTTGTTTTATTTGATATTTTATGTGTTCTCAAATGTACATATCCTGTTATTGTTATTATGTTATATGTTTCTGTCGACTGTCATCATAATTATAATAAAATTACAACATATTATGTCATATTTATTAAGGTATTGTTTTATAGAAAGTGAGCTACCAGACTCTCGCTCCACGAGGGTCGAAGGCATAGCGAGCGATACCTGATGTGATATGTAACTCTCTTAATAAGTCTTATATATGTGTATACCTATGGATTATATGAATACAAGCTTAGTGCTATATACTATATATTTATTTGTATTGTATAATGTTTATTGTTATATTTATGTGTTGGTTTGGAATAATATATATATTACTATATATCTGTTGAGGTTTAGGGTCGTTACGCATAGAATGCAATTGAAGAGTTATTTGGTAGGTACTCTCGGGGCTAAGCTCCGGCATTGTTAGCATTATACGAGCAGGGTCACAGGTGCACCTTGAGAGTCTCAAAATGTGTACATCGGATACTGCAGACGCCCACTCAAGGGGGTTCACATCACACCCTCCCCAGGTTTCCATTTTGTGGGGGAGGTCTCTAACATTATTTTTTCATATTACCGCCAAACTAGACCAGATAATAAATAATTCTAATTGTTGCCACGAGAGACCGACAGCTGACCGATAGCAATACAGCTGTGCGGACAAAGCTTGATTTTTCCTTTAAATTAAATAAAAGTGAGTCGTCGAGTAGTCTAATAGAGAGAGCGGTCTAGAGAGGACACGTCTTCCTGATGACCAAATGAGTATATCTCGCGGCATACTATCTCCCCAAGGGAACCAGAGAGAGGTAACTCATAGCCCTTATGACGACTCACAACAGGTAAATGACTAATTTAATATTCCTTATATTAGTAATATAAGTAATATTAAGTATTCCTTATATTCCTTTATTAGTAATAAAATTTATTTGAACGCACTGTCCACAGACCGTAGAAAATCATTTATGTCCATTATTCGTTCTAAATGCTATTTTAAAATTAATATTGGTGATTTTTCATTTTATCTAATCCTCCGACGGCAGTGCGATTTCACAGTGTATTCTCAGTTTTGTAAATATCGTTCTTTTTCTTGGTTATTCTACTTTACATATCTTCACCTTTAGGTCATTCAGAGTTTATATTATGAACCAAAACTCATTTGGTTAAGTGTGATGACTGAGAGCTACCAGACATTTGTTTGACAGATCAGCATCTGTTTGGTCAGATAATGAGTGTTTTATTATGATTCAAGTTTATTGCCGTTTATTCTAAATTTTATCTATTCGTCATTTCGTTTATTTAATTTGTAGTTTGTATAATTTTTGTTTAGGCTTCCGAGTATGTTGTTTTTTGCTTTAAATTTATCTTCCAATTATTTGGTATATTGAATTTTTATTGTTAGAGATATTACGTTATAGATATAATGGCTAAAGACACTTTGGGAAGGGATTCAGTACGAGATATGTTGATCTTAGACAGTAACAGTAACAGTGAAACCAATCTAAGCTGAGGTACAATCAACATATCTCTCATTGATGAACAGAAAATATATGACCCGATTTTAGAGTTTTCTAAATTTTAAAAGAAATATTTCTAAACTACATTTTTTTTAGCTTTAAAATGATATAAAACAATAAAATGATTAGAATGATTTTCATTCCAATGTAAAATATGTATAGTGAAGTGCAGTGATTTGCAGTGTTGTTTCTTATTTGTTTGACTTTTGTATACATTTTTCAAAAGACCATATGCATCAATTGATATGTATATATTTCCTGAAAGTTTGTTTAATTTCTTTAACAAAAATGTATAATTTGTTGTAAATATAGTATTTATTATGTCAGGAATTTTTTTATTTTTTACCTCCAGGCAGATAGAGACAGGCGCCTACTAAGGGTTTAAAGTATTAATATAAGTAGCACGACATAACAAGAGACTTCAGACCCACCTGAGGGGAGTTGGGTAATTAGTAGAGAAGGAAATACTACCTGCAGCTGTCTACCTCTCTATTGCATCTAGGCACAGTAGGGAATAAGACACAGTGTATGTGGTGGACCGATACATATAGCAACAAGGTTAGACAAACACCAAGTTATTGGGCCTCTCAACATTCTAAATGTCAAGTATGCAAATGACCATCGATCAATCAAGCATCTTTCTACGACTTCCAAGTTGAAAATAAACTAAGAATTAATTTTCAAATGTCTAATTTATTAAATACAAATTAAAACGGTAATAAAAATTAAGAAAGGTAGCAAGCCTTAAAATAAATATTGTTATAAAACCATCAAAATTTTCTTTTATTAGCTCTTTGATATGGAAATCATGAAATAAAGTTGAAAACTAACCTGATCTCCAATTTCTTTTACAATTTTATCAATTATGTACAAAATTGTACTAGTCTTTCCAACCTGGTTGTTATCTTCTTCGTCAGTTAACATCCTTTCATCTTCAATCACATCTTCTTCATCTTCTTGAGCACTATAACCACACATATGATGAAATTTAAGTTAAAAATTGAATATTATTTTCCATCTTCACTTGAGCTACTAGTTTTCAATAAAAACAGTTACATGTTCAAGTGTTTTTAATTAAAAAGATGCATTTTTAAATGTCATATTAAATAATCATTTATGGCCAAATGCAAATGAGAAATGCATTTTTAATTAATTTCTTACCCATGCAAACATTAGTAGTACGAAAAAATTGCAACCTCGCTAAATAGTGTACAAATCTTCATCATGGTCCTGTTCACTACAGTCTTACTAACAAAAGTATGCTTCACAGTGGTTAATTCACAGCATGTAAACTATTATGTCTAGATATATATACCTGCCTACCTTTGGCTGTCTTATAATTTGGTGATGAAAAGTATTGTTATGTTTCTATCAAAAAATGATGTCCTGGTAGTGGTCAAAGACTTGATAGTTTGTCTACATGATGGAGTGGCCACACAAAAGCAATACAAAAAAGGATTAATTTCCCTCAGAGATAAAAAAGAGGCACATTTTCAAATGGAACTAGTGAGAAGGTTGTTGTTGAAAGGGGCGAGCATGTTGTTGCTTTTTAATTACTTGCTGACAGTATACTCACACTTTCATATTCTCTGTTATCAAAATACTATACCAAATTTTTCTCACAATACCCAGTTGTGAATGAACTAACTAGGGATGGACCAATTCCTAAAATTTTCAATTCCAATTCTGCCCTCGATTCTAAAATTTTTCATTCGATTCTTGATTATTAGATCGATTCTCAATTCTTTCAAATTATATAAGCCTAGATGATTCACTAATATTAATTTAGTTAACATTTTGGTCATATGGAGAAGTCTCTTGAAAGTTCCGTTTTAATGTAATAGGCTACACAAAACATTCATCCTTGATTGATGAATAGGAATTTCTTCAACCATTGTCATGGTTTTATATCCGATATGTTTGTACATATCGGTTAAAAGTGACAAACAAACAAACCGGAAATGCTTCCGACCATCATTGTTTTTGTATCAGGAATAATAACAATTCTATCCTTATAAAATTGGGATTTGCTTTAATGGTTTAATTCATTCAAAACAACTAATAAGGCATACTTGATAATTAATTATTTTTCCAATAAATTAAACCACACATAAATTTTAACAATTAAAAACACTTAAACAATAGTTTATGACTATCCGAACTTTAAATTTAGTAAATTTGTTAAAACTTACTGAGACAGAACGTTTTTGATCGCTATGCGCCGATCTTCATCAGTGTCTTCTGCTTGGAGATGTTGGGTCAAGCGGTGACGGTTTTAAAGGTAGGTTTTCGATAGTATCAAAGAGTATGTGTGATTTGTATTTGTTTGTTCGTTTAATATGTTAAAAACAAACAAGAATTGGAATCAGTCCTTTAATCAATGGGGAATTGGAATGTTCGATACCATTAGAATTGGGGGAATAGAGAATCAGAATCGGTCCACCCCTAAAATTAACAAATTCAGACATTTAAACATATGGCCAAATGCAAATGAGAAATGCATTTTTAATTAATTTCTTACCCATGCAAACGTTAGTAGTACGAAAAAGTTGCAATCTAGCTAAATAGTGTACAAATCTTCATCATGGTCCTGTTCACTACAGTCTTACTAACAAATTGACTCCATTACTAGTGTTATTCCATTATTAATTGTTACAACTATTTGAAAATAGTCACTTTATATTTAGATCATTTTCCAACTGGACAGACAAGTTACATTGCATTTGCTGCTTAAAGAGGGCTATACGGAAACCTTCTACAAAGTCTTCTATGATGAAACCCAACCAACAATCAAAATGACTGACTAAACTTTTCCAGCCTACAATCAATATATGAGGTGTGTTTAAAATGTAAGGTAACTTCAAATTTAACATACATTAGGTTTAGATTTTTTGCTGTTGTGTTGGTACATATGTCCTGAACATATATTTGAAATGGTGACAGTAGTATACAGTGGGTCTGCCCTGAGTAAACAAAAGTTATTATAAGTGGTACAAGCTCTTTCAAGATGGCCAAGAAGATGCCAATGATGACCATCGCACTCGACGCCCCAACCCATCAACAAAAGATGAAAATGTTGAAGCAGTGAAGCAAATTATTTTGAAAAGACATTGAATTACTATTAGAGAAGTTGCTGATGATGTTGTGATTGAGAAATGGCTTGTGCCATGCAATTTTTTCAAATGGTTTGCGCATGAAATGTGTGTTAGTGAAGTTCGTTCCAAAACTGCTCAATTTTGAACAGAAGAACATCATATAAAACAGCACTAAGGAGCTGTTATTTGGCATCAATGATGATCCTAATTTGCTAAAAAGGGTAAGAACTGGTGACGAATTATGAACTTATGGTTTTGATAAAACCAATGCCCAATCGTCCCAATGGAAAAGCTCAGGAGAACCAAGACACCCCTGGTTCAATCAAGTATCAAGGTTTACTCACAGTTTTCTTCGATTAACGTACCATAGTACATCAGAAGTTCTGATCTCAAGGCCATACAGTCAATACAGAGTATTACCTTAAAGTTACGCTCTGTTTGCAAGAAGCAATATGAAAAAAATGCTGAAATGTGGAAAAACAATTCGTTGGTTTTGCAACATGATAGTGCACTTGTTCATTCATCGTTGCTTGTGAGAGGTTTTTTGACCAAAAACTGAACCACTATCATGCTTCAGCCATAACATCAACCGAATTTTGACCCTGCTACTCTTTTGTTCCTAACATTGAAGAGACCAATAAAAGGATGGAGATTTACAATGATTGAGGAGGTACAGACTACATTGGTAGAAGAGCTCAAGGCTTTACCAAAAAATGTTTATCAATATTGCTTTGACGATTGGAAAAAGCACCGACACAAGTGTTTTATATCTGGTAGAGGATTACTTTGTACGAGACGACATGAATATTGATGAACAGATAGATATTTTTTTCATAAAAATAAAAAGTGGCTTTACTTTTTAAACAAGCTTCATATATTACTACAATTTCATAATACCTGAAACACTACCATTACCATAATAATACCATTACCGAAGCCAGCATTGTCTGTACTGGGAGGCTAAGAGGAGAATGGCAGAAATGCCAAGATCTGGCATTGGCTAAAGTAAAGTATAATACCTGAAACATTCAATATTTTAAAATTTAACAGATTCTAAAATTCTTTAAAATAACCAATAGTAGTTGTTATTTTTCCAAGCAACGGGGCTTTTGGCAGTGGTTTATTTACATTTGTCAGTTTAGTTTGTATACGCCGGTGCTTGTAGTTTATCTTTGTTGTTGGTGTCGTCTTGTATTTTGTATTTTAACATGTTATTTGTTTTGTATGCTATTTTGTTTTTTGAAATATTACAGGCTATTTTGTTTGTTGTTTTGTTTATGTATGGTAATGTGAAGTATTTGTTTTCACTGTCTCTAGTGTCAATTTTAATTTTTTGTATTTTGAACCATAGTTTGTCTATTATTGTGGCGTTGTATCCATTTGTCTATGTTAATTGTGTCTAGTTTTTTGTTTATGTCTTCTGTGGTCATTGGAACTTCTTTAAGTCTATGGAGCATGGATCTGAAGGCAACGTGTTTCACACTAGAACAATATGAAATTTACAGACACACAAAAACACAAAGTAAAAACATATTATACGAACAAACACAATACACATCACACATACTCTTTGATACTATCGAAAACCTGGTTTTAAAACCATCACCGCTTGAACCGACATCTCCAAACAGAAGACACTGATGAAGATCGCCACATAGTGATCGAAAACATTCTGTCTCAGTAAGTTTGAACAAATTTACAAAATATAAAGTTCGCATAGTCATAAACTATTGTTTAAGTGATTAAATAATAATATTGTCATAATCTCCAATAAGCATTTGCTTTAATTGTTTAATTCATTCAAAGCAACTAATACTGGTACAAGACATAGTTGATAATTAATTATATTTCCTATAAATTACACCGCACACGTATTTTAACAGTTTAAAAAACACAATCAGAATCGGCAGCTTAATCAATGGAGACTCGAGTATCGACAATTACTCAATATCATTAGAATCGACGATTCCTGGAATCGCCGTTGCTTAAAACATGCATAACAACTGCTTGAAACAGATAAAAATATAATAGCAGAAAATATTCTCAAACTTGATTTCTATGAAATTATACAGCCTCAGCTCAAGCCTGACCTATTAAAAGAGATTAAACAGTTTTATAGATATGTAGCATTATGGCTAACTATGGAAGTCTATTACTAAGACTACTTTATTGAAAAAATCGACGCCTTTATAAGAGGAATATGTACCACAAAAACACAAGTTAACTGATGCAAAAATATTATTGGAAGAAACGTTTTTATCCAAGATGATAACAATGTCCAGCAATAAAATAAATAATATTAAAAGTTGGTACCAAATTTGAGAAGTCTAACAGACATAAACAGCCGACCATAATGCAGTGTCGTTGACTGAAGGCAAGATGGGGTTGTCTCTGTTGTGATTGAGCAAAATGTTACCGTAGCTGACTGAAACGTTAATGATATTTTATCACAAAAGTCATTGGCCGATTTGTCACTGTCACTGTCATTTACAGTGATAAATCGTCTGAGTGGATGACGTGTCAGGTGTTACGACAGTGACAGTATTATAGACATTTATTTTTAAATAAATGAGGCTGCCAAAAAAGAAAAAGCAAGGTGTGGAGTCAGTTCACCAGTGTGCTATGCCTGCCTGTTATTGGCACATACAGAAGTGTCTCAGTATCCCTTGTCACCAGTACTAAAGTCATCAGTAAAAGTCACTGATCAAGGCCTGGAGCTGTCACTAAAATCACCGATCCATTTAAGTTGTTGGATCAACCATCCTTACTTACCAGCCAGTTTATTCTGCAGTGCTTCTAGATACTAAAAATAAACTAGCTAATTTTACATAGTTTTGTTAACATGCGTTTTTCTTAAACTTTGTTCATGAATACTCAGTCATTGCAGTATAATAATAGTGGATAAGTTTTAGGAATTTATTACTAAAAATGCTAATTAATTTCATAAAACTTACTTTGAGCAATCGGCTGGGAGAATGGTATCCAACACAAATGTTGACAGCCGAATTAAAATTGACAGCAGACCCAGGCATCTTCTGGCATCTACACCTTTCTCTTCCTCATACCATGGTCTAAGAAAGGAAATAAATGGTGCACAAATTTTCTTGAGTATAAATAACTCCAGCAAATATATATCTATAGCAAATAAACTTCTGACAAAGCACAATAAAATAATTAAGAATATAAGAAATGTAACTTTTAACTCTTCCTAAAGTTCATTTAACCAGTCACTTAACACTTGTAATTTATGAAGATATTAAATTTCCATTAACAAAAGTATATCCCCCAATAAAAAATTTGGTGTTCATTACAAAAAAAGTTTCATTAAAAAAATCATGATAATCATGGGAAGTTCAAATTGTATTTAAAATAGTGTTTGATGGACTCCTTTTCTGTGCTTTACAAAATGTAGTTTAATAATAATTTTACTATGAATCATTACTGTTTATTTAGCTATTGATAATTGTATTAGTAATTTTTATTATTATACACCATATTTCATATATTAATGTTAAAATTCCAAAAACTTATTCCATAAAAAATTATACATATTTTGATACTTTGAAGTTCCAAATAAATTTATTTTAAAATATCTCTTGAAAATAAAAAAATATCTGTGAATAACTTTTATAATTTTGAAGTTAGTTTATAGATACTAATATTTTTTATTAACAAAATAGTTTTAAAAATAAAAACTTGAGGAAGTTATTAACTTAATAACAATGATTTCCTTAAGGCACTTTGCAATAATAATAACTAACCATTATATTTTTTAATTACCTAAATAATAATGTAGTTTTATTATTTAATTTTATGTTTATCTTAAAATTTATTCCATCATGTGATATTAAAAATAGGGTGAGCTGGTTGATCTTCGTCCTCCCCTGGATAGCTGTTAACAGTGAACTGAAAGCCAGCATTAGCTTTCTGAAACAAAAGTCCCTTGAGTCAACAAGGGTCTGATTCAAACAGTTCTTTTCAGGATTTTCAACGCGACTATTCGAAGACGAGAACATCCTAGCATCATGAAGTTTTACAAGCTTTCGAAATCAACAGCCGAGCATTTCAACTGAAAGATGGTAGGCCAGACAACATTTTTTACTCTCAGAATAAGTTTTATTCAAACGTAAAGTGCAACAAAAAATTACTCACTTTTTCAAGTAAAACTTTGAAGACTAGAAACTATTCAAAAAATACCTATGCAAAGTTGTTTACAGTATTATTCTGTTTAATTTAATAGTTTCTTCCTGGATACGGTCTGTGAAGTATATAAAACAGTTTGCGTTATTTCAAATTGAATTGTGTGTTAAAGTATTAAAATAAAATTAGTAAAGGCAGGTAATAAATTACAGTACTGAGTACACTTCCAATACATTTAAGTCATATTTCCTGAAAATGAATTGGTGAGTGCACTTATTCAAGGGCGGCTTCAGGATAGATTTTCAGGGGGGGAGGCACAATAAGAGGAAAATATGGGTTGTTTGAGGCAGAAACTTTTAAAAATAAAGGCCTGTAAATGAAATTTTAAGCTATTATTGTACCTAAAAATCACTGGAAATTTGGCATTTGTTCCATCAAAACATGGATTTTACCTAAATTTACATAGATATCAAAATTATTAATTTGTACATAATACAAAATATTGTTTAGCTTTCATAGTTTCAGCAAACCTTTTCTGTCTGTCAAGGCAACGCAGAGTCATAGTACAAAGACTGTTAGTATAGTTGAGCTGGTACAGAACTAGTGAGTTACTAGTAAAATGTCAGAATTTTTCAAGCTGGGTGAAACTACCAATGTTATCAGATAAATTTCTATATCTAACTTTACACAAATGTAAAAACAATATACATTGCTTTAAAATATATGTCAAATGACAAATACATTATAACTAAATAATACTTAGCTAAGTGAACACTTGAGAGCTTACTGCTGACGGGTTTCAAAACAATGGTTTCTTTTACGAAGCAAGCCTCTAAGAGTTGAGTATTATTTAATTATAGTTTAATCAGTGAATTCAAGATGATTACAGCAAGCAACTGAAAAATACCTGTTTATAAGTAGCCCTAAACTGGGATAAATTCAAATGTGTTCCGAATATAAAAAATACATTCCTAAAGCAAATAGTACCCAAATTCTGAGGGCGGGGGACTGCCCCTCCAATAGAGCCACCCTTGAATTATTAATTACAATATTTTACAGTAACTTTTCATAAGCAATAGATATCTTACCATAACAGCCTATATAGAGTAGACCCTAAGTAAAATATTCAATACGAATATCTAATAAGGCACAATGAACAAACAGTCTGAATACATTCATAAAGCATGTTTTGATTTTCAACTTGAATTTTAAAATAAATTGAAACATTATAAAACATTATCCAATATTAATGTTGACCTATTACCTTAGCTATGCTTGTGATATTATACTGTATTCCTTTTATTACCGCCTAGAATTTATAAGATCAATAAGATGGAGAGGGCATTTTCTTGATAAGACAACCTCTCAATAACAATACCTCCCTATAAAGAACTTTTATCTGGATAATTGACTTCCTTATACAGAGGTTCAACTGTGTATCTATGTATGTATATGTGAATATATATATATATATATATATTCTTGATATTTAACGTTATCCATTGTTTTTCCGTTGCACTGACTTTATGAAGTTAATATATTACTATTGTAAGTAATTTTATCCACCATTAAGTGCAATAATTTTACCTTGAGTGATGAGGCACCTTTCGGTCAATTGACCGAAAGGTGCCTCATCACTCAAGGTAAAATTATTGCACTTAATGGTGGATAAAATTACTTACAATAGTAATATATTAACTTCATATATATATATATATATTTTGAGTGATTCGACAATGGTCAATTGACCGAAAGGTGCCTCATCACTCAAGGTAAAATTATTGCACTTAATGGTGGACAAAATTACTTACATAGTAATATATTAACTTCATAAAGTCAGTGCAACGGAAAAACAATGGATAACGTTAAATATCAAGAATATATATATATATATATATATATATATATATATATATATATATATATATATATATATACAGTCAAACCTCTGTATAACAAAGTCGATTATCCTGAGCAAAAATTTGTTGTAGAGAGGTATTCGTTATTGAGAGGTTGTGTTGTCAAGAATGCACCCACCCTATCTTACTGATCTTACCGCATACCGCAAATAGTGTGGTAATAAAAGGGATACAGTATAATATCGCGAGCGTAGTTAGTGTAATAGGCCAGTGTTAATATAGGATAATGTTTTATAATGTCTCATTTTTTTTGAAATTCAAGTTGTTAAAAATGTTTTATTGATGTTTTCAGAATGTTTCTTCGTTGTATTAGATATCCATATTCAATATTTTTCATAGGGTCTACTCTGTATAGGCTATTATGGTAAGTTATCTAATGCTCGTCATCCACACCTTTTTATTAAACGAGTAATCAACTTCTAAGGACTTGACAGATCAGAAACATCGTGGAGATTTGCTTTTGCCAATCACAAGCAATTTGAGTTTTTCTGTCCCTAACATGTTAGCTGCCACTAATACGGTGATCCTTTCTTTCTTCCTTTTCCTCCAAAACAAGGGTCGGTTTTAAAAGTTAGTGTCTTGTTGAGCAAACATTTAAAAAACAGACCAGTCTCATCAGCATTGAAAATGTCTTTTGGTTCATAATCATTTAAAACTTTTTCCAACACATTTCCTTTCCAAAATTCACAAGTGGGGATATCACGATTGCACTTTCTCCCAAAATGACTTTTTGAACAATGTTACGGCGTTTTTTGAATTTTTCTATCCAACCGTTACTTGCGTTAAAGCCACTATGTCCTAATGATACTGCAATTTCCAAAGCCTTTTCTTTAATAAATTTCCTGACAATGGAAGATTTTTCTCGCGCATTACTGTAACCCATTTAATCTTCACGTTATCGATATTGTCGAATGTACAAAGTTTCATTTTCTTTCTTTGCAAATCATAAGAAACACTTTGTCTTAGAATTTGATTCCGGTTTTTTAGAATAGTGGATAGCAAACTCTGAGTAATACCGAATTTTTTCGCAACATCCAACTTTTTTACACTTTCATAAACCTCTCGTAAAACACTCACTTTATCTGTTACACTTGAACACTTTCTTTTTGACATTTTTTCACAGCACGACAAACCCACGGCACGAATAAAACTGAGAAACTGAGCTAGCAACATTGAAATGAGTGATAAAAGAATATGGTGGGGGATGGGAATCTACTGTAGGCCTGTACAGTAGGCCTATCTATAAATGCTGAGTTCTTAGAATTCCTTACCGATGAGTCACTGCATTCTTAACTGAACCGAACTATAACATGCAGTCAATTGCCGACATGTGTTTCGCCTACCATTCTTGGTTTTGTTGACCTTCCTGCAGAAAATAAACAATATCCTGGAAATGGCATTGTGAGCTGGCTATACAACACTACATTTCCTCGGTTGAAGTGAAGAAAAAACTTCATTATTGAGAGGTCCGAAATTCTTTACATAGAGGTAAAAAAGCAGTATAACTTCTAAAATGTCATATGACAAGGTAAAAATTCGTTATATAGATGATTTCGTTATCTAGAGGTTCGACTGTATATATATATATATATATATATATATATATATATATATATGACATCATGATTCTTCCAGCAGATAAAGGTTCAACCACGGTTGTCATGAACAGAGAAGACTACATAAAGAAGGCAAACAAGTTACTGTCTGACAGCACAACATATAAGCTCCTCAAATATAACCCAACATCAGATTACAACAATTCTCTCTTTAAATGGCTCAAATATACAGCTCCTAGAGAACAAATTTCAGAAGGATCTATAAAATTACTGTGCAATGAAAGCCCCTCCACTTCCTAATTTTACATACTTCCAATGATCCATAGAAATATCGTACCTCCACCTGGTAGGCCAATAATCGCTGGTTGTTATTCAGTCACAGAAAGAATCTCAGCTTTTCTGGATTCGTATATTCATCCTTTGGTGAAAAACCTTCCATCATACATTCAGGATACGAATCATTTCATTGACCGGCTGTCTCAAATACCGGTACCTCTACCTCCTGAAACAATTTTGGTCACTATAGATGTTACCTCTCTTTATACGAACATCCCTCATGCACATGGTCTATCAGCTCTTGAAAATTTCCTTAACAAACGCTCAGACAACCCTTACCCCACTACATCTTTCCTTGTTCATTTTACCAAATTCATTCTTGAAAAGAATAATTTTCAGTTTGAGGGAAAGAATTACTTGCAAATAAAAGGATCAGCAATTGGTACTAGGACGGTCCCTTAGTACGCAAACCTGTACATGGGTAATATCGAAGCAGAATTCCTAAAAACTCGAACACACCAACCATTATGTTGGTACTGATATATAGACGACATCTTTGTAATTTGGACACAGGGATATTGTATGGTATTTTTCGAGAACAAAGATCTATTATTGTCCCGTATGCTCTCTTAATGTCGAACACATTAAATTTTTGATAACAAATACAAGGCATGATTGAGATGCCGACTTCAAACTTTTGTGACCAGTAAGCTTATGGTAAATTATATTTTGGTTACTGGAAAATAATTTTTGTATTTTTTAGTTGGTAAAAATTATATATTCGGGTTCTTTTTTGGAAGTCGCTTTTGTCCTTTTAAGAAGTTTTGGCTCAACCGATTCAAATAATTTTTGTTGCGTTTTGTTTACCCAAATACAGTAGTAGTTTACGATACCACAAAAAGGATAAGGAAAATTGATAATTTTTTTATTGAAATTGAAGTGTTACTACTTTTCTGATTAGCATTCAGTCACTTAAATAGAAATCTAAGAATTATTCATAGCCTATATTCACACCTATTAACCAATACATTAGTTAGCTGTAGCCCGCATTAGTTGGAACGGCCAAAGCTCATGTTTTCATTCAACTAATGTGCTCGCATTATTTCGAGCAACAGTCACTTGCAACCTAATGTTTGGCATCAGTTGTTTTAAACTAATGTGTAGCAGCACCTGTTGCGTGCGTATCAGTTGAGGAAAAACATCAACATCAACCACTCATATAAGTGTTAGTTAGATCTAAAAAACAGTATTGCCAAATCTATTACAATGTTGTCAAATTTATTAATTTGCTGCCTTAACATTATATTTGAATATGCATTGAATACGTTTCTGCCATACATTGAATATAGTATCAAATTTGGATTTTATCTGTATCTGTTCATTCATTAATTTATTTATATTATATTTATTTATTTCCAAAGCTTCATAGATATTTATTCTTAGGCCTTTGTTAATTTCACATATAAGTATCACATTATCTATATTAGGAAATATGTGATTATTACTGATACAATGATAGCAATTTATATACTTCTGGTTTTTTATAAGCATTTAAATGATCTTTATATCCATCTTATAAGTGTTTTCTTAGTTTGCCCTATATAAACTTTATTATTATAATCCATTAAATTTATTATTAGTTTTATAAGCAAATTTAACATTGGTAGCATAAAACGATTTTGTGATATTTTTTATTTCATTACCAGTAAATGTAAATGACATCCATATTGTTTATTATCATTATTTATAGAAATTAAATTATTATGTTTTTTTAATATTATAATTAAATTTATCTACATTTTCTTTTTATAATCATTCTCTATTGCTATTTGAAAATAATGTTTTTATTTTTCATTTTATTTTCATTATTCATAGGTATTTTATGCAATCTGTATAATAAATTGTATAAAACAGCCATTTTTTTAATTATATGAATTATTAGAATTATTAGGTATTATTTGGTTTCTTAGTGTCAGTTTATGATATCCATTTCATAAGTAAATTAATATTTTTATTTATTTCATCAAAAATAGTAACTAAATTTATATCATTATTATTAGATATATACAAACCATCATCTACATATCTAAACCAATAACAGTTTTTATCATATGTCTTTGTAATATTATTTGTTTTATCATCTAAATATTGTAAAATTATTTCAGATATTATACTTGATAAAGGGGAACCCATAGCTACACCATCTTCCTGTTTGTGAATGTTATCATTATATGAAAAATAATTTTGATTTAATATTATTTTTAATGTATTTATCATTTCTAATATTAATTTTTTATCTTTCTGATTTTTTTCTCTTGAATTTTGTAGGCCATTAAGTTTGGTGAACAACCTTAATTAATCACTTAACATTGGTTTATGACTATGCGAACTTTGTACATTTCTCATTTTGCTCTAATTTAGATTTTATAATTTTGAGAGTTTTTTTTATAAGAACGTTTGTATACATATTTTTAAGATATAATGATATTAATTTTGTATTATTATCAATAGTAATTATATTTAATTTTTCAATAAGACTAATAGAATTAACTATGGTATGATTATTAATTAGTTTCATTTTATCTTTAAGAATAGATACTATGAATTTAGATATTTTATAAGAATAGTTTATAGGAATTAGTTCGTAAATTTTACTCATGGCCAAGGTTTCTTTGTGTTGTGTAATTTTGACAACAAATATTATATGAATGACTTTCTTCATTATTCCTGATGATGTTGGTATTCTTTGCAAATGAAAAGCTTTGAATCGTATGATTCAATACATTATTCTTGTATTTGTATTCCTCTTATTTTTCTATTATTGCACAAGAATACATATTTTATTATTTATCGTGATATTTCACGTTGTCCATTATTTTTGAAAAATTGTCATTAATTCACTGAAAAAGAAAAAATAATCATAACAAATGCTTTCACATATAACCTAACCAATTTCAACAAAAACCTAACAGTTGACACGGAATCTAACATCCTTAAAATCATCCAATAAAACACAGAACACATAAGAAACATAATATTATCATAATAAAAACGCAAAACAACAAAAAACAAAACAATACATATACAAACAAGAAATTTTGGAACTCAAACAAAAACTAAAAAACAACGACTACATAATACTAAAATCAGATAAAACAAACACACTAGTAATAATGGAAAATACCAAATACATCAATTCAATAACAAACCACATAAAAGATTATAAATACAAAACAAATACCACACCTAACCAACAGATACCTTAATACAATAAAAATCTAATAGTAACATACAAAAATACCCTAAAATATAACAATAAATTAAAATATCACACAAGACTTTACCCGTTCAAACCATGTACACCAATATTAACAGAAATGCCTAAAATCTACAAACCCAACTCACCATTTAGAGCACACATAAATTTCAAATCCATCTTACACAATCGCCAAAATACTAAACAAAATAATAAGATCTAAAATACATATCAACAACACATACAATATAAAAAGCGGACAAACATATTCTATGAAAGAAACAGCAACACAAAAATAATTACTTATGAAATAACCAACATGTACCCTAGTATCACAATAGAAGAAACCATAGAAATAATAAAAAACAAACTAATACACAAAAAAGAAAAAGAAAACACAATAAATAGTATTATTACACTAATCAATCACATATGTAACCAAAATTACTTCCAATTTAACAATAAATACCATAAACAAACAACTGATCTCCTTATGGGATTACCCATATCATCAGTCACGTCAGAAATATATCTACAACACTTCGAACAAATAATAATTAAACCTATACTACACACAGATAACATTTTACTATGGACAAGATACATAGATGATATACTCGTAATATACCAACCTACCATTCACAACGAACACATCATAATACTAAACAAACTAAATACATACAACGAAAACATACAATTCACCTTTGAATCAGAAACAAACAGAACAATCAACTATCTCGACATCACATTAAATATAAATGATAATAAAATAGAAACTACAGTATACAGGAAACCTACTTCCAACAACACCACAATACACTACAAATCTAACCACTCCTGGACACACAAAATTAACACTTAGAGTAACATGATAAATAAAGCCATAAAATACACACAAGATAAACAAAAATTAAATGAAGAATTATATAACATTACAAAAATAGCATTAGAAAATGGATACAACAAAGACCTTATAAAAACATATACAATAAATTTACAAAAAAACCTAAACACAACACTACAACTTGAACACAGAAAAAATAATAAAAAAATCGACCTAAAATATAAACACACCAATAACAAAATAGAAAAAATAATAAATATATACTACAAAGAACACTACACTCCAAAATACAAACCAAACAACAAAATAATAAATTATCGTAATAACACAAACCATAAAACAAATACAGAAAAACATAACCTATCTGGAATCTACAAAAATAAAAAGAAAAAAGCATCAAATGTAGCAGAACACCTAATATCAAATGAACATGAAATAACTACTTATGAAAATAACCTAACCATACTTGAAATAAATGATAACCCAATAGAATTAAACTCACTAGAAAAATACCACATCTATAGAACAAACACAACAATTCAATGAACCAACAGAAAACATATTCAGAAGACGTACTTTTCAAAAATATCACACATGCGGCACAAGACAAAAAATATAGGACGTCATCAAATACCAACATCTCGGGCAGAACATCATCATCACGGCCAGCCGCCATCATCAGAACAATGACACCAGGAAAATAGAGAAAATTAATTCAATGATTCGACAATGGTCAACTGACTGGAAGATGCCTCATCACATAAGGTAAAAATAATTGCACTTAGTGATGGAAAATAGTTTACAATTAACAATAACAACTTTATTATTTATTTATTTATATATATATACATCATGTACATATGTGCTTTTGAGTAAAATATTTATTAGCAACTGAAATTTACAAAGACATGGTCAATATCATTTTGATTGCCTTACACAGGGAGTTGAGAAGATTTTTTAATGATATGCTTTAAGGAACTGCTTTGAACTACTGACCAGTATGATTATTCTTAAGTTGAGTAAATAAATATTATACTGTACTTCAGTTAAATTGTGTTTGTATGGTGTTTAAAGACCTACCTTAAAAAAAAAACAAACTAAACACGAATACTTTACAAACTGACCTGTGATCAAATAGATCATAATCTCTATTCAGTGGTACATAAGCTTGCCAATTTTTACAAATGTATTTTTCTCTATCCATAAAATGATCTTGAAGTGTTGAAGAAGTCAGCCTTAAAAGTAATTCTTCAAGTATTTTCAAGGATTCTATTATAACCTAAAACAAACATTATTGTTTTTCTTTAAACAATTATAGCACAATATTAGTGAATATGTAACACATCTATATAAATAAATAATTTCAATAAAAAATTTGATAAAAAATTTAAATTGTTATAAAATATATAGTTGTTTTCATCTCCAACTTGAGCTACCAGTTTATACTTTATACACTTTTAACAAATATAATGCTTCAACACTTGTCTACAGTAGCATTTGCTTCTTGTCTAAATCAGTCTGTCTATTTTAGAAAATTTGTTCCATCATTACATTGGACTATAATTGACCTGTTTATAGTTCAACATCCCACCATAAAATCACGTTATGTCTGCGCATTATATACACACACACGTAACCCCCCCCCACACAAATTTGAGCTTAACTTGTTGTATTTAATTAATAAATAAACAAACACCAACTCACAATTAGTTTATTTTTTCATACACATATCTTTGACAAAATCATATTCATCAGTGACTATATCAACATATACAAGTAGCAAATACTTGTTACTGATAATGTTGACTGCCATTAAATATCTTTACCCACTAAAACATATCACAAAGGACCGTGACATATGCAAACAAACATTCATTGCATCATTAGTATCAGAAAACGCTCAATAGACAGTTCCGTCACCGGCCAACACAGTAGCGTGCCATGCCCGGCCAGCATATATTATCGGTGACAGAACGCTCCATGCATGGCAAGTCACGCCGTCAATAAAACAACTAACATACGTTAGTACACAATTCACATAAAGTATACTGCGATGGGCTAAAATGTCACATTTTACCTTTGCAAGTGCAATTTTGAATTTCATAAATTTTAAAAAGTTTTGCAGTGAAAATAGCAGAGCCAAAACAAAATAATAATGTCTTAGTCATAACATAATTTTAATTTAATGAGTCTAAGGGATAGAAACGAGGCCATTAATCATGAGAAAGGGTTAAATACATATTTGAAAGAGAGATAAAGGGTTAAAATCTACCTAGAAAGACCATCGACATTCGAGAGGACACAGAAAAGAAAAAGATATATATATATATATATATATATATATATATATATATATATATATATATATATAAGTGGGGATAGAATACACAGAAAATGACAAAATACCCACAATTCAGCAGTAGTTAGTTTGGAGACTGGTGATTGGATAGAAGGAGTGGCAGGGTGGACAATGCGAAGAAAGACGCACAAATTTTCGTTAGCGTTACTTGAGACATCGAAGGGAGCGGTCGTGTGCGAGTGAGTGCTCCGTTTTGTTCAACTCTTACAGTGTATCAAACCGATAAGTTGATTGAAATAATGCAGGGCTAAGAGCGAAAGTGATATGGCTGAGATGTAGTGTCGTGTGTTTTAAAACCTTTTTGGGAAGGAAACTCTCCAAAAGTGCTTTTCGTCGTTTAACAGCAATGTCGTAGTGTCCTCGAGAAAATTTGTTGCAGAAAAGTAGGTCGAAAAAAGTTTGAGTCAGTGCTAATATAAAAAATTAACAATGCCTAAAATTGAAGTGTTTAAACAATTTAGAGTTAAAAGTAACTAAATTCAGTTATAAACTTTAAATTTGAACAGTGTAATGTAAAACAAAGAGTAGATCAAAACCGGGAGTAAAATTAATGTCGAAAATTTTAGAGACAGTGTTAAAGGAGTATTAAAAGACTACATCCTGGAGTTTAAATTAAAAATATAAATAAAGATGTATAATTTCGTGCAAAAAGGGTATCGTTTTGTTTTGGTCAGACGGCAACTTGGGAACAATGAAGCAGGGATGACGCCAGTTTTGGACGAGTCCAACATCCAAGATGGCCAGCCACAAAAGGAGGAGTGATGACATTATGGCAACATCGAACAAGGAAGGAGACGCCAGTTTTGGACGAATCCAACATGGCCAGCCACAAAAGAGAGGAGAGATGAGATCAAGCCAACGGCGGACCGGGACGAGCTTAACACTGGAAAGGTAAGTTTTTAGCTTCTCTCTCTCAAATGAATTTAAAATTTTATTTTGAATTTTCAGGGAACTTTGAAATTTTAAAGATTAAATTTAAATAAATTTTGCAAAAGATGAAAATGCATTCTGGAAGAGTGGCTTTGTTTCAGATAAAAAGTTGAGGGGATAGCATTTGTTGGGGGTAGCTACCTCAAACTAAAATGGTGAACTCTCCCTTTGTAGATTTAAAAGGTACAAATCAAAATGTTTGGAAATAAATTTTTGAAAAATAAAAATAATGTAAAAGACAGTTTTTGAACATAAAATAAATAAATAAAAATTAAAAAGTTAATGTAGTTATATGCAAAAAAATAATTAGTAGAAAGAACTTTTTTTAAATTTTGGTCAAATAAGTTTGAAATGATTATCACTTTGTTGAGGCCATGAAACATGGCTGTTTTGTAAAGTAACTTATTTACAGTAGAGGTTGACCTGGAAAAACGGGTATATGAAAAAAATAATTATTTTCCAATATTATTTAAGAATTATATAAAGATTTCAAAATAAAAAAAGCATTACAAAAATGACACTAAATTTTTCATTACGGAAATGGCAAAGTAAATTATGTTGAGTTTTTGATAGACAGATTTAAAATTATAAAGTAAAATATTGGAAAAAGAATGTCGATCCGGTGAAGTAAATTTAAGTCATAAAAAATGTTTAAATAAATTTCAGGTTAGAGATAAAGACTGTGAGGAATTTAAATTGTTCTTGTGTGGGTTAAATATTAATTGTTGTTGAATTTTAAGGAAGATATAAAGTATTTCAAAATGTTTGTTAGAAAGAATTTGGGTTTTTAAATGTCTGTTGTTTTTTATATTCAGTTTAAGATACTTAAGTCAAGTATTAAGAGATTTCATGGTACAAGGAAAGGGTTGTGTAAATGAGTTAAACTAAAATGAAGTCTTGGAAAACAAAGTAAAATCTTGTACAGAAAAGTAAAGTAGAATTGTTGCAAATTAAATTAGAAGTTTTAAATTGAAGAAACAATTAAATTATAAATTTTGAGCTTTAAATATTAAAAAGAAAGGATGAATTTTTATTTTAAATTAAATTTAAAATTTTAGTAATTTTTATAAAAGAAGGTAAGAAAAGGCGATATAAAACTTGTTTGTTTACAAAATAGGTTACAAAGTTTATAATGAAAGAAAAGAATTTTGTTTTGTAAATGTCTGTTGTTTTTTATATTTGGTTTAAGATACCAAACTCAAATGAAAGGATTAATTAAATAAATAAATAGTAATGAGGTTTGAAAAATAAATTAAAATCTTATAGAGAAAATTAAAGTAAACTGAACCGAACTTAAAAATTTTGAATTGAAGAAAAACTTTAAAATGAATTTTGAAAATTTATATTATTACCTAGAAAGGATAAATTTTGATCTTAAAGTAAATATAAAATATCCTAAATTTTTAAAAAAGAAGTAAGATAAGAAGAAGATGATAAAAAAATTATTTGTTTACTAAAGAGATTATACAACAGGTTTATATACATACAGAAGGTTAAAGAAATGTTAGATAATTAAGTAGAGTTTTAAAGATATAAAAATGTTTACAAAGTGTGCTGTAATGTAACTTAAATTTAAAATTAATAAAAACCAAAGTTTATCACTAACTTGCAATAAAACAGTGATTATATTTATTTAAACAAATTTCTTACTCAATCCTAAACCAAAATGGTCAGTTAGCCAAATATGCTTTCAAATGAGCTCATTCCCCGGAAATGGATACCAAAAGGGTTAAATCTCAGAGAGTTAAGTTTTTATATAAAGTCCAGTGGCAGGTTCTCTGGCAGATTTTGGCGAGCATTGCACAGGGTTCTGGTTGTGGGCTGGACCGGCTCGTTTCAAAATTTTTACCTAGCAACGGAGGGAAGGGCTTGACAAAAAGGGTTGCGGGTGTTGAGTCGTTGGGCCGGTCTGCTGCAATACATGAAAAATAAAGTATAAATATTAATTAAATGTATATAGATAAATAACTTTAAAACCATAAATACTATACAACATATAGTAGTCTCCTGTATTTACTACATAGATGTTCTCTCGGTGACGAGTGCGCAAGAAAGAAATGTACAGAACAGATGCAGGACTCAACGACTATCGAACAGATATCATACGCGTCCTATATGGGTATAGAACGCTGTCAATCCTTTACAGTGGGCATAGTAGTAATCGAAATGTCGTGCCTGACACGATCCTATGACAATCATGACATGATAAATTCTAGTGGGTAAAGACCTTTAGGCGTACATGAGAAAATAAATATTTGATGAGTTACTGCTAGTTATTATTATTTAATTATTGTATTTCAATGCATATAATATAAATATATAAATATATAAATATATAAATATATATATATATATATATATATATATATATATATATATATATATATGAAGTTAATAAATTACCAATTTTGACACTCTCACACCTATTATTCACGAAAAAATACAACAAACTATAATAAAACATAAAACAAATACTATTAACAGACAAAACAAAAAAATCGAAAATTTATCAAAACAACTTAACCTAAAAAATAGCCTAAAAAATAGCCTAGCACCAATCCACTCATCAAAACAACAACATAACCTAAAAAATAGCCCAGAACCAACCCACACCTCTAACAATAATAAATTCATAAACTTAACTAAAACAGAATTTACTGAAAAAGAAAAAATAATAATAACAAATTCCTTCAAATATAACCTACCTAACTTCAACAAAAAACAAATAATAAAAAACTTAATAGTTGACACAGAATCTAACATCCACAAAATTACCCACCAAAATACTGAACACATAAGAAATAACATTAATAATAAAATTAACCTAATAAAAACGGAAAAAAACAAAAAAACGGAACAATATATTAATAAAAAAGAAATTATAAAACTCAGAGAAAAATTAGAAAACAACGATTACTTAATATTAAAATCAGATAAAACAAATACTCCAGTAATAATAGAAAATACCAAATATATCGATTCAATGACTAACTACATAAAAGAAAATAAATACGAACAAATCCCAGACCCAACTAACAAATACCTTATTACAATAAAAAACTTAATAGTCACTCACCGTAACACCCTAAACTATAACAATAAATTAAAATACCACACAAGATTATACCCATTTAAACCATGCGCACCCGTATTATCAGGGATACCTAAAATCCATAAACCAAACACACCATTTAGACCACTAATAAATTTCACAACAGCACCATCTTACATAATCGCAAAAATCCTAGACAAAATCCTAAGGTCTAAAATACACATCAACAACACATACAATATAAAAAATGGATACGAATTAATTAATAAAATAAAAACGATAAAAACAAACAGCAACACAAAAATAATAAGTTATGACATAACTAACATGTACCCTAGTATCCCAATAGAAGAAACCATAGAAATAATAAAAAACAAACTGATACACAATAACGAAAAAAGTAACATAATAGATAGTATCATTACGCTAACCAAACACATATGTAACCAAAATTACTTCCAATTTAACAATAAATATTATAAACAAACAACAGGTCTCCCCATGGGTTCACCCATTTCATCTGTCATGTCAGAAATATATTTACAACACTTTGAACAAATAATAATTAAACCTATAATAAACACACACAATATCTTACTATGGACAAGATATGTAGACGATATACTTGTAATATACCAACCTACCATTCACAACGAACACCTCATAATATTAAACAAACTAAATACATACAACGAAAACATACAATTCACCGTTGAAACAGAAATAAATAGAACAATCAACTTCCTCGACATTACTTTAAATATAAATGATAATAAAATAGAAACTACAGTATACAGGAAACCTACTTCCAACAACACCACAATACACTACAAATCTAACCACCCCTGGACACACAAAATTAACACTTACAGTAACATGATAAATAAAGCAATAAAATACACACAGGATAACAAACAAAAATTAAATGAAGAATTAGATAACATTACAAAAATAGCAATAGAAAATGGATACAACAAACACATTATAAAAAATATATACAATAAATTCACAAAAAAACCTAACCTCAACACAACACTACAACCGGAACACGAAAACAATAAAAATAAAAAAATCTACCTAAAATATAAATATACCAATAACAAAATAGAAAAAATTACGAATATATACAACAAAGAATATTACACTCCAACTTACAAACCAAACAACAAAATAATAAAATATCTTAGTAACAAAAACCACATAACAAATTCAGAAAATCATAACCTATCAGGAATCTACAAAATCACTTGCAACAACTGTAACGCCTTTTACATAGGAAAAACATCCAGAACGTTTAAAATAAGATTTGAAGAACATTATAGAGCATTCAAAAATAAAAATTCTAAAGTATCAAATGTTGCAGCACACCTAATTTCCCATAAACACGAAATTACAAATTACGAAAATAACCTAACCATACTGGAAATAAATAACAACCCAATAGAACTAAACTCACTAGAAAAATACCACATTTATAAAAACATACACAACAACTTAATGAATTTACAAACAACATATACAGAAGACATACTATACAGAAACCTCATACACACAGATCAAGAAATAGTGCGCGTAACTTCTACAAACACCGGCTTCACGGACATAACACCCACAGCAGAGAACAATCAGTGATTCGACAATGGTCAAAGACCGAAAGGTGCCTCATCACTCAAGGTAAAATTATTGCACTTAATGGTGGATAAAATTACTCAAAATTGGTAATTTATTAACTTCATAAAGTCAGTGCAACGGAAAAACAATGGATAATATTAAATATCAGGAATATATATATATATATATATATATATATATTGATATTTTACGTTATCCATTGTTTATCCGTTGCACTGATTTTATGAAGTTAATATAGTACTATTGTAAGTAATTTTATCCACCATTAAGTGCAATGATTTTACCTTGTGTGATGAGGCGCCTTTCGGTCACTTGACCATTGTCGAATCAATGATTACTTTTTCTCAATTTTTCTGGTGTGGATGTTCGGTCCGTCGTGTTGGTAATTGTTGACGTCATACACGCTTCCTATTGACCCTTGTGTATAATGTTTTTGAATAGTATGTCTTCTGTAAATGTTGTTTGTAGATTCGTTAAATTGTTGTGTATGTTTTTATAAATGTGGTGTTTTTCTAGTGAGTTTAGTTCTATTGGGTTATTATTTATTTCAAGTATGCTTAGGTTATTTTCGTAATTTGTTACTTCATGTTTATGTGATATTAGGTGTGCTGCAACATTTGATAATTTTGAATTTTTGTTTTTGAATGCTCTATAATGTTCTTCAAATCTTATTTTAAATGATCATTTATAATCATATAATCATATATAATCATAGAAAATAAATACGAAGAAATCCCAGACCCAACTAGCAAATACCTTATTACAATAAAAAACTTAATAGTCACTCACCGAAATACCCTAAACTATAACAATAAATTAAAATACCACAGAAGACTATACCCATTCAAACCATGTGCACCAATATTATCAGGCATACCTAAAATCCACAAACCCAACACACCATTTAGACCACTAATAAATTTCACAACAGCACCATCTTACATAATCGCAAAAATACTAGACAAAATAATAAGATCTAAAATACATATCAACAACACATACAATATAAAAAATTGATACGAATTAATAAAATAAAAACCATAAAAACAAACAGCAACACAAAAATAATAAGTTATGACATAACTAACATGTACCCTAGCATCCCAATAGAAGAAACCATAGTAATAATAAAAAACAAACTAATACACAATAACGAAAAAAGAAACACAATAGATAGTATCATTACGCTAACCAAACACATTATGTAACCAAAATTACTTCCAATTTAACAATAAATACTATAAACAAACAACTGGACTCCCCATGGGATCACCCATATCATCTATCATGTCAGACCGGTCAATATACCTAAAACACTTTGAAGAAATAATAATTAAACCTATACTAAACACACACAATATTTCACTATGGACAAGGTATGTAGACGATATACTTGTAATATACCAACCTACCATTCACAACGAACACATCATAATATTAAACAAACTAAATACATACAACGAAAACATACAATTCACCGTTGAAACAGAAACAAATAGAATAATCAACTATCTCGACATCACATTAAATATAAATGATAGTAAAATAGAAACTACAGTATACAGGAAACCTACTTCCAACCACACCACAATACACTACAAATCTAACCACCCCTGGACACACAAAATTAACACTTGGGCCCTGCGCACACGGAGCAACTGTTTCGAGACCTTAGTTGCAAACTGGTTTTACTTGCAACCAGTTTGAAACCAAAATGAAACTATTGTCCGCACACGAACGTGAAATCAGTTGATTTCATTTCGTGCAGTGGAGCGTTTGCGATGTCAAGTTCTGACGAGGAAGATGTTTTAGATTATTTGAAATATCGGAGACTTCGCAGATATCGAAGGAAGCATTGGATCCATCCTTACATAAAGGAAAATAAAAACTGAAGGTTGTTGATAGCAGCAGAAGAACTGTCGTTGAGCGATAAAAAGTTTATGGCTTTCTATAGAATGTCCAAAGATTCTTACTTAGAATTATCAAGGCTAGTTGCCCCTCATGTTGATAAGATGGACACAAATATGAGGGAATGTCAGCAGAAAAGTTTGCGGTGTTAAATGGTTCCATACGATGTCGTGATCCAGCAACTGTGAATAACATAATAAAAGCTGCTTGCATTCTTCAGAACTTTGTACGGGAACGAGAGGGGATTGAGTATATGCCGCATGGCACAGAAGACTTGAGGGGGCAGCAGAAGTACCAGGAAATATTATAATACGAAACCTGTCAATACACGAAGGTTCTTCAGGGACTTGTTTAAGGAATTATTTGGCAAACTATTTTGTTTCTCTGCGTGCATCCCTACCCTGGCAGTGGAAATTCGCAGTAAACACATAAAATAATAAGTTGTAGATAATATTAGAGAATAACATTCTCCAAGGGAATAATTTTTGTAATAATGTATTTAATTCCTCAATCCCCGGATGTTACTTATAATTTATGTGTACGTTAGAGTTATGTCAAGAAATTATTGTAATAACGAATTATTATTTTCAGAATTTAATCTAATTATTTGTTATAATTAATTTATTAAATTATTTAAAAATAAATTATTCATACAAATTTCAACTTTTCTTACCTGACAAATTCACTTGGGTGGCCACATCTTGCCATACTTTCTCCAATTCCTCTTTTTTTGAGTAACCAGGAAGTTTATAATTGTATAAAATTTCATGTTTCTCCACCTTCCCGGCAAATTTTAAATTAAATTCTTGATCCGATATAGTTCGTATATGGAGCAACTGTGTAACTAAACCAAAACGCGACCGCGGAAAACAGTTCCATGCAATCGATTTTCAACTGATTGTAGACCCGTCTCAAATCGGTCGCCTCGTGAGCGGTTCTCCACCCCTTAACATGGCCTTGGTTTTAAAACAGTTACGTACGCAACTGGTTTGGAACTTCGGTCTCAAAACAGTTACTCCATTGCGCTTGGACTTAGAGTAACATGATAAATAAAGCAATAAAATGCACACAAGATAAAAAACAAAAATTAAATGAAGAATTAGATAACATTACAAAAATAGCAATCGAAAATGGATACAACAAACACCTTATAAAAAATATATACAATAAATTCACAAAAAAACCTAACCTCAACACATCACTACAACCGGAACACAAAAATAATAAAAATAAAAAAATCTACCTAAAATATAAATACACCAATAACAAAATAGAAAAATTAACAAATATATACAACAAAGAATACTACACTCCAACAGACAAACCACACAACAAAATAATAAAATATCTTAATAACACAAACCACAAAACAAATTCAGAAAAACATAACCTATCAGGAATTTACAAAATTACATGTAACAACTGTAACGCATTTTACATAGGGAAAACAACCAGATCATTTAAAATAAGATTTGAAGAACATTATAGAGCATTCAAAAACAAAAATTCAAAAGTATCAAATGTTGCAGCACACCTAATATCACATAAACATGAAATAACAAATTACGAAAATAACCTAACCATACTTGAAATAAATAATAACCCAGTAGAACTAAACTCACTAGAAAAATACCACATTTATAAAAACATACACAACAATTTAATGAATCTACAAACAACATATACAGAAGACATACTATTCAAAAACATAATACACAAGACTCAAGAGGAAACGTATATGACGTCAACAATTACCAACACAACGGACCGAACATCCGCACCAGAAAAATTAAGAAAAAAATAATCAGTGATTCGACAATGGTCAAGTGACCGAAAGGCGCTTCATCACTCAAGGTAAAATCATTGCACTTAATGGTGGATAAAATTACTTACAATAGTAATATATTAAACTAATATATATATATATATAGATTTTTTGGTCTAGGAGACTGACAGACTGACCTTGGTAAGATTCCACTCTGTAGTCTTGAAATAGAAACACATAAAAGCACTTAAACAATGATATATTTCAACTACACAGTGGTCTTTGTCAATCGAAGAGAAAACACAAAAAGAAATATGAGAGAATGAAATAAAATAATTATTTTTCTCTCATATTTCTTTTTGTGTTTTCTCTTCGATTGACAAAGACCACTGTGTGGTTGAAATATATCATTGTTTAAGTGCTTTTATGTGTTTCTATTTCAAGACTACAGAGTGGACTCTTACCAAGGTAAGTCTGTCAGTATCCTAGTCCAAAAAATCTAAATAATCTTTACCAACCAAAACTAACCTAAATATATATATATATATATATATATATATATATATATATGTGTGTGTGTGTGTGTATATGTGTGTGTGTGTGTGTGTGTGTGTGTGTGTGTGTGTGTGTGTGTGTGTGTGTGTGTGTGTGTAATTATTTCAACAAATATACAATAACGTTACACTTGATTTTAAATTACCTTTAAAAATATTTCTTGAGCATCATCATTAGATAAATCTAACATTTTTGTTAATTCAATTAAAGGTTGGTAACACGGCTCCAAAGTCTGGCAAGTTGTGGATAATGACATACCTTTACCCGTACTGCTGGGATGTGTTCTGCCATTTGCTCCTTTCTCATTCATTGAAGCTAAAATAAAAATTTTAATAAACCAATATTTTATATAAAAATATGTGTGAAAATATACATAGCAATATATATTTCAATTTCTCTCCTATATACATCACATTACATGTATCTTCTTTCTTAGCTTCAATTCTTTATTTTTAACAGACCTTTTTTGAGAAGCTAATGTCAAATAACATTAATATGAATAAGCTAGAAAAGGCAAATGAAACATATAAAACAATTGAACAGGCAGAAAATTTAAGTAAATAAAAAAACCAACCAGCATTAACACAATAAAATAACACCATTTACAAAACAAAAGAATTATAATTCCATATAAAAATTATACTCTTGATTTAAATATTAACAAAATAACCAAATAACAACTTGAAGCAATCGAGGTAAGCAAAAAAAAAAAATTAAATAAATAAACCCTTAAATTATTTAAACCCTTATGTACGTTTCTATCACAATATAATCATCTTTAGAGGAAGTTATTAAAAAAAATAACTTAAATAAGTGGTCATTGATTAAAATGTTTTGGAGATTGAAGTTTTGTAGATAGTGTGCATTAAGCTGACACATTTGAAGATTCAAAAATTCTCGTACTTCTGCAGAACGGTTTTTTCATATTTTTTATGGTTTCAGTATGCTACATAATCATTTTACATCATAATTTAATTAGTTACTCCCCTGAAGTTAGAAGAAATGCATTAAAATGACATATTAATTATCGGATGAAAATAAAAACAAAATTAAAGATGAAATAAATAACATATCAAAAAACCATCGGTGATCATTGGTTAACAAAATATGTGGTAATCATCGCTAGTACACTTTGGTTTTTCAGTAAACCGTTTCAAATACTATGATTATCGTTTGTACATTAGCATAGTTTATTAAACTGTTTTAAATACAGTGATCATCACTCGCATTTGGAGATTATTGGTTATCACAAAAAGGCTGTGATCAGTGCCTGTCTCCATAATCATTATTTAGTAAACCGTTTCAAGTGATCATTGCTAGCATTGGTGATTATTGGTTCACACAAAAAGACAGTGATCATCGCTGGGCTCTATCAGCACTGCTTGTGCAATAACGTTGTTTAGTAAACCATTTAAAGTATAGTGATCATTGGTTTACGGAAATAAACCATTGCTTGTCTTCGTGATTAACTAAATGTTATTAAAGACGATTCTTACATTACAGTGATAGGTTATCATATTATTGAGCTAGAGTAGTAAAAAAGATTATTACACAGGTGATTTAAACCTGGTGTTGTCCTATAACATTGCTAGTTTGAAAAGTATGCTATAAATTGGCTATAAAGGATTACTATAACCAATTTCAAGCGACAAAAAATAAATTAATTGGGTTTTGCTCATTTTTGGGGATGTAAAACTTGGTATTTTTAATTGGTAGTGATTTTACAAGTTTTCTTCCGAATGTGCTCTTCTATATAGGTTTTTCATAGACATGCGTTAAAAAATAGTGCACAATGTTAGAAATGAATATTTGGAACAAGTTAGCAAAATTATTGATTAATATTTTTCAAGTTTTAGCATCAGTTACATGTTTGTCTATGGCAATGAATGTGTTAATTCATATTGTTGAAAAGTTTAAAATAAAACATTATGTATAAGACAAAAACTAATTTAAATGAATAAACATACAGGCGTAAGAGTGGATAGAAGTATGATTACTCAAATAAATTTGCTATTTATAGTTTACACACATTTATATGGTCAATTATGTACTTTATAAGGTGTAGATGACAGTCGGATAACTCGGTATGCTTATCACTATGCTGAGGACGTCTGCATAACGGCAGATGATTGTTCAGATCAATTTTGTGTTTTGTAACCAAATTATACAAAAATGTATGTAATATAAAATCACTTTTATATTATGAATAAAAATACCTTATAGTTTATGAATTTTCAATTTATATAGTTTATAAAAAATATTATATAATTTGCAATAAAATTCCCAAAACCGTTACCGAATTATTATTATTCCCATATAATACCCGATTTTTCCCAATGCTAATAATTCCTGATCGGTGGCCACCCTGATTGAGAAGCAGAACATATTTTCCTGAAACTTAAAAAAACATTTGAAAATGAAATTTGTAAGAACATACAAAAAACAAAACAACATAAAGTATTTTTAATGCTTATTAAGTAACAAACAAAAAGTAATTTAATAATTTCAATACTGAAATTTATTTGCAATAAATGAATGGACTGAATAAAAGGTAAATCTTACAAACCCATTTTATATATACTCGTTTACTCCACCTATGTCTTAGAGATGGTCGATCCAGTGACTTTAACGAATCAGTGATTTTAGTGACAGCGCCAGGTTTGGATTAGTAACTTTTACCGATGACAAGGGATACTGAGACTGCTTTGTATGTGGCAAATAAAGGCAGCCATACCACACTGGCTAAATGATTCTACACCTCGCTTTTTTTTGGAAGGCTCATTTTATTTAAAATAAACTCCTACGAAATTAAGAACAAACTACACCGACTGCAAAATAGCGTCTACTGTACATAACACTGTCACTGTCTTGAAAGCTGATACAAATCAATTACCCACACACGATGTAAATGAGTAGAACCAGTAAGAGCGGCAAATCAACCAATGACAGCCATAGTGAAATATCAGTAGCTTTTCAGTTGCGACAGTGATATTTCGCCCAATCACAACAGAGACAACCGCCTGTCTCCCCTTCAGTCAACGACACTGCACGATAATCGGTGCCGTGAGAACGGTGAGAGCAGAGCCAATGACAGCAATAAATCAACCAATGACAGCAGTTTCATTAAATGACTTCGACTTTTTGCCCAATCACAACAGAGGCAACTTCTGATCGATCCACTGTGACTGGAATTGGGATCTATCATATTTTGTCCCTGGTACCACCAGCGACAAACGAATATCAGTGATAAGTCACCGTGACAAGAAATATCGACCATCTCTAAAATGTCTTACTTGTTCAGGATATAATGACACTTCAGTTGAAACTGTCAATATACTATTTTATTGAAGTAAAAAGTCAGGCCCACTCTCTTTACACAATCTATGGTAAAAAGCATTAAGGATGGCACCCTTGTAAGGATGTAGCAACAGTGCCATGCATACCATTTCTTAGTATAATGCAATCTCTAAAATGCCAATTTAAATTTAATTGTTAATAAAATGTGCACAAAATTCAACAGTGAGCAATTCAAATCAAAATACTTACCTCAATCGCTGATAAGTCTGTACATCAGCGGAAAATAAAAAATAACTATACCGAACTCAAAGACAAAAAATTGTAGGTTGAATACTATAATAGCACTAAATCCTTGATTAACAAAAATACGAATAAATTCTAAGTCTTGTACAATTTCACCTTAATTATCACTTGTATTCTGCTGCTTCCCGACAAAAAAATTATCACAGCTAAAAATTTGTGACGCACCCGCCTCAAAGTGCAGCGTAATGTAACAGTCTCCGCATTATAGCACCTTAGAGCTCTGTGTAGGAATTTCAAGTATGAACCCTTCTGGTACTTGGAAATGAAATGGAATCATGTCTTGTAAATGCATGGTTTCAAACCCTGATGTAAGCCTATTATGTATTAGAGACACAGAGTGGAATCTACTCATTAACATTCCTCAGCCACCCTGTAAGCCAGTGGTTCAATCTGTGGTCTAGATATTTGGTTCATTCAATAGGGTATTATCTGGGCAAAAGTTTTAAACCAAGAATGGGGTGAAGAAAAGTTCTAAATAGACTTCAGAAATCAACATTTTATATGAAAAATATAACTTATTCAGTAATTAGGCAAGAAAATATTTCTAAGAATTGTAGAAAAATTTTAAAAATTGCTATATGGATCGTATAAAACAGGGGCTCTCAATATTTTTCAAAGACTGTACCCCTTAATGAAAAGTTATGTGTACTCCCTTGTTGTTAGGGAAGGGGCGGTTCAATTAAAAACATTTTTTACATAGAAAAACGCAATATATTTGGAAATATATTTGAAACGCATTACAAAAAATGTATGAGAAGAATGAGTTTACTTCTTTTTACATAGATTCTCAATATTCGGCTAAAGTTTTGTTAAGTACAACCTTAAATCATCCACAACATTAAGCTTGTTTCTATGCTTACTTTTTAGACATGTTAAGCTCGAAAACCCTCTTTTACATAAGTATGTAGTTGCAAAATCAAATAAGAATCTTTACAGCAGTGTTTGAAAGTTCTTGGTACTTCTTTCCAACACCGATCCAAAAATCTAACAACGTAGCACTGAAATATTTTTTTAACGTCAGATCACATCATAGCAAAAAACAGAAATAAATAAAAGAGGTTTAATTTTTTATTACCGGCCTCTTGTACTGAAAATTTCCGCATACCCCCCCCCCAGAGCTACCACAGTTTGAGAACCCCTGGCATAAAACATTGTTTATCTAAAACTATTAAGATTTGCAATTATTACAAGACACATTTGGGTTATTATCTGCTTTTTAATAAGGCTATTGTCACTTTATATAATATAGCATACCGAAATAAGTACTAAAAATATTATTAAAAAACATACTTACTTCTATTACTTTTCATGACAGAATTTGAACTGAACATTGGAGGATCAAGTGTTAGTGTTTCTGGACATGTTTTTTTAAAAAACTCAGGTGTTAATAGATGTAATAATAGTTGGCAAGACTGGAAACTCCCACAAATTTCAATTGGATCACTTTGTGTCAACACATTTTTTGTTTGCTGTGTTTCAGTTTCTTTTCCACTCCTACTTAATTTATTTGGAGAAAGGGGCCATCTGTAAATTAATGTTGTAGCAATTAGCTGATAAAAATGACATTTTATGATAATAATTTACCAACGAATACATAAAATACTCACTTGTTTGGAAATTGTCTAATTGGTTTGAGATGATGTCTTGGTGGTTCTACAGAATGTATTAGCTGACTTCGGGCAACCACTATCCCCATTTTCTATATAAAAAACAATAATAGCATTAAAATAGGATGCACAGATAACAAAACCTTCATTTATATTTTATTTTTTTACAATTCTTTCTACTAGCTAACAATCTCCTGATATATATCTTGTACAAATTTTCAATCACTAATAAAATACGTTTTTATCTATCCAATCAAGTTCAAATACATTTTTTTAACCTATAGGGTATGATAATTGATTTTAATACAGTTTTTTCAAATATTAATAATCTGGGAGGTCTATTGGGATTTGAACTTCAAATCTTTGTTTTCGAAGTCTAGCTCGCTTCGGCACTGCGCCAACTTTCCAATTCATGTATTTTTTAAAGATGTATATGAACTGTACTACCTCAAGCTGTTGCTATGGTTATTACACAGTATCATAAATAGTACTTTAAGGTTAAAAATGAATGTCAAGATTAACATAAAGAAATCAAACTGGAAATAGCAAACAATGATACAAATGTTTTTTGTTGACCTCAGTAGGAATTTACATGCACATTTTTTTCTTATATCACTTGTTTATAATGTGTTTTCATTATTATAAAAACACATATCCTTACAAGGATTGTATGACAAGATAACACGTAAATGAATGTATTATTTTGAACGCAACTTGGTTTGATTTAATCGAATATGGAGAAATTGTTCTGTTTTGATTTTTGCACACATTTGACAGTGTATTGATTGTTGAGCGTTTAGCACCTAAAATTTGGAATGAATTTAATGAAATATCAAACAAATGACGATGTATACAGAATATTAAGTTGATAAATAGTGAAAACCAGTGGGAGGCATAATTGTATGGAAGCGGTTTTGGGAAGTGCCAGAAATCTTCCCACGAATGTACTCAACAATTTCACAAAGTTTCATGGCGATTGGATCAGCGGTTTAGGACCACACAAGGCTCATACATACACACAAACACTCATTTTTATATACATATAGATTACTCAAAATCAATTTTAAAAAGATGCTAATACACAAAATTTATCTGGAACTAAATTTTTCTTTTCCATTTAACCAAACATCTGACTTACAAAATGCACGATGGTGGCTTAAAATGACACAAATGATCACTTTGATCATAGTTTACAATAACTAATGGACAAGGTCTACATAAAATCATTTAATCCTTATGCCAGCATTTCAAGTCCGGTACTTCTTACAGCTTGACCTTAACTGCTGTCAGTGGCAATAAGTACACCTCAGTTTGTAGGTGATTCCATTAATACTTGTCAACTCTTATCTTTCTCAAGCATAGCTCCAACAATAATACCAATTCTCCTCATCTGTAAGGAGACTGATTTTATTTCAACACTGCATTAGTGCTGGTTTGAGTACTTGTTAATCTTTAAAAGGGAGCATGCGGAGTTTCTTCTCCACATATAATTATTTGTTAAGAAAACGTATTTCCAGTTGTCAGAAATTTATTTCCAACCCGTTAATCCACACCCTGCATTCTAGAAAATGGCCCAACTTATTTTTGTTAATTTTTTCTGCGTATTGTTAATGTGAATTTAATCTTTGTCATGCACAATCACATTGCAGAGGTTTTGTCCGTTCGTGTAAGTTATTTGTGCGGAGATCCTCATACGCACCTATTTACATTACAAAAGACTCTGTGGAATTAAAATATTACTCTTATGTGCTGGTTTAAATACTTGTTAAGAGAAATTTCTACAAAGTGTCTTAGGTTATAGTTCATAACAAAAGCTCAGGAAAAATCTGAAACATCATATATTGTAATCAGGCAATCAGTGGCAAGAGAATTAGTTCCAACGATAGAGCATTGGAGAACTTTAATAAAAAAATATTGCTAGCTTTCCAAAAAAGAGGATATCCTAAACAACTTGTTGAGGATCAAATCCGCTTAGCTCAATCATCTGATGAACCCAGACCACCTATGGAAGACAACAAACTGTTTTTAGTTACAGATTACCATTCATGCCTACATAAGCTGAACAAAATATCAAAGGATGGCTTCAAGATTCTACAAGGTTCCACCCACACTAAAGATCTATTCTATAATCCGCCACATATTTGGTTCAGACACCCTTCCGAACTGAAAAATATTTTGGTACATCTAAAACTAGCAGATCCAAGTATTGAAAAACTGCCTGAACTTTCTCATGGCGCCATTTCATGCAATATACCTAGATGTAAGACATGTCCAATACACATTCCAACAAATATTTTCCATAGCCTAGCAACCAATGTGGACTTCAAGATTCAGGGTCATCATGCTTGAACGTCCAAAAATGTAATATACCAGTTACAATATAAATTTAGACATTGGAACCATGAACATAGACAGGCCAATTGCTCAACACGCTTCTAGTCATTACATCTTATCTTCCAATGATTGTTACACCAACAAAATAATTAAGACCCTTCTCCCTGATTGCACCCTTTAGAATTAAGAAAATGGGAGTTGTCATACCAGTGGTACACTAAATCTAGAGAACCTCCTAACCTCATCAAATAAGTCATTTACCATCCCCCTAATTTCTACCATTTTTAAAACTCCATTTATCTTCATTCTGACAGACTATTAATATCTGAGTTAAATTAATCAATATCTATCTAAAAGTTTTATACAAGTAACATATACTGCTATCATAAGCTATAAATATGTGCATCTGTTACATTTAGAAACTTAATCTTTTATATACTTATTTGGTTCACTTCAGCCTTTTGTTTTTTGAAAGAAAAAGTTCAATGTTTGATCAAAATATTTCAATTTCAATAATGTTATGTGTTTTATCTCTATCTATATCTTTCCAAAAGATTGCAGTTTTGGACTGTTATCAAAGTAAGTCTGTTAGTCTTCTATTTATTTCAAAAATTCCTAAATAAGCTTTAAGCTCTACCAGAACTAACTTTATAGCTGACTTGCAGATATATCAAGTAAGATTTGTTTCAGTAATTTAAAGAGTAAGTGTATACAAGACAATAATGTTGCTAAATATATATATATATATACAAATTATATATATATACATATATATATATATATATATATATATATATATATAGATTTTTTGGACTAGGAGACTGACAGACTTACCTTGGTAAGAGTCCACACTGTAGTCTTGAAATAGAAACACATAAAAGCACTTAAACAATGATATATTTCAACCACACAGTGGTCTTTGTCAATCGAAGAGAAAACACAAAAAGAAATATGAGAGAATGAAATAAAATGAAATAAAAATGAGAGGATTTTATTTTATTTCATCCTCTCATATTTCTTTTTGTGTTATCTCTTCGATTGACAAAGACCACTGTGTGGTTGAAATATATCATTGTTTAAGTGCTTTTATGTGTTTCTATTTCAAGATTACAGTGTAGACTCTTACCAAGGTCAGTCTGTCAGTCTCCTAGTCCAAAAAATCTAAATAATCTTTACCAACACAAACTAACCTATATATATATTTTGTCGAAAAAAAAAAAAATTATTGCACTTAATGGTGGATAAAATTACTCAAAAATAGTAATATATTAACTTCATATATATATATATATATATATATATATATATATATATATATATATATATATATATATATATATATATATATTTAGGTTAGTTCTAGTAGAGCTTCAAGCTTATTTAGGAATTTTTGGAGTAGATAGGAGACTTACAGACTTACCTAATGGCAATAGTCCAAAACTGCAATCTCTTGGAAATAAATAAATAGACACGTATACAAACTTAACACACTATTGAAATATTTTGATCAAAAATGATCTTCATCAATCAAAAAAGAGAAAAAGAAAAGACTAAAGTGAACCACAGATGTGTATAAATATCAAAATGTCACAGATATATAGTTTATGACATAGTGTTATATGTGATTTGTATAAATATTGATATTAATTAATTTAAACGAGATATTAATATTAATAGTCTGTCAGAAGGAAGGTAAATGGAATAATTTTAAAATGGTAGAAGTTAGGGGAAAGTTAAAAATACATATATATACATTACTATTGTAAGTAATTTTATCCACCGTTAAGTGCAACGATTTTTCCGTGTGTGATGAGGCACCTTTCGGTCACTTAACCATTGTCAAATCACCGATATTTTTTTTTTCTAAAAAAAATTGCATCATTGCACTTAATGGTGGATAAAATTACTTACAATAGTAATATATTAACTTCAAAAAGTCAGTGCAACGGAAAAACAATGGATAACGTAAAATATCAAGAATATATATATATACATATTTTTTTTTTTTTTTTTTTTTTTTTTTTTATGTTAGTTTTGGTTGGAAAGATTATTTAGATTTTTTGGACTAGGAGACTGACAGACTTACCTTGGTAAGAGTCCACACTGTAGTCCTGAAATAGAAACACATAAAAGCACTTAAACAATGATATATTTCAACCACACAGTGGTCTTTGTCAATCGAAGAGAAAACACAAAAAGAAATATGAGAGAATGAAATAAAATAAATGTAAGTTGTAATCACAGATTGTGTAGAGTAGAAATCAGATGTCACAGATGCACAGATTAAAGATATATATATATATATATATATATATATATATATATATTCTTGATATTTTATGTTATCCATTGTTTTTCCGTTGCACTGACTTTATAAAGTTAATATATTACTATTGTAAGTAATTTTATCCACCATTAAGTGCAATAATGTTACCTTGAGTGATGAGGCACCTTTCGGTCACTTGACCATTGTCGAATCACTGATATTTTTCTGGTATAGATGTTCGGTCCGTGATATTGGTATTTGTTGACGTTACACGCACTTTCTCTTGATCTGTGTGTATGATGTTTTTATATAGTATGTCTTCTGTATATGTTGTTTGTAGATTCATTAAATTGTTGTGTATGTTTTTATAAATGTGGTATTTTTCTAGTGAGTTTAGTTCTATTGGGTTATTATTTATTTCAAGTATGGTTAGGTTATTTTCGTAATTTGTTATTTCATGTTTATGTAATATTAGGTGTGCTGCAACATTTGATACTTTTGAATTTTTGTTTTTGAATGCTCTATAATGTTCTTCAAATCTTATTTTAAATGTTCTGGTTGTTTTTCCTATGTAAAAAGCGTTACAGTTGTTGCATGTAATTTTGTAAATTCCTGATAGGTTATGTTTTTCTGAATTTGTTTTGTGGTTTGTGTTATTAAGATATTTTATTATTTTGTTGTTTGGTTTGTATGTTGGAGTGTAGTATTCTTTGTTGTATATATTTGTTATTTTTTCTATTTTGTTATTGGTGTATTTATATTTCAGGTAGATTTTTTTATTTTCATTATTTTTGTGTTCCGGTTGTAGTGTTGTGTTGAGGTTAGGTTTTTTTGTGAATTTATTGTATATATTTTTTTTAATGTGTTTGTTGTATCCATTTTCTATTGCTATTTTTGTAATGTTATCTAATTCTTCATTTAATGTTTGTTTGTTATCCTGTGTGTATTTTATTGCTTTATTTATCATGTTACTGTAAGTGTTAATTTTGTGTGTCCAAGGGTGGTTAGATTTGTAGTGTATTGTGGTGTTGTTGGAAGTGGGTTTCCTGTATACTGTAGTTTCTATTTTATTATCATTTATATTTAAAGTGATGTCGAGAAAGTTGATTGTTCTATTTGTTTCTGTTTCAACGGTGAATTGTATGTTTTCATTGTATGTATTTAGTTTGTTTAATATTATGATGTGTTCGTTGTGAATGGTAGGTTGGTATATTACAAGTATATCGTCTACATACCTTGTCCATAGTGAAATATTGTGTGTGTTTATTATAGGCTTAATTATTATTTGTTCAAAGTGTTGTAAATATATTTCTGACATGACAGATGATATGGGTGAACCCATGGGGAGTCCAGTTGTTTGTTTATAATATTTATTGTTAAATTGGAAGTAATTTTGGTTACATATGTGTTTGGTTAGCGTAATGATACTATCTATTATGTTTCTTTTTTCGTTATTGTGTATTAGTTTGTTTTTTATTATTTCTATGGTTTCTTCTATTGGGATACTAGGGTACATGTTAGTTATGTCATAACTTATTATTTTTGTGTTGCTGTTTGTTTTTATCGTTTTTATTTTATTAATTAATTCGTATCCATTTTTTATATTGTATGTGTTGTTGATATGTATTTTAGATCTTATGATTTTGTCTAGTATTTTTGCGATTATGTAAGATGGTGCTGTTGTGAAATTTATTAGTGGTCTAAATGGTGTGTTGGGTTTGTGGATTATAGGTATCCCTGATAATATTGGTGCGCATGGTTTGAATGGGTATAATCTTGTGTGGTATTTTAATTTATTGTTATAGTTTAGGGTATTTCGGTGAGTGACTCAATAAATACCCTAAGTGAGTGATACAATAAAAAACTTAATAGTCTGTCAGGGGAAAAGAGATAAGGCTATTAGGAAAAAAAAAATTTTAAAAAATAAGAAAATAAAAAAAATAAAATGAATGGATTTATCTGATGTTGAGGTTAGGGGATTCTCTGGACTTGGTATACCACTGGTATGATAGTTCCCACCTTCTCAGTTCTGAGGGATTGCAATCAGGGGGGAGTTATTATTATTAATTATTTTTGTGGTATAGCAGTCATCAAAAGTTGTGATGTTGTGACTCGCAGCATGTTGAGCTGTTGGCCTATCCATATTCATAATTTTAACATCATGTCTGTGGCCATTCATTCTGATATTCAGACCATCCGTGGTCAGGCCTATGTACTGTGCTGAGCGAAGTTTACATTGTAGCTGGTATATGACATTTTTCGATGTACAATTATGATGACCCTGTATTTTGAAGACCATTTTTGTTGTTTGGCTGTTGAAACTATTTGCTGAGGGGTGTATTGGACACGTCTTGCACCTAGGTCTATTGCATGGGAAGGAGCCATGAGGAAGTTTGTGTGGTTTCTCTGCATCAGGGTCTGGTAGTTTAGGATGTACTAGGATGTTTTTCAAGTTGGGAGGTTGCTTGTACCAAATTTGCGGTGGATCGGTGAAAAGATTTTTGGTGTGGACGGAAGCTTGAAAAATTTTGAAGCCATCTCTCAATATCTTGTTGAGTTTATGTAGACCAGGATGGTAGTCTGTTATTAAAGACAGTTTATTTTGTTCTGTTTGTGGTTTATGGTGAACCGAGGATTGTGCTGAATGAATTTGGTTTCCAATGAGTTTTTTTGGGTATCCTCTTCTCTGGAAGGCTGTTGATATCTTTCTATTAAAATCTTCCAATTCCCTATCATTCGAACAGATTCTCTTAACCCTGATTGCTTGACTGTATGGAATGGATCGTTTTATGTTTATTGGGTGGTTGCTGTCGAAATGGAGATATTGTAGGTGGTTTGTCGGTTTGATGTAAATTCCTGTGTTGATATTTCCATTCTGGAGTGTTACCTCTACATCCAAAAAGGTGATGGCTGATGTAGATTTCTCCCAGGTAAATTGAAGTGTGGAGAATTGTGTCAGGCTGTCTAAAAATGCCTCAAGTGTTGAAGCACCCTGTGTCCAAATTAGGAAGATGTCATCTATATATCTATACCAACATAATGGCTGGTGTGTTTGTGTCTTTAGAAAACTTTCTTCCAACAATCCCATGTACAGATTTGCGTACGATGGTGCCATTCTGGTGCCCATTGCTGTTCCCTTTATTTGAAGGTAGTTCCTTCCCTCAAACTGAAAGTTGTTCTTCTCGAGGATGAACCTGGTCAGGTTCACAAGAAAAGGTGTAGTGGGAGAAGGCTTGTCTGGGCGTTTGTTTAGAAAATTCTCTATTGCAGATAGGCCGTGTGTATGAGGGATGTTGGTATAGAGAGAGGTGACATCTATGGTGACCAAAATAGTTACCGGGGGTAGAGGTACAGATATTTGTGAGAGTCGATGTATGAAATGATTGGTGTCCTGGGTATGTGATGGAAGGTTCTTTACTAAGGGTTGAAGGTGTGAGTCGAGGAAAGCTGAAATTCTTTCCATTACTGAATTGCAGCCAGCAATTATTGGTCTACCAGGTGGAGGGATTATGTTTTTGTGGATCTTTGGTAATATATAGAATTGAGGAGTAGAGGGGTTTTCATTATATAATAATTTTAGAGATGTTTCCGAAATATTTTGTTCAGGAGCTTTATATTTGAGTAGGTCCGAGAGTAAATTGTTGAATTCTGTAGTGGGGTTATTTGTAAGTATTTTGTATGTTGTGATGTCTGACAGTTGCTTATTTGCTTCTTTGATGTAGTCTTCTTTGTTCATAATGACAGTGGTTGAACCTTTATCTGCTGGAAGAATCATAATATCTTTATTGTTTTTCAACGAAAATATTGCCGCTTTTTCTAATTTGGTAAGGTTAGGTTTAGTCTTCAGATTTTTAGTGAAATTTATATCGGTGATGCTTTGCATGATAAAGTTGATGTAAAGTTCAATGGGGTGATCAGGTGGTAGTGGTGGTGGATCCCAGTTGGAGGGTGGTTTGAATTTTGCAAGACATACGTCGATGTTTGTATCAGTTTTGAAAGTTGGTGTCAGTCTCCTAGTCCAATATATATATATATATATATATATATATATATATATATATATCATGATATTTTACGTGGTCCATTATTTTTCCGTTGCACTGACTTTATGAAATTGATATATTACTATTGTAAATACCTTTATCCACCACTAAGTGCAATAATTTTACCTTGTTGTGATGAGGTACCTTTCGGTCACTTGACCATAGTCGAATCACTGATTATTTTTCTGGTGTAGATGTTCGGTCCGTGATATTGGTATTTGTTGATGTTACACTCATTTTCTCTTAATCTGCATGTATGATGTTTTTATATAGTATGTCTTCTGTATATGTGGTCTGTAGGTTTATTAAATTGTTGTGGGCGTTTTTATAAATGTGGTATTTTTCTAGTGAGTTTAATTCTATTGGGTTATTATTTATTTCAAGTATGGTTAGGTAAAACGTCGGAACTGCGAATTTATGGACTGCAGAATGAACAGATGTACTCCAGATAGTAATTAATCATCATCATATATATATATATATATATATATGTGAAGTGCAACGGAAAAATAATGGACAACGTAAAATATCAATATAAATATATATATATAATGTCTAAGAAGTGTTTATATAACACTTGTTAAACAGAGGAGGGCAGCAGACAAAAATCTATAAGAGAAAATGACAGATAAGGTTCTTATCTAAGAGCTCGTAAAATTAAAATAAAGTTGGATGAACAAAGTAATATATTATACAGAGAGATAGAAAAAGTAGCTATTAGTTGATACCTATAAAAAAACCTTTATTTATCACGATCAGCACGGCTAGCGTACCGGCACACACTGGGTTCCCTTACGAGACACTGAGAGTGTGCTCCCCTTTACCCCTCTGAGACGAAAGTGCCCCGGCACGCTCACTCCCAGTCCAGTTGAAACTTCTCAAGTGTTGATACGTGTTTGTATAAAGGTTTGATTTTTACGTGCTTCAGATGAGTTTGGAGAACATGGTGTACCAGTCATTTTTAAATCCGACCATCCCAAGTTAACTTTTGATGCTTCAACTGAAACAATGCTTTAGGGAGTTTTATCAACAGATTTAATTTGGTTTAATTTTTATATTTTAATGTTGTTTTTTTGTTTGAACCACTTAAAGCTGCAAAATATCCGGTAAAAACAACGATCATAAAAATAAATTAAGCTTTCTGAACTAACGCAAGAATAAACGATAACTGTCCTATTAGAGTGAATGCACAAACTCGAGGTAGGAACAGACTATTGTAAATATGAGTAATTGACAAAATGCTTGGACACCCGGAAACCTAATGTGTCATCATAAGATTGTAACAAACTATTGTCAGCTAATCTCTGCTATAAATATTCTCGGACGTGACGTATGCATTATCTATGTCTGTGTTTACATTATTGATCTCTATCACTTTGTAAAACACATGACATAAACATAAACAAACATTCCGAGTTAAAAATTGAGTGTTAATTTTAGTATGTAGTATATTTTAGTATTAGGTACTTTGGATTTTTATGTAAATTATATTTGTTTCTGTCTCTTTTATTGTGTTTTATTATTTGTCATACAGTATTTTATCATTTCTATTTTTTTTTTTTAATTGTGACCCGATAAGTAAAACAATATTTTTACGTCTAATACACTGTTTTGATGTCCTCAATAATCCTGTATACGTTAGAAATAAAATTATTGAGATGAAAAGGACGGGCACGATAATTAGATGATATGACAAACTATGCAACCTCATAGCATAACCAACATAGTATTCCACTGCCGTCAGAGGTAGAAGTTAACGAAAATACATAGTAGATTGGTGAGATCACCAATATCGCCACAGTGCTGAATCTGTTAAACAATAAAGAAATGTTTAAATGTCTGTTATACCTACTTCTGATTGGAATTGTGATTTTATGCTGTGGATGTTGTTTTCATAAAGCCTGGTAGCTTTACTCTTTTCGATTTCATATTCTTGTTTCTGTTTATGCGTTTCTGTTTTAGCTTGTTCCAAATTAGGCCTAAGCATCCTTATCTGAAACAAAATTATCATTATAAACAGTCTAGTTCATTATCATACTTTAAGTTAACAGATAATGAGATAGATCTCCCTAAATAACCGCTCTGTTTTCAGACAAAAAGTTATAGGAAAGTATTTACATATTTATATCTGCAAAAGGTATAAGTATATCAATTAGTGTAAATTGAAGATGGATTCAAATAACAATATTACTAGTTATATTTAATTTTTAAACATTCTTTCTATCAATTATAGGACTTGAAATTCTTTAATCTTTTTTGACATTGCAATTTGTTATAAAACATAGCTAAAAAAAATCCAACTCACCGTTGAAAACACACTCACACACACATTTATGTAAATGACATAATTAATCTCTCTCTCTCTCTTTCTCTTCAATATATATATATATGAAGTTAATATATTACTATGTAAGTAATTTTATCCACCATTAAGTGCAATAATTTTACCTTGAGTGATGAGGCACCTTTCGGTCAATTGACCATTGTCGAATCACTGATGTTTTTCTGTTGTGGATGTTCGGTCTGTGAAGTTGGTGTTTGTTGAGGTAACGCGCACTTTTTCTTGATCTGTGTGTATGATATTTCTATATAGTATGTCTTATGTATATGTTGTTTGTAGATTCATTAAGTTGTTGTGTATGTTTTTATAAATGTGGTATTTTTCTAGTGAGTTTAGTTCTATTGGGTTGTTATTTATTTCCAGTATGGTTAGGTTATTTTCGTAATTTGTTATTTCGTGTTTATGGGATATTAGGTGTGCTGCAACATTTGATACTTTAGAATTTTTGTTTTTGAATGCTCTATAATGTTCCTCAAATCTTATTTTAAATGTTCTGGTTGTTTTTCCTATGTAAAAAGCGTTACAGTTGTTGCATGTGATTTTGTAAATTCCTGATAGGTTATGTTTTTTCTGAATTTGTTATGTGGTTTGTGTTATTAAGATATTTTATTATTTTGTTGTTTGGTTTGTAAGTTGGAGTGTAGTATTCTTTGTTGTATATATTTGTTATTTTTTCTATTTTGTTATTGGTGTATTTATATTTTAGGTAGATTTTTTTATTTTCATTATTTTCGTGTTCCGGTTGTAGTGTTGTGTTGAGGTTAGGTTTTTTTGTGAATTTATTGTATATATTTTTTATAATGTGTTTGTTGTATCCATTTTCTATTGCTATTTTTGTAATGTTATCTAATTCTTCATTTAATTTTTGTTTGTTATCCTGTGTGTATTTTATTGCTTTATTTATCATGTTACTGTAAGTGTTAATTTTGTGTGTCCAGGGGTGGTTAGATTTGTAGTGTATTGTGGTGTTGTTGGAAGTAGGTTTCCTGTATACTGTAGTTTCTATTTTATTATCATTTATATTTAAAGTAATGTCGAGGAAGTTGATTGTTCTATTTGTTTCTGTTTCAACGGTGAATTGTATGTTTTCGTTGTATGTATTTAGTTTGTTTAATATTATGACGTGTTCGTTGTGAATGGTAGGTTGGTATATTACAAGTATATCGTCTACATATCTTGTCCATAGTGAGATATTGTGTGTGTTTATTATAGGTTTAATTATTATTTGTTCAAAGTGTTGTAAATATATTTCTGACATGACAGATGATATGGGTGAACCCATGGGGAGTCCTGTTGTTTGTTTATAATATTTATTGTTAAATTGGAAGTAATTTTGGTTACATATGTGTTTGGTTAGCGTAATGATACTATCTATTACGTTTCTTTTTTCGTTATTGTGTATCAGTTTGTTTTTTATTATTTCTATGGTTTCTTCTATTGGGATACTAGGGTACATGTTAGTTATGTCATAACTTATTATTTTTGTGTTGCTGTTTGTTTTTATCGTTTTTATTTTATTAATTAATTCGTATCCATTTTTTATATTGTATGTGTTGTTGATATGTATTTTAGATCTTAGGATTTTGTCTAGAATTTTTGCGATTATGTAAGATGGTGCTGTTGTGAAATTTATTAGTGGTCTAAATGGTGTGTTGGGTTTGTGGATTTTAGGTATCCCTGATAATACTGGTGCGCATGGTTTGAATGGGTATAATCTTGTGTGGTATTTTAATTTATTGTTATAGTTTAGGGTGTTACGGTGAGTGACTATTAAGTTTTTTATTGTAATAAGGTATTTGTTAGTTGGGTCTGGGATATGTTCGTATTTATTTTCTTTTATGTAGTTAGTCATTGAATCGATATATTTGGTATTTTCTATTATTACTGGAGTATTTGTTTTATCTGATTTTAATATTAAGTAGTCGTTGTTTTCTAGTTTTTCTCTGAGTTTTATAATTTCTTTTTTATTAATATATTGTTCCGTTTTTTTGTTTTTTTCCGTTTTTATTAGGTTAATTTTATTATTAATATTATTTCTTATGTGTTCAGTATTTTGGTGGGTAATTTTGTGGATGATAGATTCTGTGTCAACTATTAGGTTTTTTATTATTTGCTTTTTGTTGAAGTTAGGTAGGTTATATTTGAAGGAATTTGTTATTATTATTTTTTCTTTTTCAGTAAATTGTGTTTTAGTTAAGTTTATGAATTTATTATTGTTAGAGGTGTGGGTTGGTTCTAGGCTATTTCTTAGGATATGTTGTTGTTTTGATGTGTGGATTGGTTCTAGGCTATTTTTTAGGTTAAGTTGTTTTGATAAATTTTCGATTTTTTTGTTTTGTCTGTTAATAGTGTTTGTTTTATGTTTTATTATAATTTGTTGTGTTTTTTCGTGATAATAGGTGTGAGAGTGTCAAAAGTTTTCATTATTTCCAAATTGGTTGTGTATAGTTGTAAATTGATTTGGCTTTTTTTATGGTAGGCAGCTTTAATGTTTTGCTTAATAATGTGTAATTTTGCGTATTTTGGTGTTATATTAAGTGTTAAGCATTTTTTATTAAACTGTATTTTGTTGATGCAATTCTGGAGTTTGATTTTTAGGTTAAGATATTTACGGTACAGTTGTTTACCTTGGTAGGTATTAAATTCTTGATATTTAACGTTATCCATTGTTTTTCCGTTGCACTGACTTTATGAAGTTAATATATTACTATGTAAGTAATTTTATCCACCATTGAGTGCAATAATTTTACCTTGAGTGATGAGGCACCTTTCGGTCAATTGACCATTGTAGAATCACTGATGTTTTTCTGTTGTGGATGTTCGGTCTGTGAAGTTGGTGTTTGTTGAGGTAACACGCACTTTTTCTTGATCTGTGTGTATGATATTTCTATATAGTATGTCTTCTGTATATGTTGTTTATAGATTCATTAAGTTGTTGTGTATGTTTTTATAAATGTGGTATTTTTCTAGTGAGTTTAGTTCTATTGGGTTGTTATTTATTTCCAGTATGGTTAGGTTATTTTCGTAATTTGTTATTTTGTGTTTATGGGATATTAGGTGTGCTGCAACATTTGATACTTTAGAATTTTTGTTTTTGAATGCTCTATAATGTTCTTCAAATCTTATTTTAAATGTTCTGGTTGTTTTTCCTATGTAAAAAGCGTTACAGTTGTTGCATGTGATTTTGTAAATTCCTGATAGGTTATGTTTTTCTGAATTTGTTATGTGGTTTGTGTTATTAAGATATTTTATTATTTTGTTGTTTGGTTTGTAAGTTGGAGTGTAGTATTCTTTGTTGTATATATTTGTTATTTTTTCTATTTTGTTATTGGTGTATTTATATTTTAGGTAGATTTTTTTATTTTCATTATTTTCGTGTTTCGGTTGTAGTGTTGTGTTGAGGTTAGGTTTTTTGTGTTTATTGTATATATTTTTTATAATGTGTTTGTTGTATCCATTTTCTATTGCTATTTTTGTAATGTTATCTAATTCTTCATTTAATTTTTGTTTGATATCATGTGTGTATTTTATTGCTTTATTTATCATGTTACTGTAAGTGTTAATTTTGTGTGTCCAGGGGTGGTTAGATTTGTAGTGTATTGTGGTGTTGTTGGAAGTAGGTGTCCTGTATACTGTAGTTTCTATTTTATTATCATTTATATTTAAAGTAATGTCGAGGAAGTTGATTGTTCTATTTGTTTCTGTTTCAACAATGAATTGTATGTTTTCGTTATCAGGGATACCTAAAATCCACAAACCCAACACACCATTTAGACCACTAATAAATTTCACAACAGCACCATCTTACATAATCGCAAAAATTCTAGACAAAATCCTAAGATCTAAAATACATATCAACAACACATACAATATAAAAAATGGATACGAATTAATTAATAAAATAAAAACGATAAAAACAAACAGCAACACAAAAATAATAAGTTATGACATAACTAACATGTACCCTAGTATCCCAATAGAAGAAACCATAGAAATAATAAAAAACAAACTGATACACAATAACGAAAAAAGAAACATAATAGATAGTATCATTACGCTAACCAAACACATATGTAACCAAAATTACTTCCAATTTAACAATAAATATTATAAACAAACAACAGGACTCCCCATGGGTTCACCCATATCATCTGTCATGTCAGAAATATATTTACAACACTTTGAACAAATAATAATTAAACCTATAATAAACACACACAATATCTCACTATGGACAAGATATGTAGACGATATACTTGTAATATACCAACCTACCATTCACAACGAACACGTCATAATATTAAACAAACTAAATACATACAACGAAAACATACAATTCACCGTTGAAACAGAAACAAATAGAACAATCAACTTCCTCGACATTACTTTAAATATAAATGATAATAAAATAGAAACTACAGTATACAGGACACCTACTTCCAACAACACCACAATACACTACAAATCTAACCACCCCTGGACACACAAAATTAACACTTACAGTAACATGATAAATAAAGCAATAAAATACACACAGGATAACAAACAAAAATTAAATGAAGAATTAGATAACATTACAAAAATAGCAATAGAAAATGGATACAACAAACACATTATAAAAAATATATACAATAAACACAAAAAAACCTAACCTCAACACAACACTACAACCGGAACACGAAAATAATGAAAATAAAAAAATCTACCTAAAATATAAATACACCAATAACAAAATAGAAAAAATAACAAATATATACAACAAAGAATACTACACTCCAACTTACAAACCAAACAACAAAATAATAAAATATCTTAATAACACAAACCACATAACAAATTCAGAAAAACATAACCTATCAGGGAATTACAAAATCACATGCAACAACTGTAACGCTTTTTACATAGGAAAAACAACCAGAACATTTAAAATAAGATTTGAAGAACATTATAGAGCATTCAAAAACAAAAATTCTAAAGTATCAAATGTTGCAGAACACCTAATATCCCATAAACACAAAATAACAAATTATGAAAATAACCTAACCATACTGGAAATAAATAACAACCCAATAGAACTAAACTCACTAGAAAAATACCACATTTATAAAAACATACACAACAACTTAATGAATCTACAAACAACATATACAGAAGACATACTATATAGAAATATCATACACACAGATCAAGAAAAAGTGCACGTTACCTCAACAAACACCAACTTCACAGACCGAACATCCACAACAGAAAAACATCAGTGATTCGACAATGGTCAATTGACCGAAAGGTGCCTCATCACTCAAGGTAAAATTATTGCACTTAATGGTGGATAAAATTACTTACATAGTAATATATTAACTTCATAAAGTCCGTGCAACGGAAAAACAATGGATAACGTTAAATATCAAGAATTTAATACCTACCAAGGTAAACAACTGTACCGTAAATATCTTAACCTAAAAATCAAACTCCAGAATTGCATCAACAAAATACAGTTTAATAAAAAATGCTTAACACTTAATATAACACCAAAATACGCAAAAATACACATAAAAAATAAACAAAACACTATTATCAATAAAGCAACAAAAATAGCAGAATCACACATTATTAAGCAAAACATTAAAGCTGCCTACCATAAAAAAAGCCAAATCAATTTACAGTACAGTCTCACTAATCCGGACTTGATGGGACCGGACCCGGTCCGGATCAACGAAAGTCCGGATTAGACGGAAAAAGCCAAACAAATGCATACAATATGTGTTTTAGGTGGGAAAACATATTGAAATTGTAGTTTTAGTGAAATTGAGGCCTAAATATAGCTTACAGTACAGTATTTCATAGCTTATGTAGCAAAAAATCCTATAATTATAACAGAAAAGTCATGACATAAATAAATATCTAAGCACCTTTCTCGTTGAATAAAAGTATTCACATAAAGTTATTTACACTATACTGTATAAACGCACAAAAAACTCAAACAAAAATGAAACTGAAACAAAAACAAACTTTAAAAAACTTAGTGAAAAAAGTCCGTAATGTTCTTTTGTTTTAACGATGAATGACGTCGTTTCACAGTACGATCTCGTAGGCGTTTCAAGGTCAGTAGCTCCGCAGTTGACGTATCACTTTGTTTCTCAAAGTTAGTCATCAACCCCTCCAGCATTGCAGCCGCCTCATCATGAGTTAGGCTGACAGGTTCGTCTGTGTAGTCTTCCTCTTCCGAGCTGTCATTTTCTGCGTTTGCAGTGCACACCGCGACGATTTCGTCCTCGTTGAGCACTTGATGACCAATGTCATTATCACTGATAATCCACTCGGAAATATCAGTGTCTTTCAACTCGGCACAACCCTCCAATTGTTGAAAAATCTGAACAAATTCATTGTCGTCATTAGTAGGTTGACTGTCAGATTTTCCACTTTCCTGTGGCAATTCAGGCCACAATTTTTTCCAGTTCTTTTGGAGTGTAGACAGTTGAATTTCCTCCCACTATTCTGCAGCCATATAAATGACATCCTTTATAATCACTTTTTTAAGAATTTCAATAAATTGTGTAGCTGGATCTGCTTCTTGTTGTTCCAAAAGCGATAAAATTAACTTTTTCCTATATCACCGTTTTATCGCTTCGATCACGCCCTGATCCATCGGCTGAATGAGAGCCGTTACGTTAGGAGGAAGAAATTTAACAAAAATGTCACCATGACGCAATTCTTCTTCATTTGGGTGGCATGGGGCATTATCAATTAGTAAAACCGCTTTTCGAGGGAGTTTTTTCTCTTTTAAAAACTTTTCTGTTGTTGGAACAAAGTTTTCAAAAAACCAGTCCTTAAAAATTTGACTGTTCATCCACGCTGATTTTTGGAACTTGTATTGGGCCGGTAGAACACTTAAATTTACATTTTTAAAAACCCTAGGCTTTGCGGATTTCCCTATCACCAAAAGTGGACATTTTAGATCGCCAGAAGCATTACTGCAGGGCAGCAAAGTCATACGTTCTTTCTTAACTTTATGGCCTTTTGCTACTGAATCTAATTTGGAAGCTAAAGTTTTTTTTGGGAACATTTTATAATTTAATCCAGTTTCGTCAGCGTTGAACACCTGACAAGGTTGTAAGTTTTCATCTCTGAGAAACTTGCCAAATTTGTCTTTGAATTTTTCACTTGCATCACTGTCACCTGACAAAATTTCACCACTTATTCCGAGTTGACGGATGCCGTGTCGTTCCTTCCACCGTGACAGCCATCCCACACTGGCAGTAAAATTAGGGTCTCCTTTTAACTTTTCATTCAGTTTCAGCGCGATCGTTTGCAAATTTACACCCGATAAAGGAACACCCTGTTCCCGTTGTTGGCAAAACCAAACATACAAAGCATCATCTAGGGTTTCATTTTTTGGTTTTTTTAAAGTGCTTCTGCCGCCTAAACTGTCTTTACTAACCATTTTTGCACAAAAATCTTCAATTTCCTGTCGCTTTTTTTTCCAATCGGAAACAGTTTGTTTTCCCACACCTAACTCTTTTGCAATTTTAATAAGCGATTCACCTCCATCAATACGAAACAAAGCTTGGAGTTTTTGTTCCATTGTCACTGTCACTGACTTACGTTTAGTCGCCATTTTCACTGAACACTGAACGAGACGTAAATAAAAAACACAGATCAATATCGCACTAGAATTAAATGACAACTGAGCAGATATCTTGCGAGAAGCAGGAAAAGTGGCATCTGTCCGACAAAACAACTGACCTGACGCCAGACGGATAGACTGTTTATCCGTTTAGTCAGCGGTCCTTTATCTTTTGTTTATCGCAAGATGTCTCTGATGTCACGTACGTTGTAGTGTTGGGTGATCTAATTTGTATATATTTTTTCAAAGAAGTTTTTTCTACTTTAGTAGGCAAAAGAAACAAACAAGTGGTACACCTATTTCATATTTTAATGAATAAATTATATTATTTGAGTATTAAAGTAGGAAAACCCCTTTGAAAAATAACAAATATAGACGTATAAAAATAAATATTTTTGTGGACAGCAGACTGATTGTGCACTGTAAAATACTATAACTAAACAAAACTTTTGGGCCGTCCGGATTAGCCGGAGGTCCGGATCATCGGAGACCGGATTAGCGAGACTGTACTGTACAACTATACACAACCAATTTGGAAATAATGAAAACTTTTGACACTCTCACACCTATTATTCACGAAAAAACACAACAAATTATAATAAAACATAAAACAAACACTATTAACAGACAAAACAAAAAAATCGAAAATTTATCAAAACAACTTAACCTAAAAAATAGCCTAGAACCAATCCACACATCAAAACAACAACATAACCTAAAAATTAGCCTAGAACCAACCCACACCTCTAACAATAATAAATTCATAAACTTAACTAAAACACAATTTACTGAAAAAGAAAAAATAATAATAACAAATTCCTTCAAATATAACCTACCTAACTTCAACAAAAAACAAATAATAAAAAACCTAATAGTTGACACAGAATCTAACATCCACAAAATTACCCACCAAAATACTGAACACATAAGAAATAATATTAATAATAAAATTAACCTAATAAAAACGGAAAAAAACAAAAAAACGGAACAATATATTAATAAAAAAGAAATTATAAAACTCAGAGAAAAACTAGAAAACAACGACTACTTAATATTAAAATCAGATAAAACAAATACTCCAGTAATAATAGAAAATACCAAATATATCGATTCAATGACTAACTACATAAAAGAAAATAAATACGAACAAATCCCAGACCCAACTAACAAATACCTTATTACAATAAAAAACTTAATAGTCACTCACCGTAACACCCTAAACTATAACAATAAATTAAAATACCACACAAGATTATACCCATTCAAACCATGCGCACCAGTATTATCAGGGATACCTAAAATCCACAAACCCAACACACCATTTAGACCACTAATAAATTTCACAACAGCACCATCTTACATAATCGCAAAAATTCTAGACAAAATCCTAAGATCTAAAATACATATCAACAACACATACAATATAAAAAATGGATACGAATTAATTAATAAAATAAAAACGATAAAAACAAACAGCAACACAAAAATAATAAGTTATGACATAACTAACATGTACCCTAGTATCCCAATAGAAGAAACCATAGAAATAATAAAAAACAAACTGATACACAATAACGAAAAAAGAAACATAATAGATAGTATCATTACGCTAACCAAACACATATGTAACCAAAATTACTTCCAATTTAACAATAAATATTATAAACAAACAACAGGACTCCCCATGGGTTCACCCATATCATCTGTCATGTCAGAAATATATTTACAACAATTTGAACAAATAATAATTAAACCTATAATAAACACACACAATATCTCACTATGGACAAGATATGTAGACGATATACTTGTAATATACCAACCTACCATTCACAACGAACACGTCATAATATTAAACAAACTAAATACATACAACGAAAACATACAATTCACCGTTGAAACAGAAACAAATAGAACAATCAACTTCCTCGACATTACTTTAAATATAAATGATAATAAAATAGAAACTACAGTATACAGGAAACCTACTTCCAACAACACCACAATACACTACAAATCTAACCACCCCAGGACACACAAAATTAACACTTACAGTAACATGATAAATAAAGCAATAAAATACACACAGGATAACAAACAAAAATTAAATGAAGAATTAGATAACATTACAAAAATAGCAATAGAAAATGGATACAACAAACACATTATAAAAAATATATACAATAAATTCACAAAAAACCTAACCTCAACACAACACTACAACCGGAACACGAAAATAATGAAAATTAAAAAATCTACCTAAAATATAAATACACCAATAACAAAATAGAAAAAATAACAAATATATACAGCAAAGAATACTACACTCCAACTTACAAACCAAACAACAAAATAATAAAATATCTTAATAACACAAACCACATAACAAATTCAGAAAAACATAACCTATCAGGAATTTACAAAATCACATGCAACAACTGTAACGCTTTTTACATAGGAAAAACAACCAGAACATTTAAAATAAGATTTGAAGAACATTATAGAGCATTCAAAAACAAAAATTCTAAAGTATCAAATGTTGCAGCACACCTAATATCCCATAAACACGAAATAACAAATTACGAAAATAACCTAACCATACTGGAAATAAATAACAACCCAATAGAACTAAACTCACTAGAAAAATACCACATTTATAAAAACATACACGACAACTTAATGAATTTACAAACAACATATACAGAAGACATACTATATAGAAATATCATACACACAGATCAAGAAAAAGTGTGCGTTACCTCAACAAACACCAACTTCACAGACCGAACATTCACAACAGAAAAACATCAGTGATTCGACAATGGTCAATTGACAGAAAGGTGCCTCATCACTCAAGGTAAAATTATTGCACTTAATGGTGGATAAAATTACTTACATAGTAATATATTAACTTCATAAAGTCAGTGCAACGGAAAAACAATGGATAACGTTAAATATCAAGAATATATATATATATATATATATATATATATATATATATATATATGAAGTTAATATATTACTATTGTAAGTAGCTTTATCCACCATTAAGTGCAATGATTTTACCTTGGGTGATGAGACACCTTTCGGTCACTTGACCATTGTCAAATCACTCGACAAGGAATACCAAAAATCCGTAAACCCGACACACCATTCAGACCACTAATAAATTTCAAAACAGCACCATCCTACATAATCGAAAAAATACTTGACAAAATAATAAGATCTAAAATACAAATCAACAACACATACAATATAAAAAATGGATACGAATTAATTAATAAAATAAAAAACATAGAAACAAACAACAACACTAAAATAATTAGTTATGACATAACTAACATGTACCTTAGTATCCCAATAGAAGAAACCATAAAAATAATGAAAAACAAGAGTGATTCGACAATGGTCAAGTGACCGAAAGGTGCCTCATCACACAAGGTAAAATCATTTCACTTAATGGTGGATAAAATTACTTACAATAGTAATATATTAACTTCATAAAGTCAGTGCAACGGAAAAACAATGGACAACGTAAAATATCAAGAATATATATATATATATATATATATATATATATATATATATATATATATATCACTTTCACTTGTGTACTTAAACAAGAATCTTACTTGGTATTTATGGCATACTGAACAGGGTTTTTGTGGACTGCGAGATGAGTGGATTTTCGCAGTCTACAACAACCCTGTTCAGTATACCGGAAGATAATGGCAAGGCCAGTCATTGAAAGTTAACTCGCATAAATACCAAGTAAGATTCTTGTTTAAGTACATAAGTGAAAGTGATAAGTGTATACAAGAAAACAGTGTTGCATAACTACAAATATATATATATATATATATATATATATATATTTTGGACTAGCAGACTGACAGACTTACCTTGGTAAGAGTCCACTCTGTAGTCTTGAAATAGAAACACATAGCACTTAAACAATGATATATTTCAACCACACAGTGGTCTTTGTCAATCGAAGAGAAAACACAAAAAGAAATATGAGAGAATGAAATAAAATAATTATTAAACAAATTTTTGTGTTTTCTCTTCGATTGACAAAGACCACTGTGTGGTTGAAATATATTATTGTTTAAGTGCTTTTATGTGTTTCTATTTCAAGACTACAGTGTGGACTCTTACCAAGGTAAGTCTGTCATCTCCTAGTCCAAAAAATCTAAATAATCTTTACCAACCAAAACTAACCTAAATATATATATATATATATATATATATATATATATATATATATATATATATATACTACAAAATACTTGTTAAAGAGAGGAGGGCACCAGAAAAAAAATCTATGGGAGAAAATGATAGATAATGCTCTTGTTATCTAAAAGCTTGTAAAATTAAAATAAAGTTGGATGAACAAAGTAATATATTACACAGAGAGTTAGAAAAAAGTAGCTATTAGTTGATACCTATAAAAAAACCTTTATTAAACATTAAAGAAATGTTTTAATGTCTGTTATACCTACTTCTGATTGGAATTGTGATTTTAAGCTGTGGTTGTCTTTATCATAACAGCTGCTGGTTTTACTCTTTTCTATTTCATATCCTTGTTTCTGTTTATGTGTTTCTGCTTTAGCTTGTTCCAAATTAGGCCTAAGCATTCTTGACTGAAACAAAATTATCATTATAAACAGTCTAGTTCATCATCATACTTTGAGTTAACAGATAATGAGACAGGTCTTCTAATACAACCGCTGTTTTTAGACAAAAAGTTATAGGAAAGTATTTACATATTTGCATCTGCAAAAGGTATAAATATATTAATTAGTTTATATTGAAGATGGATTCAAATAATAATACTACTAGTTATTACAAAAATCAAACACATATGTAACCAAAATTACTTCCAATTTAACAATAAATATTATAAACAAACAACAGGACTCCCCATGGGTTCACCCATATCATCTGTCATGTCAGAAATATATTTACAACACTTTGAACAAATAATAATTAAACCTATAATAAACACACACAATATCTCACTATGGACAAGATATGTAGACGATATACTTGTAATATACCAACCTACCATTCACAACGAACACGTCATAATATTAAACAAACTAAATACATACAACGAAAACATACAATTCACCGTTGAAACAGAAACAAATAGAACAATCAACTTCCTCGACATTACTTTAAATATAAATGATAATAAAATAGAAACTACAGTATACAGGACACCTACTTCCAACAACACCACAATACACTACAAATCTAACCACCCCTGGACACACAAAATTAACACTTACAGTAACATGATAAATAAAGCAATAAAATACACACAGGATAACAAACAAAAATTAAATGAAGAATTAGATAACATTACAAAAATAGCAATAGAAAATGGATACAACAAACACATTATAAAAAATATATACAATAAACACAAAAAAACCTAACCTCAACACAACACTACAACCGGAACACGAAAATAATGAAAATAAAAAAATCTACCTAAAATATAAATACACCAATAACAAAATAGAAAAAATAACAAATATATACAACAAAGAATACTACACTCCAACTTACAAACCAAACAACAAAATAATAAAATATCTTAATAACACAAACCACATAACAAATTCAGAAAAACATAACCTATCAGGAATTTACAAAATCACATGCAACAACTGTAACGCTTTTTACATAGGAAAAACAACCAGAACATTTAAAATAAGATTTGAAGAACATTATAGAGCATTCAAAAACAAAAATTCTAAAGTATCAAATGTTGCAGCACACCTAATATCCCATAAACACGAAATAACAAATTACGAAAATAACCTAACCATACTGGAAATAAATAACAACCCAATAGAACTAAACTCACTAGAAAAATACCACATTTATAAAAACATACACAACAACTTAATGAATCTACAAACTACATATACATAAGACATACTATATAGAAATATCATACACACAGATCAAGAAAAAGTGTGCGTTACCTCAACAAACACCAACTTCACAGACCGAACATCCACAACAGAGAAACATCAGTGATTCGACAATGGTCAATTGACCGAAAGGTGCCTCATCACTCAAGGTAAAATTATTGCACTTAATGGTGGATAAAATTACTTACATAGTAATATATTAACTTCATAAAGTCAGTGCAACGGAAAAACAATGGATAACGTTAAATATCAAGAATTTAATACCTACCAAGGTAAACAACTGTACCGTAAATATCTTAACCTAAAAATCAAACTCCAGAATTGCATCAACAAAATACAGTTTAATAAAAAATGCTAAACACTTAATATAACACCAAAATACGCAAAATTACACATAAAAAATAAACAAAACACTATTATCAATAAAGCAACAAAAATAGCAGAATCACACATTATTAAGCAAAACATTAAAGCTGCCTACCATAGAAAAAGCCAAATCAATTTACAACTATACACAACCAATTTGGAAATAATGAAAACTTTTGACACTCTCACACCTATTATTCACGAAAAAACACAACAAATTATAATAAAACATAAAACAAACACTATTAACAGACAAAACAAAAAAATCGAAAATTTATCAAAACAACTTAACCTAAAAAATAGGCTAGAACCAATCCACACATCAAAACAACAACATAACCTAAAACATAGCCTAGAACCAACCCACACCTCTAACAATAATAAATTCATAAACTTAACTAAAACACAATTTACTGAAAAAGAAAAAATAATAATAACAAATTCCTTCAAATATAACCTACCTAACTTCAACAAAAAACAAATAATAAAAAACCTAATAGTTGACACAGAATCTAACATCCACAAAATTACCCACCAAAATACTGAACACATAAGAAATAATATTAATAATAAAATTAACCTAATAAAAACGGAAAAAAACAAAAAAACGGAACAATATATTAATAAAAAAGAAATTATAAAACTCAGAGAAAAACTAGAAAACAACGACTACTTAATATTAAAATCAGATAAAACAAATACTCCAGTAATAATAGAAAATACCAAATATATCGATTCAATGACTAACTACATAAAAGAAAATAAATACGAACAAATCCCAGACCCAACTAACAAATACCTTATTACAATAAAAAACTTAATAGTCACTCACCGTAACACCCTAAACTATAACAATAAATTAAAATACCACACAAGATTATACCCATTCAAACCATGCGCACCAGTATTATCAGGGATACCTAAAATCCACAAACCCAACACACCATTTAGACCACTAATAAATTTCACAACAGCACCATCTTACATAATCGCAAAAATTCTAGACAAAATCCTAAGATCTAAAATACATATCAACAACACATACAATATAAAAAATGGATACGAATTAATTAATAAAATAAAAACGATAAAAACAAACAGCAACACAAAAATAATAAGTTATGACATAACTAACATGTACCCTAGTATCCCAATAGAAGAAACCATAGAAATAATAAAAAACAAACTGATACACAATAACGAAAAAAGAAACATAATAGATAGTATCATTACGCTAACCAAACACATATGTAACCAAAATTACTTCCAATTTAACAATAAATATTATAAACAAACAACTGGACTCCCCATGGGTTCACCCATATCATCTGTCATGTCAGAAATATATTTACAACACTTTGAACAAATAATAATTAAACCTATAATAAACACACACAATATCTCACTATGGACAAGATATGTAGACGATATACTTGTAATATACCAACCTACCATTCACAACGAACAGTCATAATATTAAACAAACTAAATACATACAACGAAAACATACAATTCACCGTTGAAACAGAAACAAATAGAACAATCAACTTCCTCGACATTACTTTAAATATAAATGATAATAAAATAGAAACTACAGTATACAGGAAACCTACTTCCAACAACACCACAATACACTACAAATCTAACCACCCCTGGACACACAAAATTAACACTTACAGTAACATGATAAATAAAGCAATAAAATACACACAGGATAACAAACAAAAATTAAATGAAGAATTAGATAACATTACAAAAATAGCAATAGAAAATGGATACAACAAACACATTATAAAAAATATATACAATACATTCACAAAAAACCTAACCTCAACACAACACTACAACCGGAACACGAAAATAATGAAAATAAAAAAATCTACCTAAAATATAAATACACCAATAACAAAATAGAAAAAATAACAAATATATACAGCAAAGAATACTACACTCCAACTTACAAACCAAACAACAAAATAATAAAATATCTTAATAACACAAACCACATAACAAATTCAGAAAAACATAACCTATCAGGAATTTACAAAATCACATGCAACAACTGTAACGCTTTTTACATAGGAAAAACAACCAGAACATTTAAAATAAGATTTGAAGAACATTATAGAGCATTCAAAAACAAAAATTCTAAAGTATCAAATGTTGCAGCACACCTAATATCCCATAAACACGAAATAACAAATTACGAAAATAACCTAACCATACTGGAAATAAATAACAACCCAATAGAACTAAACTCACTAGAAAAATACCACATTTATAAAAACATACACGACAACTTAATGAATTTACAAACAACATATACAGAAGACATACTATATAGAAATATCATACACACAGATCAAGAAAAAGTGCGCGTTACCTCAACAAACACCAACTTCACAGACCGAACATTCACAACAGAAAAACATCAGTGATTCGACAATGGTCAATTGACCGAAAGGTGCCTCATCACTCAAGGTAAAATTATTGCACTTAATGGTGGATAAAATTACTTACATAGTAATATATTAACTTCATAAAGTCAGTGCAACGGAAAAACAATGGATAACGTTAAATATCAAGAATATATATATATGAAGTTAATATATTACTATTGTAAGTAGCTTTATCCACCATTAAGTGCAATGATTTTACCTTGGGTGATGAGACACCTTTCGGTCACTTGACCATTGTCAAATCACTCGACAAGGAATACCAAAAATCCGCAAACCCGACACACCATTCAGACCACTAATAAATTTCAAAACAGCACCATCCTACATAATCGAAAAAATACTTGACAAAATAATAAGATCTAAAATACAAATCAACAACACATACAATATAAAAAATGGATACGAATTAATTAATAAAATAAAAAACATAGAAACAAACAACAACACTAAAATAATTAGTTATGACATAACTAACATGTACCTTAGTATCCCAATAGAAGAAACCATAAAAATAATGAAAAACAAGAGTGATTCGACAATGGTCAAGTGACCGAAAGGTGCCTCATCACACAAGGTAAAATCATTTCACTTAATGGTGGATAAAATTACTTACAATAGTAATATATTAACTTCATAAAATCAGTGCAACGGAAAAACAATGGATAACGTAAAATATCAAGAATATATATATATATATATATATATATATATATATATATATATGAAGCTAATAAATCACTAATTTTGAGTAATTTTATCCACCATTAAGTGCAATAATTTTACCTTGAGTGATGAGGTACCTTTCGGTCTTTGACCATTGTCGAATCACTGATTGTTCTCTGCTGTGGATGCTACGTCCGTGAAGCCGGTGTTTGTAGAAGTTACGCGCACTATTTCTTGATCTGTGTGTATGAGGTTTCTGTATAGTATGTCTTCTGTATATGTTGTTTGTAAATTCATTAAGTTGTTGTGTATATTTTTATAAATGTGGTATTTTTCTAGTGAGTTTAGTTCTATTGGGTTGTTATTTATTTCCAGTATGGTTAGGTTATTTTCGTAATTTGTAATTTCGTGTTTATGGGAAATTAGGTGTGCTGCAACATTTGATACTTTAGAATTTTTATTTTTGAATGCTCTATAATGTTCTTCAAATCTTATTTTAAACGTTCTGGATGTTTTTCCTATGTAAAAAGCGTTACAGTTGTTGCAAGTGATTTTGTAGATTCCTGATAGGTTATGATTTTCTGAATTTGTTATGTGGTTTTTGTTACTAAGATATTTTATTATTTTGTTGTTTGGTTTGTAAGTTGGAGTGTAGTATTCTTTGTTGTATATATTTGTTATTTTTTCTATTTTGTTATTGGTATATTTATATTTTAGGTAGATTTTTTTAATTTTATTGTTTTCGTGTTCCGGTTGTAGTGTTGTGTTGAGGTTAGGTTTTTTTGTGAATTTATTGTATATATTTTTTATAATGTGTTTGTTGTATCCATTTTCTATTGCTATTTTTGTAATGTTATCTAATTCTTCATTTAATTTTTGTTTGTTATCTTGTGTCTATTTTATTGCTTTATTTATCATGTTACTGTAAGTGTTAATTTTGTGTGTACAGGGGTGGTTAGATTTGTAGTGTATTGTGGTGTTGTTGGAAGTAGGTTTTCTGTGTACTGTAGTTTCTATTTTATTGTTATTTATATTTAATGTGATGTCAAGATAGTTAATTGTTCTGTTTGTTTCTGTTTCGACAGTGAATTATATGTTTTCGTTGTATATATTTAGTTTGTTTAGTATTACCCACCATTCACTACCAACCCACCATTCACAACGAACACATCATAATACAGAACATGAATTACAAGCTCTTTCAAAAGGCTTGTCGTTCACACCATCTAAAGAAATAGACCAGTTCAAGTTAGGTAATGATGTCTTTAGCTTTGCCAGAAAACTGAGAATACAAACCTATATGGCGCAGACACCAAATTTCTCTGGCAAAGTTCAAGCCACCTTCTGATTGGGTGCTCCACCACTATCAACTGATCATCCTTTTGAACTATAGAGAAACTTCATAATTCAAAACATCATAAATCATTCATAAACGGCCTCAAAACCAATCATAACCTTACCAAACTCGATAGAGCAGCAATATATTCTCTAAAAAACAATAACAACAACATGATTCTTCCAGCAGATAATGGTTCTACCACGGTTGTCATGAACAAAGAAGACTACATAAAGGAGGCAAACAAGTTACTGTCTGACAGCACAACATATAAGCTCCTCAAATATAACCCAACATCAGATTACAACAATTCTCTCTTTAAATGGCTCAAATATACAGGTCCTACAGAACAAATTTTAGAAGAATCTATAAAATTACAGTGCAATGAAAGCCTCTCCACTTCTCAATTTTACATGCTACCAAAGATCTATAAAACTATCGTGCCTCCACCTGGTAAGCCAATAATTGCTGGTTGTAATTCGGTCACAGAAAGAATCTCAGCTTTTCTGGATTCGTATATTCAACCTTTGATGAAACACCTTCCATCATACATTCAGGATACGAATCATTTCATAGACCGGCTGTCTCAAATACCCAGACCTACCTCCTGAAACAATTTTGGTCACCATAGATGTTACCTCTCTTTATACGAACATCCCTTATGCACATGGTCTATCAGCTATCGAAAATTTCCTCAACAAACGCTCAGACAACCCTTACCCCACTACACCTTTCCTTGTTTACCTCACCAAATACATTCTTGAAAAGAATAATTTTCAATTTGAGGGAAAGAATTACTTGCAAATAAAAGAAACAGCAATGGGTACTAGGATGGCCCCGTCGTACTCAAACCTGTACATGGGTAATATCGAAGCAGAATTCCTAAAAACTCAAACACACCAACCATTATGTTGGTACAGATATATAGACAACATCTTCGTAATTTGGACACAGGGAACCTCAACGCTGGAAAGTTTTTTGAAGAGCTTATCACTATTCTCTACACTTCAATTCACCTGAATAGCTCAATCATCTGATGAACCCAGACTACCTATGGAAGACAACAAACTGTTTTTAGTTACAGATTACCATTCAGGCCTACAGAAGCTGAACAAAATATCAAAGGATGGCTTCAAGATTCTTCAAGCTTCCACCCACACCAAAGATCTTTTCTCAAATCCACAATATTTTTGGTTCAGACCACCTTTTAATTTGAAAAATATTTTAGTACATCCAAAATTACCAGATCCAAGTACTGAAAAACCGCCTAAACTTCCTCATGGCTCCTTTCTGTACAATAGACCTAGATGCAAGACATGTCCAATACACATCCCAACAAATAGTTTCCATAGCCTAGCAACCAATGTGGACTTCAAGATTCAGGGTCATCATACTTGTATATCCAAAAATATAATATACCAGTTGCAATGTAAATTTTGGCAGGCACAGTACATAGGCCTTACCATGGATATTTTGAGCATCAGAATGAATGGCCACAGACATGACGTTGGAACCATGAACATAGACAGGCCAACCGCTCAACACGCGAGGAAGGAAAATGACCTGACTGCTAACGCCAGAAAACTGGTTCAATGGCAAGGTGCTTCGATATAAAGACACTTAATTTATTTTCATATTGCTTCCGGATATTGGAGATCCCGAATATAAGAAGTTTTACTGTACATATTAAGGGCTTGAATTAAATTATTTTCATTGTTTTAATATTATCTTTAGTTGATAATACTAGAAATGTTGTCTGGTAATGCTGGTAATCTCAACTAGTGTAAATATTAAATAATATAACTCTTTATTGTAAATGAGTATATAATTAGAACATTAAAGAATTTTACCAAAGAAACTGAGAAAAAGAGAGAATTATATTTAAAGAGTTCTTTAAAAATAAAACAAAGAATTTAAAAGAGATTTAATATAGGACAATCACAATACAGAAAAAGGAGTTTTTTTAAAATTAGTGATGTTTAATAAAAGAGACTTTTTTATTAACAAAAATTAAAATTTGAATTTGAGATACTTTACAATTACAAAATTATGCTGTCAAACTTACCTCTCTGGTTTGATATTTCTCTTCCAATTTTTTAAACTCTTTTTGTAGTTTTTCAATTTCAATTTTACTTTCATCTAAACTGGTGTTCTCTGAAAATTAAAAACCCAATTTGGTTATTTTAATTTTCAATTAGACTGACTGTTGGAATTTATTTTCTGGGTGTCTGTTTTAGGTTTAGTATGATTTATAATTTCAATCATGACTGCCTCTGTGAGAAAGCAGTGAAGAAAATGTTTAGAACAATAAGACAATCATGTGAGAGATTGTCTTGCGATCTGATATTTTCAAATGACATTATAGTGTATTTGGATGGTGCTAATGGTAAACACTGAATCCAGAAAGTCAGAAGTTAACCAGTTAGGAGTCTTCGCTTAATGTTCAGTTATGCTTGATTATTACTAATGGCTGGGAAACTCTTGCCTTGAATTTTAAATGAAATGAGAACTGAAGGGAAGGTTAAGATTTAATGTGGGATAAAATAACCAGAAATTAAACAAACTATATTTTTTTTCTTGTTTAAAATTAAATTTTGAAAGAATGCAAATATTTTAAAACTAAGGCAATATAAAATGTTTATAATATTTTATAAATATTATAAAATACATTTATAGTGTTTATAAAACTAATATTATAAAATTTATAAATAAATATTTATGAAAGGAAATATTTTCAAGCATATTAAGTTTAAGTAAAATAAACAATTTAGATCAAATATTTTTTTGGCTAACAGAAAATACATTTATTAGGTACTTTTTTTCAATTTATTTAATGTTCCTTATTTAATTTTGAACAAAAATGTGTGTTACATAAAATAAATTTAAGGAATCTATTTTTACTTTTGTGACTTTTTCAAAAATATCACCTTGTATATTGGAATGAGACTAAAACCTAAAAGTAAGAGTAAACTAACATTAAAAAATTACAATTTAAAAGCTGAAAAAAGTAAATACAAAGAAATGAAAACAACGAAAAAGAGAAAGCAAAAGGTGTAAACTAAAATGAAAACAAAAAACTTATATTAATTAAATATTTCTAAAAATCATAATTTAAATTTACATAACTAAAAAAAGTGAAAGATAAAAAAGAGGTACAAATTAGAACTAGAACAATATAAATTAAATCATTAATAAATAAAATACTTAATGTAAAATAGGTTAATAAAAGAAGCATTAAATTTTATTGAATATGTTGAGCTGGCATTAAAAGTCGATGGCATTGGTCAATGCCTGTAGAGCTTCCTCTTAACATTAACTTTAATTCCTTCAGAGATCACATCCTTTATAAGCATTACCTTCTTATCATAATCAAAGAGTAGATGCTTGATAGTAATAATACGTTTACAGAACTACCAGTGGCCGAGCCTTGTGCTTAGGGATGGTCGATCCAGTGACTTTAACGGATCAGTGATTTTAGTGACAAGGCCCGGCTTGGACCAGTAACTTTTACCGGTGACTTTAGTACCGGGGACAAGGGATCCTCTGAGACAGCCATGTATGTGCCAGTAACAGGCAGGTATACCACACTGGTGAAATGATCCCACACCTCGCCTTTTGCTTTTTTGGAAGATCTTATTTTATTTTAAAATAAAATCATACGAAATTAAAAACAAACTACTGAATGCAAAATAGCGTCAGGTGTACACAACACTGTCACTAATGTGAGACCTGATACAAATCGTCCACTCACACACAACTAAATAAGTAGATCCAGTGACAGTGACAAATCAACCGATGACCACTGTGGCAAAATATCAGTAGCTTTTCCATCAGTGACGGTGACATTTTGCCCAATCACAATAGAGACAAACCCCCTCTCCCCTTCAGTCAACGACAGTGCTTGATGATCGGTACTATGAGCCAAGCGGTGAGAGCAGAAGCTGTTACAGCTACAAATCAACCAATGATGCTGTGGTAAAATAACAGTAGTGTTTCTTCCGCCAGCTGCAACTTTTTGCCCAATCACAACGGAGGCAACTTCCAATTGATCCATTGTCGCTGGAATTGGTATTTTCCATATTTTATCACTGGTACCACCTGCGACAAACAAATATCAGTGACAGGTCACTGTGACTGAAATTATAAACCGTCCCTACTTTTGTTGCATCAAACATCCTTCAATGATGTTTAATGAAAAGATTAGTAACCATCACTTTTTCTCTATGGCTCCAATGGATAAAAGATTTTCATGAACAGACAATATCCTTGATTTCCCTCAGTTTATTGTGATTTACAGATCACCATACTTTATGTACACAGAAGACTACACATAAAAAAAAATTGAGTACCAAACGAAGCAGCAAAAGATTGAGTGCATCGTAGCAATCTCTGTATTGTTTGTCTGCATAGCAATAGTACTAATCAGAACACTTAAAATATCTAATACCTTGGAAAATAAATCTTAAAATCATACAAAAGAAGTTTAAGAAGTCTTTTATAAAATAAAAGCCATGAAACTTCACATTATCCTTGATTTGAAGCTATATTCCTTCAGACAAAGAATATGATCCTGGTGTTCTTTACAAGAACTAAATGTAACACACCGTGTCTTCAAAGCAGAAAAATTAAAGCCTATAACTGTGCACCATGCTTGTAGCCTATTGATACCTATTTAATGAGATGTCTCTACTGTTGTGATATTAAATACATAAAACAAATCATAAACAGTTTTTTAAAGTAAATTCCTACTGAGGTCAACAAAGAAAAATTTTTTATCATGGTTTGTTTATTTCCAGTTTGTTTCTTTATTTTATTCTTTTCATCATTTTTGACCCTAGACTACTATGATATTGTGTGATATCTGTGGCAACAGTTCAAGGTTCTACGATAGAAATTTTGACGACAACCAGATGGGCGAGACAAAATCCATACAGATCTTTGACAAACAAATTTCTAGTAATTGGAAAGTTGGCACAATGCCAGAGCGTGCTAGATATTGAATATGAAGATTCACAGTTCGAATCTCGATAGACTCCCCATTTTTATAATTTAATTATTGAATTAATATTTCAAAAAACTCTATTAACATCAATTGTCATCTACTATAGCTTTAAAAAGTAGTAGTAGATTGATTGTCTTTGAGATGATTGGATGAATAAAAACATATTTAATTAATGATTGAAAATTTGTACAAGATATATATAAGGCAAGTGTGAGCTAGTAGAAGGAATTTTTACAACATTCCCAAGGGATATTTATTTCTTGCAGTTTTTATGTTGTACATCTTGAGGTCTTTTAATTTACTCTTATTGGTATCACTTGGTAAAAAACCACTACTTACTGATATTTTTCACCAGACGTGTTTCGCAATAGATCAGTGCATTGTTCAATGCTGTGAGTCATAGACAAAACTGTTGCTCAGGTGTTGTATTAGTGTGAATCTGTTGTGCATTGGTGTTCTGTAGTGTGTTATTGTCCATAGAGTAGTTGTTAATTATTTGTTTGTATATCTCGTAGTTTTCTGTTATGTTTAGTTTGTTGCTTTTTTAATGAAGAGAAAGACTGTTAGATGAGTGTCTATAATGATGTATGTATAATACAACACACCTGAACAACAGAACATGACTCACATCATTGAAAAATGCACTCATCTGGGGCAAAACGCGTCTGCTGAAAAATATCAGTAAGTAGTGGATTTTTGGCGGGTGATAACAATGGTATTAGGACATGTATTGCCTCTCAAAACTTGCAATACAGATTAAGATAGACATTTATAGCCCATAAGATGTTCTTTTACAAAACATTCTAGACATGATAGACCCATCATTAGATTTTATGTCAAGTGGAATATCTTGTTCAGTATAGTTTTTGTTCGGTGTTGGTTAGTAGCTGGTGTTTGTTGTGTGTTGCATTGTATAAAAAATTAACATTAAAATTCTGTCGTCCTCCAAATTTAGTGAAATTCTAAATTTAAAACTACTTAGTATAAATACAGTAGAGTCTTGATAATTTGAGGTGAATGGGATCAAGACCCTGTCGGATTACCGAAAACACGAATTACAAAAAAATAGGACTTCTAATGAACCCTAATACAGTAAAACCTCTCATATTCAGATGAATGTCGCAACAGCCTGAATTGGATTTATTAATAGTAGGAATAAAGACCAGTCCAACTAATCATGAGTCTCATCACTGTTTGATTGATTTGTTTGCTTCAAGAGAGTTTATTTTCTGATAAGTCACACACAAGACTAGACATTTGTGCTTTCTAATGGATATTTGTTGACTGTCAAAACTTACAGTGCAAAAAAAAAGATATTTATGGCCCTTTAAACTTCTGTCATCTAAATATAACTGATACAGATATTCTAACACAACATAGCAGTGAGCATGAGCAACAGCATAACAACAAAAACAGAATGGGGAGAACAAAAATACCATATTAATATAAACATTTCTTGAAAGCCTGACTCATTTCTTTTGCATGACGTATTGATATAAATATTTCTTGAACCTCCAATTCATTTTCTTTATGGTTATAAACATTTCTTGGAGACCCGACTCATTTCGTTTCAAATAGATAAGATAGGCTCAAATAGAAATAGGTTCGAATTATACGGAAGCTTGAAATATCGGGACTCGGATTTTTGAGACATTACTGTATATATAAATATTTCTTATAATTGTGTATTTTTGTGTTCACCTCATGTGAATTACAATAGTGGGAATCTAGAACCTAACACAAACTTTAAACCGTAAGTTTTAATTTGTTTTTACTAATTATAATTACAATAATCATAATGATAAATTATAAATAAGTATCAATTAACAAATAATAAAATAACTAAGGTATAAAATAATAAATAAAAATTGCTCCTGTATAGATATATAATTCTTAAGTGTTTTATAAATGAGAATAATTTTGTAGCAAAATACAACTAAATTGACGTGAGGAATTAATTCACACTCGTTGAGTCAGTTACAACAAATTATTTAATCTGGAATGGGTTAGTATAGTAAATTATGTTTACTACAGTGAACAGTCTTTGATTTGCTACATATACAAAGTTTCATAAAGAAGTATCTGGTAGAATAGATACATCACAAGTATTATTACGACAATGACTTTTAGATGTAATTATTGTGGTGCATAGCACAACATTAGCAAATGTCGGTACAAATTTGCCTCCAGTCCTATGTTGTTGGTTTATGTGTATCTTCTTTATTCACAAAAATTATATTTTGTGCTTTGCCAAGACGCTAAGGATCACTCTCTCTCCTTGGACTTTAGATATTTGAAGAAACTAATAGGATGATCATCAATACATTCAGAACTAGGGATGGGCCAATACCTAAAATATTCGATTTTGAATCTCAATTCTAAAGTGGATTCTTGATTCTTCTCAGTTATATAGGGGTACATGATATTCTTTAATAATGAATTTAATAAACATCTTGGTCATATGAGAATCCTTTTAGAAGTTCCGTTTTAATGTAATAATGTTCGAGCTTGATTTACGAATAGGAATTTCCGAAAGCATGACAAACATATCTGATAAAAGTAATGATTTATTTTAAATTAGAAATATGAACTTCAGTTCACAATTACAATATAACTTCATTAATAACGATTTCGGCTTGTAAAACTAGATAAAATGGAACTACCTTTTCTTTGTGTTTTGTTTTGACATCTATGTAGCGGTGGTGGCCAGAGACAGGGAGGGAGAGAGAGTGTCAAGCCTGCCCGAGTGAGTGTGAAACAACAGACCGAGATGAACGGTAACAAACGAACCAGAAATGCTTTCGAGCGTCTTTGTTGTTGTGTCACAAATATTAATAATATTTTTGTTAACCCAAATAAGCTTTTGCTTCAATTGTTTAATTCATTCAAATCAACTAATACATAAATAAGACGTAGTTGATAATTTATTATTTTCACAATAAATTACACCACACACATATTTTAACAGTTAAAAAAACAAAAATCGGAATTGGTACTTGAATCAATCGGAAATCGAGTATCGACAAATACCCAATACCAATAGAATTGACCATGCCTGGAATCGAGAATCGGAATCGTCCCATCCCTACTTAGGACATTTAAGAATATTCTTGCAATTTTCATCAAGATGACCTACAATGACCAGATACCTAAAGCTTTGAACAGAATGCACTCATTTATCCAAATCATTAAGAATTTAGCAAAAGTTGGAAATTTGGAACATAAAGCCTTATAGAAAGCTGTTGGCTACCCACATATATAAATGGAGGAAGAGATTATTTCCCTGTTAATTGGGCTGTACACAGGGCAACATGGTTTGCCGATCTCAGTTGCCAAACCAAGTTCGTGAGCATTTTTCTTCGAACACATATAGGAGGGGTAACAAACATTGGTCAATTTTTCATGTCATTTCTCTGCAACGAGAAGATGAGTTGCTCAAAGTTTACATCAACTCTGATTATTTGAAATGAGTGTGGTGTTTTTAAAGTAAAATAGAAGAAAAGATCTATGTGGTACAAACAGTGGTTGTGTGAACGTGAAAAATGGTCTCATCTTCACCATTTTGAAAATTAAGCTCATCTGAATATTTTTAATCCCCTAAGAGACAACAGTGAGGACTATATGAATTTCTTGAGAATGACCGATGTTGAAATTCAGTATTTGCTGGAACTTGTGACACCCCGTATATCTAAGAAAGATACTCACCTGAGAAAATTGATATTAGAAAACACTACAATGATGAACAGGACAACATGTCTAGCGAAGTACTAAACAAAAATTTCGCGACCAACGTGGTAGACACAGTTTGTCACAAACTTTGTTCTGCTACATACACACACACTATGAAAATGGCAAACCATGTTCCAAAATGTGAGAGATGTGCTTGCAACTCCATGTCTGTACTGTCTTAATTGTTTGAAATACGTCCAATAAGCAGTATTAGTGACAGAATGTCTTCTTCCAAAAACATTCAGTACCACAGCAACAAAATTAACGAACCACTGTGACCAGATGTACTAACTGTATATATTAATAAAATAAAAAATTGTATACATTTACATCAGTAGGCCCTATTTCCATACAGCTTTATGGTGAAGTTTTTCCCACTCATTGAGACATTGTAAAGCTGAATTAGAACGTTTATCTTAAAGTAATAAAATACAATAATCCATTTCATTATTAATTACTTACCAACACTTTTTGTTTCTGTTCTTGAACTGAATGCTAAAAACTTTTGTTCACTGCTTTGTGAACTGTTATAACTTGAAGGCCAATCCGATCCCCTAGGACTTCTACGAAGAGATGTTATCTTGTTTAGCCTCGGACTACTACTATAAAAACCATTTCTTAAAGACTGAGGTTTACAATTTGGCTTTGTTTGTAATAATTTGCTGGTGTAATTAGATCTTGATGATCCAGAGTTAAATTCTCCTTCAGAAATACCTTGAGCACCTTTCTGTAAAATCTGAAAAAAGATATAGCACATTCATTTTCTAAAAAAAAAGTTATGATGAACACTTGCAAATATATTCCCTTGTAATGTTCACTTGCAAATACGGAAACTCAGTAGTGTAGTGTTTGATCTAAACCAAGTTAATAGAACGTTTTTAATATCATATCATTTTTTATTTAAACAAAAATACTGTTTAAATAAAAAATATTCACAAGAAATTTTACTCCACATTCAAAAATAATAAATATATTATATATTCACCTGGAAATTCTCTTGATCATAAAAAATAACAAAAATATAAAGTAAACATTAAAAAAATGTTTTCTTTTATGTATTTAGTTGAACCAACAAACCACAATACCCATTGAAGAGAAAGTATTTCATATTTATCTGGAAAATAGAAATAAACAGTCAATATAATTTTCCTACCCTTTCTAAAATCAAATGATTTATTGCTTTTCTATACATAATTGGTTTAATTAATTTGAATTGTTTTTTTAAAAAATGTTATATTGAAATTTTGCGTAAATTTGTGCCATTTAAAAAAAAAATTTTGTACATAATAATTGAGCCGGGTAATTACTTTTAATTTACTAAAAATCAAATAATCATTTGTTATAATATTTTGAATTCTCTAATTAAATTATAAGTAATTATTGCATAACTGAGTGAATACTTTTGACCTTACTTGATGACGTGTTTCAAAATAATCATTTCACTGACAAAGCCGACCCGCTACCTCGAAATGAAATGATTATTTCAAAACAATTCACCAAGTAAGTTCAAAAATATTCTTTAATTTAAGCAATAATTACTTATAATTTCATGACTGCCAATTTCATCTAAAATTCATAAATTGAAGGTTTAAGCTATTTATAACGGTAAGCCAATGAAGCTAAAATAACACTAGTTTATTTTTTTATAACCAAAATTCTTTTATAATGTAGTATAACATAGTGCCATTATTGCTTAGGAATTATTTTGTAAAGGATGCTCTATAAAATTAAATTATGTTTTAAGCCAATAATTTATATATGTTCTACTCTTGAATTTCGTAGTTCATTACTTTCAGTAAAACTTAATTAATCACTTTTAATCCGAACTTTAATTTTGTAAAATTAAAGTTTGGATGGTCATAAACTAATGTAAAAGAGAATAATTAAATATGTTTAAACCAATAAATTTTTACTTTTGAGATATAAAATTACATGTATCTTGTTTGTAACATATTTATGAGTTAAGCGTGAAAAAAAGAAAAATTATATGCCATGCATTTGGTCAACTCAAAATGTAAGAAATATGTACTCAAAATTTGTTTATATGTAGCCAAAATCCTCAATAACAGTTAAGGATAAAATTGTAATATAGTAAAATGCAGCTTTCTACGTTTGTTTGCTTGGAAAGGCAATTTAATTGTTTACTCTGTCCTTTTGAGTAATTTTGTGACTTACTATCACAAAAAATAAGAGCTATATACGAGTTTCAATACTCTATAAAGTTTCTGTGTCGGTTTTAACATGGTGTTAATAGTGCTTTGTTAATTATTAAGATCAGCAACTACTGCTCCGATCAGCAAAATTTTTTCCCTGATCAATTTGACCCTGCTGAACACGAATCTGAAGTTATTTTTAATGGCAAACACATATTAACCTAAGAAAACCAGGTCAGGTCAGGTTAGGTTTCGTTATTTTTTTTTAATGTGTTTGCAGTAAAAAAAACTTCAGATTCGTGTTCAGCAAGGTCAAATTGATGAGGAAAAATAAAAATTCGGCGATCCGAACGGTAGTCGCTAATCTTAATTACCGTCAATTTTTATTCTAAATTTGTCAACAGCAAGTTTAATGACATTTCACGGCATTTTACGAGTTACTACGACATACAAATAAGTCTAAACTTTGAATTAGTAACGTTTTAGGTGCGCCATAGAAGGGGTGGGGAAATTGCTATTTTCCAAACTTTTCAATTTTTGGGGCGTGAGAGGTCTTTATAATTTTTTTCGTATTCCTGATGACTTTCTGCATCGCCTTAATATATTATATTAGAATATTTTTTACTAAATTCGATTGGCTATTTTCCAAAATTTTCAATTTCTTGGCCATGAGCTGAACTTTTTTATTTTTCTTGTATTCCTGATAGCTTTCTGCATCAATTGGTATAATTTTGTTCACTAAAATAAATACTTTTTTCCTAAAATAGTTTACGTGTTAACAAGAAATAAATACCCTGAAATAGTATAACAATAGTAGGCAGTAAACAATAAAATAGAGGCTATTTAATTTATTAAAAATTATTGTATTCTTTAACCTCACCTCATTACCTACTTCAGCTTCTACTTGAGTACATTTTGCCACTACTGCCCCCACACAGTCTTGAAACCAGGATTCATTCTCATCATCATCTAAATATGAATTATATTTACTTTCTTCAGTTTCTTTTTTATATTGATTTAACCCGTCTGTAGAGGCGTTTGACTGTGGAACATCACAATTACTACTGGACTGTTTACTACATGCCCTAGTAATATTAATTCCACTTTTAATATCACTGACCACAATCCCACAGTCCATGGAATTACTATTCTTAGATTTGTCCACTGTAAAAGTTGAGCTAATATTTTCAGAAGGGTTGAACTTTCGTTTGCTATTACCAACTCTTTTATTACTGTTATTAAAAATAACACCGTTTGGAAAATGTGACATTTTATAAATTTTCTAGGTTATAAAATGTTTACTCTCACAGCATTATTAAACAAAAAACAATTATAAATTACTACATCAAATTACTCTACTACGTTTTAGTCACAAAAACTAACATCTTTTACCATAAAATTAACACAAAACACATTTTATTCACTAATAACGAATTAAATTATAAAATTCGCAGCAGAATTCAGAAGTCCAAAACGAAAACAATCTAAAACGACCGGGAAACTTAATGGAAGATAATATAATCTGTGACACTGAAAAACTAAATATTTGGTTAATTAACCGCAACACTCAAACAATTAGTTGGAATCATTGAAAGAGTATAAATTCAGGTAATCATATGAAAAATCTAACATCCCCGACTAGATCTTCATCACTAAGTGTAAAAAATGAAAAATGTGGCTCAGAAAGTTTAGTCGTTATATCACATTATTTTGCAATATTAAATTCTTGAATTTTGTAGTCCATTACGTTCGGTGAATTTTAATTAATCACTGTTAAAAATTAATTAATTTTTATTTGTAAAAACTTAGTCTCAGTAAGTTTTTACAAAATTTAAAGTTCGGATAGTCATAAACTAATGAATAAAATGATTAATATTAAATTTTAAATGAATTCTTGAATTTTTGGTAGTCCATTACGTCCAGATTTACGGTGAATCTTAAGTTATTAAAGGAATTATTTTTAACCCTAAAAGTTTCCTACGATTCACTTTTACACAACTGTGTTTTTATTTAAGAATTTTTGGTATTCAGATTTGGTTACATATGGCCCTTCTAAGTAATGTAGCAAATGTCAGTAATGGCTTTATAGCCAATGTGTATACACTGTCAAGAAATCTTTTTCCTATTCCTTCAAATAATTTCTAAACCATACTTAGTAAAAATTGCTAATATATCCTGTGTAGAAAATTTGTGTGTGTGTAAATTTTACTCTTCCCTATTTATACAAGTCACTTTGCAAATCTTACTCGTGACAGACATTCCTAGTAAGAAATCATATAAGTAAATGTTACTCATATTTATTGGTCTTTTCAATGAATGATAATTATGATATTAATGAAATTAGTGCTAATTCTTGCATCTTTCTGACATACAATCGAACTAAAGGAGGCGTAGATAGTTTTAATAGTATGATATACAATTTTTATTTTATTTTTGACGATTAGGTATTTTAATAAAATATATACACAGAAGTGTTTGAAATCCCTACAAGCGAAGATATATGGCGCACACTGTACAAGATTAAAAAAATCAGTGGGAAAACTGTGAAACTTACGTTTAGGTATGAATTACTTTTATAACTAGCAAAAAAAATTGTTTTCTTGCTGCAGAGTCCAGAACTACGATTGCCATTGGAATGGGCAGTCTTCTGCAGGACACGGTGCAGTAATATTTTTACACCAATGATGTAACTTAGGCATATACAGTACATTATTTGAACTTTTCACAAAAACTGTACTTATTAATAATGTTGATTATTTTTTCTAGAAAATGTAACTTCATCAATAAGGCGTCACCCGTCAAGTTTTAAGAAGATAATGACATTTGACACTTTCGTGGAATCACTAATATTTTTCATAACTTGGGTCATGATGTATTACCTTGATGAGTACACACTAACAATATTTAAAATATTTCTTGTAAAATGTTGGCTGCCCTGGTTGGTTAAGCCTGCTTAAAAACAAAATTAAAGTAAAAAAACAATAGGATTATTGCTTTGAGTTTGAGGATTTGATCATATGATAGAATGGATGTACTGTAGTTGTAAAAAAAACCTAAATAGTAATTAGAAAGTAATGTATATTAAGTATTCTCAACATGTCTAGACATTTTGTTGGCCCTCCCTTATTAAAAGATTTTTTGTGTGAAGTGAAGGTTAATAAATCAAGTAAGGAAAATGATTGTTCATCAACAGTTTTTCTTCAGTTTAATGTGAGTTGGTATCAAAAAATAAAATATATACAAAGTTTACATTAGGAAACTAGGTTTCATCGTTAGATAACATAATTTTATATTAATACCTATATTTACTTTCCTAATAGTAGTACTTATATTTTTAGAAAGAAATAATGGTATATCTTAAAGTGGTAGTATACCTTATTTTTTGGTTTTGTTTTCGTACGTTACACTAAAATACATTCCAGAACAAGTGATTAAAGTAACATCATAAATAGTGGTAAATTCCAAAAACTTTCATCAAATGTTATTTTTAAGAGTAGAGGGTTAACTTTGTAAAAAGGAAGGAATGGTTTGAAACGCATCAGCAAGTAAACAATTATGTATACACTTAGTTAAGTACTTTTTAAATATAGTAAATATTATTTCTTGTATCATCCCAGTATTATAACACTTGCAGTTTTTGTTATGGACACCTGTTTTTTAAATTACTACTGTTGGTATCATTTGGTACCAAAAAAACACCAAGACTCAAGTGAATTATTGCGAAACGAGTCTGCTGAAAAATATCAGTAAGTAGTGGTTTTTTGTGCCAAGGGGTACCAGTATTACGCAGTATCAATTGTTTCTGTATATTACATTAAAGTAAAGCTCTTGGTAACACGACCAAATATGGTCCTCTTTAATGTTTTACTCTTTACTCAGAAAATATATTCTAAATACAAAACAAATTATTGTAGGCGTCAACAAACAAAATATTGCTGACATTTCGAATAAATGGAGCACAACCTATACATATGAAGATACACAAAATTAAACTCAAAGTTTTTTCAAATGTAGCAGACACTGAATATTTTACACTGGTAGTTATTTATATTAGGGAACCATTTAGACATGCGTATGAAAACATTCCTAAACATGGCCTAAAGCTATTTTGATAATTAATTTTTATATGCCGGAAAGTTATCTTTCATCACATTTTATTAATCACTTAAACAATAGTTTATGACTATTCGAACTTAAAATTTAGTAAATTTGTTAAAACTTACTGAGACAGAACGTTTTCGATCGCAATGTGCCAATCTTCATCAGTGTCTTCTGCTTGGAGATCTTGGGTCAAGCGGGGACGGTTTTAAAGGTAGGTTTTCGATAGTATCAAAGAGTATGTGTGATTTGTATTGTGTTTGTTCGTTTAATATGTTTGTGCTCTGTGTGTCTGTAAATTTCATATTGTTCTAGTGTTTTGAGATGTGGTCCTTTTTTGTTGATGTGTAGGATATCTAGGTTATGGTAAATGTCTGTGTATTTGTGTCCTGTTTCTTTTATGTGATTGTAAAATATTGAGTTGGTGTTCCTCGACTCTTTGTTTAAAGCTGCAACCTGTTTGTCCAATGTAGAATTTGTTACATTCGTCGCAGTTCAGTTTGTATACGCCTGGTGCTTGTAGTTTATCTTTGTTGTTGGTGTTGTGTTGTATTTTGTATTGTTACTTGTTATTAGTTTTGTATGCTATTTTGTTTGTTGTTTTGTTTATGTATGGTACTGTAATGTATTTGTTTTCCCTGTCTGTAGTGTTAATTTTAGTGTTTTTTGTGTTTATTACAAAAACAATATAGCCTACTGTATTTTTATGTATTTGACCATACATAAACAAAACAACAAACAAAATAGCTCGCAAATTTCAAAAAATAGGATACAAAATCGCATACAAAACTAATAACAAGTTACATTACAAAATACAACACAACACCAACAACAAAGATAAACTACAAGCACCAGGTATATACAAACTGAACTGCAACGAATGTAACAAATTCTACATTGGACAAACAGGTTGCAGCTTTAAACAAAGGAAACGAGACACAAATACACAGACATCTACTATAACCTAGAAGTCCTACACATCAACAAAAAAGGACCACATCTCAACACACTAGAACAATATGAAATTTACAGACACACAAAGCACAAACATATTAATCGAACAAACACAATACAAATCACACATACTCTTCGATACTATAGAAAGCCGTCACCGCTTGACCCAACATCTCCAAGCAGAAGACACTGATGAAGATCGGCATATAGGGATCAAAAACATTCCGTCTCAGTAAGTTTTAACAAATTTTTTAAATTTAAAGTTCGGATAGTCATAAACTTTTGTTTAAGTGATTAATAAGATTCACCGAACGTAATGGACTACAAAATTCAAGATCACATATTAGTTAGGATTTTTTTTGGGGCGCACAGTATCAACGACATACCATACTATGTGTACTGGTATGCCTATAAAGTATCCAGTTACGAGAGATTTGGTTGTAATCTTATATATTATAACTATATTAAAATATACCTATGAAGTATCCAGTTAGGGTAGATTTGATTTTATACAACATTACTATCAAACAAATTTACACATGTAAAGTAAGAATAGAGATCATGTGACCCTATTTGACAAAAGGTATTACTCCACAGAAGCAGATGTCTACTTAAGTTGCCAAATGTAAACAATTGCCAATTAATAATTCAATATATGGTTATGAAGTGTCTGTTTACAATTGATTTGATTATAAAAAATTCAATATCTGTAAAATTTTAGTTGGATTTACTAAACGCAACAGTTTACATCCCTCTAAAAAATTGTGATTCAACACCCTAATGCATAATTAGTTTAAGTTATACTACTAATGAAATTATTTACTAATTTAGTACATTATAAAAGCAAAATCTACTTTATGGTCAAGGGGAAATTGTATCAAGTATTAAGTTTACACAATTTAACTTTACCTGATGAATCAAATCTTATTTTAGATTTTACATAAAAATTATTATATTTTATAGATTGACGAATCTTCCAAGTCCAGTTCAGTAAGTACAAGTAAATCTGTTTCAATGGAGCTTGATCCTAATGCTCTAGATGCTCTTTTGGAAGGTCTTCACAGGATCCAGAATCAGTTATCTAATGTAGCAAATAAACAAGCATGATCTTAAAAATTACAATTTTACTGAAACCTAATAGTTTTACTGTGGTTATTATCTCTAATCAATATTCGTAACAAACACATTGCATTAAAAATAAAAACCAAACACAGGAGCTTACAAATAAAATTAGAACTTTTTTTTATAAATATGATCCAATTTGTTATGTTTTCTTTACTTGGAAAAGAGTTAATCAATTGTATGGTACCCTATACTTTAATTTTTTCCCCCTACCAGAAAAACTAAACTCAATATACCATGCAGATTATAAAATTGCACTTTTAGGCCAATATCACAATTTTGCATCTTCCCACAAAACCCCCTATTTTGGGACCAAATTTAACATTTTAAGAATAAAGTTAGGTAAAGTTGCATCTGATTTTAAATGTCTTTATGAAAGGAAAATGAAAATATTAAATACAAAATGGCAGCAGAATGAAATTTAAAATGTTTGAAAAAATTTTATTTATAATGAGCAAGATGGAGTATATTAGTTTCTTGCTGCTGTGTAACAGGTTAAGAAGCTGTTTATCATGTTGTTATCAACTACAGTATGGAGCTTAGTAAACAAGAATGCAAAATGATAGTAATCATGAGCTATGGAGATTAAGATTATATACATATATATATATTCTTGATATTTTACGTTATCCATTGTTTTTCCGTTGCACTGACTTTATGAAGTTAATATATTACTATTGTAAGTAATTTTATCCACAAATCAATCGAATTACAAAATCTGATGCAAAAAACCTTAAATGTTTTGAAGAGGAAGGGTTGAACTACTGTTTTAAAATACTAAAGTTATTAATACAAATTTTTATTTTATTAATAAATAATTTTCTCGCATTTTACACTTTTTCAAATATAAAATAATATATTGTAACTAGTTTTATTTCAATACTTTTTTTATTAAGACTTGTTTTTGTAAAATTTTTTGAAACAGATATTTTAACCCTCATTCGCAACAGCTGTTAACACATTAATTTTATATACAGCACTTCGGTTTTTATTCGTTTAGTACAAGTTGTAATGGCGTCATTAGCTGTTTAAAGAACATCTTGTAAATTGGTAATGGTAGTAGATAGAAGCTTGTGAAAACACTAATAGACTCGAAAATGGATTCTTTAAATAAGGTTCTTACACAAAATGCTGTCTAAGTCGTAGTATAGAAAGGAGTTAGTAGTTGAAAAGACAAAATTATTTACTAATTAAGCTATTAGACTACAACGGACATTAATGGATGCACTCAGTGGATAGTTCGGAGCAGGCACAGCATTTATGTTGAGATGTGTCTATTTTTATTTTGTAAACAGTCAGTGTTTCACAGTTTGTTCTGTGAAGTTGATGTGTTTCGTAACATTGTTGTATGATAAATCATTAATACTGTATTGTGCATATTAGGTGAAAGGCAGACTTTTATTTTCAAGGACTTGGCAACATGTAAATTTGTATATTAATGATACAATGTGGTAAAGAGCACTCTACAAATGTCGTACGAGGGGACTTACCAAGTAATAATCAGAGTAGACAAGACTTTTACCATAAAAATCTTTGTTCACACGAGAAGTGTCTGTCGATTGACTAAAATCAGCATATATCTTTTTGGAAGGCGCATCAGATCAACAGCAACAACCAACATCGGAGCCAATAATCATACAATGTCCACTACTCCTCTAGCACCAATCCGAATACCCGTCTTACAACGATCAGGCAATTTAAAATCTTTTGGAGCAGTGGCAGTATTTGTAAATGTAAATGGTAAGGGAGTTCTGTGACAACCTCATAGAGATTAGAAAGTAGAAATAAATGTAAATGTATACTCGAGTATAAGTGTTTGATGAAAATAAAAGATGTTGGATAGCAGTAAATAGTAGAGGCAAACATCTGTTACTTGTGAAACCAAACATTTCTTTGGTAACATATGAACTATTCTAAATATAAATTCACAAAAAAGTTAATTCTCTAGTGAAGGAGTATGTATTAGATCTTGTGAAATAACTATCTGGTTCACAAACAATTATTATTAGAGTTGTTAAGTGATTTTAAATATTGTCTTTCATTACATAATCTATTATTTGCAGTTAAAACTAATTTAAAATAGAGTTTCCTTTAAACAGTTGTTTGACTGTATCAGAGCAGAAAGAGAAAGCAATTGGGAATTACACTTAGATGTGGTGAAAATGATTCCATATTTGTTGCTCTATAACCATATAAATTACTACCTTTAGTATCACATGGAAAAAACACTACTTATTGATATTTTTCAACAGATGCATTTCATACTAGATCAGTGCTGTGAGTTACAGACAAGACTCTTGTTTAGTGACTCACAGCACTGCTCTTGTACGGAACTCGTCTGCTAAAAAATATCAGTAAGTAGTGGTTTTTTATTAAGTGATGCCAGAAGTAGTAATTTAAAATATCTCAAGATGAACAACAGAAAAACTTGAAGATATAAAATACATTAGGTGATGTGTTTTATGGCTTACAAACATAAGGCCTGTCTGCTACCAAGGACTGTTTTCAGTAAAAATAATATGGAAAATTCAACAACGTTGCTACAGATCATGCTTTAGAGCGATTTTTTATTAGGTCTTCAAAAGTGCAAGGAGGAATCACTTCAAATAATGCTATGAAAACTGGTGCCTTCTGCACCACTTCAAAACTGCTACAGATCATGCTTTAGAGCGATTTTTGATTAGGTCTTCAAAAGTGCAAGGAGGAATCACTTCAAATAATGCTATGAAAACTGGTGCCTTCTGCACCACTTCAAAACTGCTATTTATCAATTTCTGAAAGACTTTTGTAACATTTATTAAGGAACTACCAGGAATACTGATGAATATTGACATAAAGCATGGAGATTTAACGGAATGGAAAGCGATGTTCATTTGATGATTAACTCTCATGAAAGGCCACAACAATACTTTTGAAAATTGTACAATAGAGTTGAGAAACATTGTCCTCTATAGGAAAACAAAGGAAAAAAGCGTTCCTACAAATGTAAGTTCCACTGTTATGTTGTTAGATTATCAACTCAGCTTAGCTTATGAAAGCAATCGTTTGAAGTATAAAATGCTGAACTGCTTGGGGAAAATGAATATAATTGAAACAGGTAATGAATCTAGGATTTGGGAATTTTAGATAACAAAGTTCACATTTTTGATGAGATGGATCTCGAACTCAACTCTTCTACGCATGGAAAAAAGTATTATAAAATTAGGAAATCCAAAACTTTGTTAAAAGCTTTGACTTTTACTGAAAAATATGATTGTTTTAAGAACAAAAGCCAAGCTCTATTTTAAGCCTCAAATACTTGTAAATATTTTTTGTTCTTTGTCTCAATTTTATAAAAATAAAGTATTTTGCAATTAAGTATAGCAATACACCAAAATATTAAATTGTGTTTTTATTTGGTCTTTACCAAATTTCCAATTTGTGTAAATAAATCTAAATCGGCATTGTTAACTCTTAAAAACGTTGTCGAGAAACAGAAATAGACCATTTTATGAATACAGGGAGGTCTTGATAATTCGAGGGAGATGGGACCGAGACCCCCTCAGATTACACGGAAATATGTTCCTGTACATACAAAAATATGGCTTTTAAAGAACCCTGATACTATAATTAAGAACGCACCAAATATGTTTATAGAACTTTATTGATTACAGTACTTACAAAAATTGTTGTTGACTTGGAATACATTACTCACTACGCTTGCTAAACTTTTTTGGAAAAAGTTATGTGTCTTATGCGTCTGCTTATTTGATTGTTTTCAAGCTGTGGTGTCGGGTAGAAGCGCATCCTGTTGGTGTATTGTCTGTTATTTAATATAGAGCATTGCAGTTTCCAATTCGGCCGTTCCTTCACCACGACTTATTTTCTGTTTTTGTGCTGTCTTGGTCAAACCTTCATCTTCATTCTCGTCATCACTGCCTACAGTAGTTTCTTGTATCATTTCAATAGTCGTAACATGTGTTATTGTTACTTACGTTTGTGCTTACTCATCCATCAACGTACTTCCAAACCATTGGAATTTTCATATCCTGAAAATTTCTTGATAAGAAATGTCAAATCTGTTTCTTATTGTGGATCAATGACACAGTCAACAGTTTTATTATCACTCAGAATTTTATTCCATGACTTACTTAATGTTTCTTCTTTTATTTAGTTCCATGATTCGGCTACCCAGTACAAAACTTCATTACATGTAATTTTTTTTAGAAAGCCTACTGTGCTTCCTTCTTCAGTTGCTTCCAAGAGAAATTGTAAAAGGTAATGTTTGTATTTTTTCTCTACATTTCATAACATCCTGATACATCGGCTGTGTCAGCTCATAACATTTGCGGGTAGAAATAAAGCACGGATATCATCATCATAGTTGATCTTCTTAGGGATATAAATGAGCATCATCTAACAGTAATTAATTTGAATTTCCTTTCAAATAGATAAATAGCCTGAAATAGAAATAGGCTCAAAATACCAGGACTTGGATTTTCGAGACTACTGTATTATAAATATGAGTATAATAAAAGATATTCTAATGAAGCTATTGCTTTTCAACTTTTGTTGATCAATAGGATTCCTATATTCTACATCTAGTGACGAGGCTTTATCATGAGTTTAAAGGATAAAAAATTCTCTCATGTTTAAAAATTCTTTAATGACAACATTTAAAGAAACAGCGTAAAATTAATACAATAATTATATTAGTATCAAGCAGAGTTTAAAAGAGTAATACAAAAAATAATAAACTCATAAGTTAGCTGCAATCATTTTAAAAATGTTTGGCACAATTTCTTGAAACATAACATAACGTTCAACAGATAGTATTGAATTGTTTTATAAAAGAATTTGAATCAGTGCTACTATAATATACCTAAGATTATTTGAAAGGGGCATTTCTTGTAGTTTACTTCAGGGAAATGTTCTACAGATATACACAGAATACACATCAATTAGATATGGAATAACTATGTAAGACATGTAAATGTCAAAACTGCTCTCTACAAAGAATTTGTTCACTTTATTTATTTCTAAGTATAATAGACACTGATTAGAATATAACACTATACAACTGGTTTAAAAGTAGAATATAAACTGAGAAATGTTACAGTTCAATTGAATTATAAATAGCTGTCAGTAGAAATTGAAGAGAAGAAATACACAGAAACATAAATGTCGGTTTGCTGTATTATGGTCAAATTCAGTTTATATAGAATTACATTAAAAAAACGTACTCTTCAGTCTAAAAATATCCTGAATAATAAGATCAACAGCTCAGGTTAAAAACATAATGGGAGGAGTATCTGGCTTAAACACAGGCCTGTAAAAATTGTAAGATTATATCTAAGGACCTAATTGACATTGGTTTCCACATGTTACATTATCTTAAATTCTGTAAAATACCATTATGCATCTACCAAAGGGTTGGATTCAGCGCTTACAAAGAAACAATATTTTTTGCATTAAATAGTCTTAAAAATATTTATCATTTAATTGAATAGAATGATTGAAAAATAGTTTTACACTTAATTGAATGGGATGGTTTAATTTTAACATTTAATTCTGGTTTTGAAAAACTTAATCATATAACTTTTGTTGAAGTGTTTTTTTTCAAAATTTATACAAAACATTTCATGCATTATTGACCCAGAACACTTTTAAATAATTTTTTAGAACAATTAACAAACTAAAGTTGCTTGTTGTAATCATCTTGAATTTACTTATTAAACTATAATTAAATGATACTTAACTAAGTGAATACGTAAGGGCTTACTTGCTGACACGTTTCGAAAAAATAGTTCCTTTTACGAAGTAAAGCCTCTACCTGATTGTTTCGAAACGCATCAGCAGGTAAGCCCTTACGTATTTACTTATAGTTTGATTCAAAACAGAATAGGATTCTATGTAGGTGAAATCGGCCAGAGGAAGTGGGGGTTAAGGCCGTCTTGGCGAATGGGAAATGCACATCTTGCTGTATGGGTGAGCCTTGTTGATAATTCGACTTAAAACTTCGGTTCATCGCTCAGTTTTGTTGTAGCTGTGGTGGAGTGATTTACTAGAGTGTTAGCTTGCTTCGTTTTGCAATTTCAGTTTTGTTTCTCTTCAACAGTCTTTTTGAAAACCTTACTGTCTCGATCTATATAGACAGTTAACTCGGAATGTTTTAAATTCCTTCTATTACCTCACACTCATAAATTTTGTACAAATTTTCAATCGCTAATAAAATAAGTTTTTATTCATCCAATCAAGTTCAAATAAATTTTTTTAAACCTATAGTTTATGACAATTGATTTTAATAAAATTTAAAAAAATATTTATTCAATAATTGAATTACAAAAGTTTGGGAGTCTGGGTAGGTTTCGAACTGTGTATCTCATCTTTATCAAAGTCTAGCGTTTTTTGGCACGGAGCCAACTTTCCATAGACAGAAATGAACTTCCCAAAGATCTATATGAAAACCTTTCATTTTATAACTTCAAATTGTTGCCATGGTTACTACACAATATCATAAATAATGCTCTAGGATTAATAATGAAGGAAAAGAAAAAAATTAACAAACAAACTGGATTAATGTTATCAAACCATGTTTCACAAACGGACAATGCGAGAGGAAAGCAAAAAGAAACTACAACACAATGCAAGCGATGAGAAAAAAAAGAAAGCGTATAAATAGTAACAAATGAAAATAATAGCCAAATACCATACAAAAAAAAGATAAATTGCAAAGAATTCGCTTTTATTTTTGCCTTTAATATTCTTATTCTGACATATATATATGTACTTATTTATATTAATTATAATTATAAAATGAATAGAAACTAAAATAAAATTTTTCTTTGTTGATTCAAATAGGAATTGACTTCAAAAACATTTTTTATATTACTTATTTTCTTGTATCATGTGTTTCATAATACAATACTGATCGGTAATGTAAATGCAGATAATGCTTATGTCCCATCCTAATATGGTTTATAATACCTATTATATGACATGGTTTATGACCTAACATGTCATTAAACCTATTTATAACCGCGGTTCAACTGACATTTGTTTACATTATTATGACAGACTACTTGTTCCGACGTCCATGCATTTTGGTCATTGTCTCTTATTTTTATCAGTCAGTTGATTCGCTTTTATTGATAGTTATCGTTTATCCGTGTTAGTTATGTATATATCTACTCATTATTTATATAATACCAATATATATTTATATAATAAATTAAACATATTAAGTAAATTTATGTAGATATTAATGGTGAAAGTAAAACACTCATCGTATTACTGTCGAACTAAATTTCTCTTTGTATAATCACTGCAAAGTTTTAACCTATATCCATGAAGAAAATTTTATTATATAAGATAGTAATTAAATAATTGTTGTTGTATATTATTAACTACATACTTTTTTAAATTTCCAAATTAACTTGGGTTAATAATTAAGTGGTATTTATGAGAGATACTTCAAGCCTATTATACAAAAAAACAGTTCTTCAATAGGGCAGTTGTAATAGAGAGGATTATAAATTCAGAATTAAAAAATCTAAGTTAATGAATGATTTAACCAACTAACTACTCTTGATTAGCCGCTGGCAATGGCGGGTTAACTGTCACAGCGTTCGAACTGACAACAACGCATCTCTACCTTGCACAGACCCATTCCTATTCTACTTTAAATCAAAGTATAGTTAAGTATCATTTTATTATAACTAACAAACTATTTTGGATAAAGCATATTTGGTAAAATAATACTAAGTCTTTAAGTGTAAATTTATTCTGTGAGCAAAATAATATTGTTGATACATTTTGAAAAGTTTACATTTTGTAGGAGCTTATACAAGTTTTTTCAATTGGTTTTCTGAGGTACCTTTCATTGAGTTACATGCCAAAAATATACCAAACAAAAACTAGGCAATTTCTAATAAATTTTTTTCACTATTTTATTTATAATTGTTTACCTATTGTATGTGTTTTAAAAGTGTAATTATTTAAAATACAATTTTACAAACACAACATTTTACATGTTATATGAGTTGTGAATACCTACAAAAATTCTCTATTATCTTATACTTCATAAATTTAGTCTATATCTGTGACTTGTTAGAAGAATTACCAAAGTCCATTTTCATATCTCTAAAATATTCACATATTTTCATTTGGGCCACAATTTAAGATAAACATATAACAACAATAATGATAGTGTTGAATTTTAACTCAACCTTTCTTATTATGTTGCAGCAAAAATATAAAAACTTTAATAGTGCCTATCATTTATTTTTTGGTAATAAATTTAACAATTTATAAAACCTCATTAATTTAGTAATTGTTTTTAGGTAACAACAAATTGTTCTTGTAAGTGATCTGTTTTTGTCTCTTTCTTAAAGAAAGAGCAAGAAGAATAAGAAGTTTGGCAAAACTAACAAAATTTCTTTCCCAGTAATGAATAATAAGGCTAACTAACTATCATCTGCTTTTGGGGTTTGTGAATGGTTTTAAATAACTGTCAACTTACACAACTGTTAGTAAAACAGATTTACACACTTATATCACATTATTATCACAATTCTGAAAGTTTGATATTTAATCATGGTCAAATTCTGGACTGATTGAGATGAAGTTTTGTATAAAGTTGGTTTTAGGTCCCTAATATGGACATATACCTATTACTTTTAATAATAGAATGCTCATCCTTTATTATTAGTTATTTGCAAAATTATTGTTTATAAGTTTATATTTTATAATACTTTACTATCTGAGCATTCAGTAACTTGAATATAAATGTAAAAATGATTAGCATATTACCTGACCAAGTAAACATTGTGGTAGAAGAGAGGAATACTAGCAGCCTAGTTGCAGTAGTTCACATATTTACACGGGCAATGTTTACTTGGTCTAATAGTAGATGCACCTTATAATCAATAAATGACTATAATAATCTTATGACATACAGTGATACCTAAATTAAGTAAATATGTTTGCTTGCATAACAGCTAATTTTAATGCGTTATTTATATTACAATACAGTCTCACTAATCCGGACTTGATGGGACAGGACCCTGTCCGGATCACCAAAAGTCCGGATTAGACGGAAAAAGCCAAACAAATGCATACAATATGTGTTTTAGGCGGGTAAACATATTGAAATTGTAGTTTTAGTGAAATTGACGCCTAAACATAGCTTACAGTACTGTATTTCATAGCTTATTTAGCAAAAAATCCTGTAATTGTAACAGAAAATGTATGACATGAATAAATATCAAAGCATCGTTCTCGTTGAATAAATGTATTCACATAAAGTTATTTACACTATACTGTATAAACGCACATAAAACTCAAACAAAAATGTAACTGAAACAAAAATAAACTTTAAAAAACTTAGTGAAAAAAGTCCGTAATGTTCTATTGTTTTAACGATGAATGACGTCGTTTCACAGTACGATCTCGTAGGCGTTTCTAGGTCAGTAGCTCCGCAGTTGACGTATCACTTTGTTTCTCAAAGTAGGTCATCAACCCCTCCAACATTGCAGCCGCCTCATCATGAGTTGGGCTGATCGGTTCGTCTGTGTAGTCTTCCTCTTCCGAGCTGCCATTTTCTGCGTTTGCAGTGCACACCGTGACGATTTCGTCCTCGTTGAGCCCTTGATGACCAATGGCATTATCACTGTTAATCCACTCGGAAATATCAGTGTCTTTCAACTCGGCACAACCCTCCAGCGTTGTCATTAGTAGGTTGACTGTTGGTTTTTTTCATTTCCATGTGGCATTTCAGGCCACAATTTTTTCCAGTTCTTTTGGAGTGTAGACAGTTGAATTTCCTCCCACTATTCTGCAGCCATATAAATGACATCCTTTATAATCACTTTTTTAAGAATTTCAATAAATTGTGTAGCTGGATCTGCTTCTTGTTGTTCCAAAAGCGATAAAATTAACTTTTTCCTATATCACCGTTTTATAACCTTTATCACGCCTGGGTCCATCGGCTGAATGAGAGCCGAGGACGTTAGGAGGAAGAAATTTAACAAAAATGTCACATCACGCAATTCTTCTTCATTTGGGTGGCATGGGGCATTATCAATTAGTAAAACCGCTTTTCGAGGGAGCTTTTTTTCTTTTAAAAACTTTTCTGTTGTTCGAACAAAGTTTTCAAAAAAACCAGTCCTTAAAAATTTGACTGTTCATCCATGCTGATTTTTGGAACTTGTATTGGGCCGGTAGAACACTTAAATTTACATTTTTAAAAGCCCTAGGCTTTGCGGATTTCCCTATCACCAAAAGTGGAAATTTTAGATCGCCAGAAGCATTACTGCAGGGCAGCAAAGTCATACGTTCTTTCTTAACTTCATGGCCTTTTGCTACTGAATCTAATTTGGAAGCTAAAGTTTTTTTTGGGAACATTTTATAATTTAATCCGGTATCGTCAGCATTGAACACCTGAGAAGGTTGTAAGTTTTCATCTCTGAGAAACTTGCTAAAAGTGCTTCTGCCGCCTAAACTGTCTTTACTAACCATTTTTGCACAAAAATCTTCAATTTCCTGTCGCTTTTTTTTACCAATCGGAAACAGTTTGTTTTCCCACGCCTAACTCTTTTGCAATTTTAGTAAGGGATTCACCTCCACCAATACGAAACAAAGCTTGGAGTTTTTGTTCCATTGTCACTGTCACTGACTTACGTTTAGTCGCCATTTTCACAACTTAAACGAGATGTAAATAAAAAATTCATATTTTAATGAATAAATTATATTATTTGTCTATTAGAGTAGGAAAACCCCTTTGAAAAATAACAAATATAGACATATAAAAATTAATATTTTTGTGGACGGCAGACTGATTGTGCACTGTAAAATACTATAACTAAACAACAATTTTGGGCCGTCCGGATTATCGGAGACTGGATTAGCGAGACTGTACTGTACTTCATTTATTAACTATACATTATGAAATTGAAATTTTTAAAATTCACATATTTATAAATATAATAATTTGTAACCTACAATGCCAATTGATTTCATTTAAATATTAGACAGGAGATATAGTTGTTTTTCAGAGGCTGAAAGTACATCATTAGAATTCATCTATTCTTACGTCTCATAAGAATCATATTATGAGATATAATTGGATCTAATTGCACCAACAACTACATAAACTTGCTTATTAACTTTAGAAGCATTTGATTAGGGCTAATTTTAATAACTAATGATTGCAGTACAAGCTTTTTGTAAAATTATTTCAGGGTTTAAATTACACTTCTATCCATCTGTTGATAATTGAAGTTATATTTAGACAAAAATACACCAGTTTCTCATTAGACAATTCAATCTTTAGGTTGATGAATGTGAACATTATGTCCATTTCTGAGAAACAAGTTGTAAAACTACTCACTTATTGTTACCATGGCAAAGTTGAAATGGATTAGACAGAATTTGTTTGCAGTTATGCTCAAAATTATTAGTTTACTAACAGTAAAACTGAACTTGGCTAACTTTTGATGTGGGCATAACTCAATATAAATTTACATGCAATACCAGATGGTTTGTTATTCCCATACCAGTTGGTTTATTTTTACATATGTTACTTAAAAATACATTCTAAAAACAATTAAAGCAATTTGGTCACAAATCATAGTGGTTATAATTTGAAAAAAATACAAACTAACAATCAATCGTTTATAAACTATTCAGAATTTTAGTAGCTTCACCTGAAAATATATATAAGAAGTATGGGTATTAAAAGAATAATCTTTGTCAAGTTTTACCCAAATTATTGCTTAAATTTTGTATAATTTTAAATTATTTAATAAAAACTATACATAAAGTAGACACCAATTAGAATATTTGAAACACCTAGTTTTCAAATAAATACGAAAGAGAAAATTAGGTAGTATGAAAAATTACCAAACAGAACTTATGTACAGTCCAACCCTGGTAGTCCGAAACGATTTACGAAAAACAAAACGAGAAAGAAATACAGTAAATGGTTCCAAGAAGAAAGGCACCACTGATTTGTTAACTTTGCAATGACCTCAGTGTATCGACCCCTTTTGATTAGTCAGCAGTTTTAGTTTCAACATTTACTGCAAGCAGATGGTAGAATCGCGTTGTCATCTCAGAATGTTAAACTTTAATTGCAATGGCGTCTTCTTATAAGACAATACACTTTCGATGTCGGATAAGTGCAACATTCTAAAACGACTTGATGTTGGGGTACCTGTTACAAAATTAGCGGAAGATTTTGGGATCGGAAATTCAACAATCAGTGACACAAAGAAAAAAATTTGTCGCTTGTGTCTTCTATGGAGCAAAGTACCAGTGAGCAGAAAACAGTGAACATGAGTGAATACGCTATGGTAGAAACTGCTCTATTCACATGGTTTCTGCAAGAACTTTTTTTATTAAGTATGTTGTTCAAGCGTTTGTTATATTGTTCATTTTAAAACTTTACATGATAAAAACCTGTTTCAATTAAAAAATATATGTTTTTATAAATTGAGAAGTGTTTTCGTTCAGTTATTACTGTACTGTACTTTACTAACTCTACTCGTAACATTTTATTCATATTATATGTACTTTATAAATACCATATAAGTAGCCATCGTAGGTATACATAGTACATGTACATCCGAAAAGTCCGGTAATCCAAAATGATTGTACATTTTTTTTTGGATTATCGGGATTGGACTGTAATTGAAAATAATTGTAATACATACATTAAATTGGGTTTTCTAAAAAATGTAATAGTTTTAACTACTTGTGCTACAGAAATATAAACAAATTATGAAGTAATAAATCATTTTGTGCATAAAAATAGCTCATTTTTTTATTAATTAAACAATAAAACTGTTTTTTTAAAATTTCTCCTAGGTGTTTACTATTTTCTTAAAATACCAACAACTTATTATTATCCAAGCTATTATTGGTGTCAAAATAAGAACTATTCCATATGAATTCTTTCGGTATGTTTATTTTTGTGTTACAAATATAATATTTGTGTAAAGACAGATTAGGCATTCAAGTTAATCTTTGAAGCAAAAATTAAATGAAAATGATAGTTAACATCAGCAGCTTTAAAAAAGTTACTTAGTTTATACTGGCACGTTAAACACGTCTTGGTTATAACCAACCATCCCAACCCTATAGTCATATAAACCTAATTATATCATAAAAATATAATAACAATCCATATATAAAAAATATTGTCTTAAAGTCTCATAAAACTCAATTATACTATAAAGTAAAAAAAATAGACTTGTTCCTTATCATCTAATTAGGTAACTATTAAATACTAAGCTCCACACATGAGTTACAATACTGGATGACAGCTGTAAGGTGTTTCAACACCATGTACTTGCTTCAATTACATCCTTTGGTATTCATAACGGGATCCATTTTAAGTACATTTATATATAGACACCTAAAGGTACTCTAAAACTAACAGCAGTTTTAAGAGTAAGTGAGGAAAGGGCAAAAAACTTGCAGTATATCTCAATCATAGAGAATTACCTCCATAGAGAATTATTTTTCACAGCAATCTGTACATTTTTTAAATGTAAAGAAGTAATCTTTACATTTTTTAAATGTAAAGAAGTCAATTACTGAGTTTTCTTTTCATCTTGCGAACGCATATATTTGTAATTAATTTCATCAAAGCCAAAGGAGAGGTACATATACAATGTCAAAGTGATTCCCATTATGCATCGATCCAAACTATTAACAAACAAAATGAAAAAAATCAATTGAAATCTTAACAGCATAAATAGTATTAATGTAGTTAGCACAACATTATAAATAATTTTTGTAGTTAGTGATTATCTGAAGGATTTCATGATTATTGAAATGAGGATTCTAGCATATCATAGGTAAGAGTGCTATTAGTTGAGGGTTATTAGTGATCCAACAAAATTAGTAATCCCACTTTTTGCCAAATCAAAATTATGATTCATCGCTGACAAAAAACTTGATAATTATAACAGTTGAATGGTGTCATACAAAGGGCTTCTTGCCTGTTCTCTTAAAGAAAGGAAATACAAATCACACATACTCTTTGATACTATCGAAAACCTGCCTTTAAAACTGTTACAGTTCAATCCATCAACAACTCCAAGCGGACAATTTAGACACTGATGAATATCTCCACAAACTGATAAAAAACATTCTGTCTCAGTAAGTTTTTACAAATTTACAAAATAAATTGAAGGTTTGGATAATCATAAACTTATGTAAAAGTGATTAATAAGTTTCACCGAATGTAATGGACTACAAAATTCAAGAAAGAAATGAATTCATTTACCACATGTCTGGTTAGGAATGGCAAGTTGATAGATATCAACTACAAAATTGATAAATATCAAACAAAGAGTAGATTTGGAGAACAGAATATTGACTTATTTTTGTGTTTAGTGCTAAAACATCTTAAGTTTATAATTAAGTTGTAATTGATGTTATCAAAGAAGTGCAGTTTAACTCAAATGAAAAAAACAAGCATAAAATAGTGTTCCCCATATGTTTGCCCAGTTACAAAGACGAGTAAAGTTATGATGGCACAAATCTTATTAATTGCTTTAGCTAACTATTACGTCACTTTCATACTAATTTAAGACATTTCAACAATGCGTAAGAGGAAAACCCAAACCCAAATTAAAAGAAAAAACCTAAATCGCTTCTAACTGCATAACAGAGCTGCTAAAATTAATGGGTTCTAGCAGGACTTCCTCATGTATATATACATGTGTAAGAACCAAAATGGCATCTGGAAGCTACTGTATTGCATTGTTGGGAAATAAAAATTGACTGAGAATTCTAGAATGAATTCTAGTCCTATCAGCTATGACTAGAATGTAATTAACACTTTGAAGCCTTGTCCCTTAATAGGCGCCCGTCTCTAAAACCAGGACGTTTATAAGTAAAATATTAAAAAATCAATATAATAAATACCATATTTACAACAAAATTATACATTTTTGTAAAGGGGATGAAACAAACTTTCAAGGAATATGTATATACGAATTGATTACTTTCATATAGATGGTGTTATGCTCCTTTGAAAAATGTATAAAAAAGTAAACAAAATAAAGTAACAACTAGATAGAGAAAAAGGTTTAAAGGAAATGAGAACATACGGGTAGATCCAAAGAAATGGGTTGAGTTAAGTAGGTACACTATTCCTACTGCTTTTTATATTGGAATATTATAGTGATTAACATCTGAAATACAGTAGTCCCTTGCTATTCGCGGGTTCGGTATTTGCAGTTGGAAAAATTACAGGACATCCAGTTGATATGTATCATATTAAAAAAAAAAGACAAGAAAGATAGTTTAGTTACTGAGCAGGTTGTAGGATAATGTGTTCTTACCTTATTTATTTTGTACAGCACTGTAGTTATTTATCATAAAGAAATATATTTATTTTCAAAACGTGTTATATTGTACACTACTAGGCTTATTAGTCAAAAGATAGCATTTCTTATTTATAAGGATGAGACTGAACTGTTTTGGAAAAGAATGCCTTCACAAACTTTCTTATCTAAGGAGGAGAAATCTGATCAGGGTTTAAGGCCATAAAGCATCTGTTCTACTATGCTGTAGTGCTAGCGGCCTGATGTCTCAATAGCACAAGGAATTTAGAGTAAAGGATTTAAACACATTAACAGTGAAGATCTTAACAATCTTTTGATAGCACAAAGCAAGATTTGACGGAAGAAGACCTGGAAGAACTAATTACCAAGCCTGTGACTATCTCGGATAACGAAGGTGAAGAAATAGTAAAAAATGTATCACCGAAGTTGATAATAACAGCTGCATCCATTACTGATCCCTCTATATAATTTATTCGAGAACTGGAAGAAACAATATCACTATATAAAGAGGTGTGTAAAGAACTAGAAAACAATCACACAAAAAGTAAAATAACAAGTTTTTAAAAATTTAGTGTATGTGTTAACCAATACAGAATACATATATCTGAGCCTGTCAGCAGATATTTAATAAAATTTTAGTGTTTTCCGATTGAAGAAATACATAAATAATCAATAAAAATATGTATGTAACTGTATAGTACATGAATATATACCATACTGTATTACAAGTGTACAGTATAACTGTAATTAATGTAAAGATTTTTGATGTGTAACATAACATTTCCCTTTCCATATACAGTTGCTTTCAGTATTCACTATTCGCTGAAAGTTCAGGGAACATAACCCCTGCAAATAACGAGGGATCACTGAAATGATTAGTAAGGAAATATGAAAGCACTAGTGTTTGCAAGTGATATAGCACAAAGATGTATGTCAGAAACAGTTATATTTTTGGGAAAAATTATGAAATAAAATCTAATACAGAGAAATTTCAGTATATAATCATTAAGAGAAAGGAAGATAGTTAAAACTATCTACTATTAGGAAAAGTTGACAGCTTTAAGTACTTTTTTAATTGCAATTATAGTAGTAGTCAGGAAATCTAAAGATTAGTGAATAAGGAAGGTAAATCTATTATTCTACTTTTTTACTTGTGAAAAATAAGTTTTATATGAACTTCAAAATACTTTTAATCTAAGATATAAGATGTTCTACTGAGCTTATTATAACCATAACAAGTGCACAACAAAGAACAGGTCCTTCAGTGAGCAAAACTTAACAAAAAACAACAGAGGTTGGAAATTTTGTTTTTTTACACTGTCAGACAACCAATGGGTTAATTATAACAAATAATCATTTGAAAACTTAATGTCATTTTATAACAATGTTTACTATTTTCATATTAGGAAAAATAGCTTTTGCTTTAGAAGTTTTCTAACAATTGGTTTAATATTTTAAATTTTACTAAAAATATTTAAATACTGTTAGTTATTTATACCTGAAATTAATATAGAACTAATTTATACCATAAAAATACAGTACTTTAAATATAGGTGAAGATAGCCCAGTTGTTAAATAATATTAACTGAACAAGTCAGCCCAGTTAAATAAGCATGTCATTGTTACCTTCAAGTTGTAAATTTGATCAACACTTCTTACGATTACAGATTTTTTTATATGAACAAAAGATAATTCTAATTGTCACAAGACGTATTTAATATTGTAAATGAAAAATAACTTTTTTTCCAGGCGAAAAACCTATCAAGGTTATCATCGCCTAACTAAAATGTTATTTAACAAATGTTACATAAATAAAACTAATCAAAACAAAACCACAAAAAAATGATAACATAAATAAATAAAATAAAATAAATGTTTAAAACTAATTGTTACTATATAAAACTAAAGAAACTAAAATTAAACAAAATTTAAATATTATTAAATAGCTTCAGGTGGCGTAAGAAAGTGATGACACAGTCAATAGCCGTGATATCGTCCCTTAAAACCACCTTTAAACTACCTTGAAGATCGTAATGAAAATACAAATCTCTCAACTCATCACAATCAAGCAGAATGTGCTTAATTGTGATGGTACTCCCACAAAACTAACATAGTGGTGGATCCTCATGTCGCATCAACCATCCATGCGTTAACAAAGAGGGCCTGATGCGAAGTCGAGTAACCACCACTTCCTCCCTACGATTCGAACGAACAGATGTCCTGCATGGTCGGACGGTATTTTTGATGTCCCTCAACTTGTTTCTGTTTACATTTTGCTATTCTTCATTCCAAACAGAGAAAAGTGTCATTTTAACATTGCATACAAAATCTGATGCCATCACACGTGTCGATGGCACCATACTTGTAGCTAAATTTGCACCTTCATCTGCTTTAGTGTTTCCGAATATTCCGCAGTGACCAGGCACCCAGAGAAAAGACACCTCGTAATTGGAGCCTGTGTATTGAGCACAAGATGTCTCCAACTAATGGGTTCTTAGTGTACATTCCCTGAATAGCCTGGAGAGCACTTTTGGAATCAGAACATACAAGATATTTATTAGATGTAGGAGACAGAATTGATCTTAAAGCTTGGAAAATTGCATAAAGTTCTGCAGCAAAAACGCTACAGGCTGAGGGCAATCCGTAAGTGAAGGTCTGTCCTTCCATATAAAATGCACAACCTATTCCATTGTCCAGTTTTGAACTGTCTGTGAATCTAGTGACAGTATGTTGGTGAGTTAGATGTATCTGCAAAAACTCCTGACGATAAATAACGTCAGGAGTATTGTGTTTTATGTACATGGACAATGAGAAGTCAAATTTTGGCTTTTGTATTATCCATGGAGGGATGTAGCACAACGTTCGTTCGAATATAGGTGGATGTTCTAAATTTAGATTGCTAAAAATACGCAACGTTCTTATTCCGAAGGGAGCAGTTGAACATTGACGCACATTGTAACGATCCTCGAGGTAGTTATCAAAAATTGCTTTGAATGCCGGATGTTTAGGTTTACTTCAAAGACCAGTGTAATATGAAATTTGTAGCATTGAGAGAGATGGTTCTCCAGCTTCAACTAGAAGGCTGGTGATTGGGCTTGATCTAAAAGCACCAGTAGAAAGTCTAAGGCCAGTGTGATGTATTGAATCCAGGAGTTTCGGAACCATAGGTCAAGCAGATGAATAGGCTATACAGCCGTAATCTATACGCGATCTTACAACGGCGAGATAGAAACTCTCTGTCTGTCTCTTCTGTCTGCTCCCCAATTTGTACCACTTAGAACTCTCAACATATCCAATATCTTGCTGCACCGGGTCCTCAAATCACACACATGCGGATTCCATGAAAGTCTTTTATCCAATAAAAGAACCAAAAATCTCACATTATCCGCGGTCTGAAGCCGCGTACTATCAAGATAAAGGATAGGTTCCTGGTGTTGCCTGCGACGACTAAATGCTATACACTGGGTCTTCGAAGCCGAAAACTTGAAGCCCGTAGATTTGGTCCATTCTTGCAATTTATAAATGGCTAATTGTAAGGATCTTTCCGCTGTTACCATACTTCTGGCAGCCACATATATACAAAAATCGTCTACAAACAAGGAACAGTGGACCGGTGACTGTACGTTTGAAGTGATGCTGTTAATGGCAACAGCAAACAGCGTCACACTCAAAACGCCACCCTGTGGTACACCATTCTCTAGTTCGCAACGATCAGAATATATGCGTCCTAGACGTACACAGAAAGTCCTGTTATTCAAATTATTTTGTATAAAAGCAAGAATGTTACCTTGTATACCCCATGATTTCAATACGTTCAAAATTCCTCTTCTCCATGCCATGTCATATGCCTTCTCAAGGTCAAAGAAAACAGCTACCAGTGTTTGTCGTAAGATCCAACAAAACCAATTGGTCAACTGATGAATGTCCTTGTCTGGGTCACACTGAACGTTAGAAAGAAGTTTGTTTGTTTCTAGATACCAGACAAGATGACGGTTGTCCAGTAGTTGGTCAGAGAGATGGGTCTGTAACTACTAGGATTAGTTTTGTCCTTTCCTTGTTTTAGAAGAGGAATTATTGTCGCTTCTAACCATGCATCGGGAAAACCATGCTCCTCGAATATAAGGTCGTATATCCGAAGGAGAACTAGTTTTGCCGACGATGGTAGATTTTTAATCATGGAGTACACAATATCATCCGGGCCTGAAGCTGAATCCTTCGTTGACGAGAGAGCTGACTCTAGTTCGTCAATAGAGAAATGGATATTCAAACAAGGATCTCCAGACAATCCAACGGTGAAAGGTAAGGCTTCCTGTTTACGTTTGTACACCTGGAAAGCATTCTTGTATGCAGGAGATGAAGAATATTTTGAGAACAATAACGCTAGCACATTGGCAATTTCTTCACAGTCCGTGGTCAAAACTCCCTTACTGAAATTAATGGCATCGGAATGGAAATGCCACAGAAATTCCATACTGTAGATGGAGCTGTAGTTCTTGTAATTGTGCCAATATACTGCGACCATGATTCCCGTTTACTTTGCATAAATATTCTCCGTGCTTTTGCACCGAAGATTTTATACTTTTCCAGAATTTCACTCGTTGGATGTCTTTTGAACCGGTTCAAAGCTTTTCTCCGTAGACGAAGGATCACAGTGCACTCATCATTTCACCACGGAACAGGTGACCATCGTGGTTTGGATGAGGTTTTCGGAATTGCCTTTCCGGCGGCAATCAAAACAATTTTTGTAAAAGAATTGAAAAAGGGGTAATGTGCACACTGAGCACAACCTGAGATTAAAGTATAACATTGTTCAAAAACAAGTCCTAGGACGATATCCATAAGAATTTTTTTTTTATTCTACACGGAAAGTTATTTTTTTATCAAATTAAAGTTGGGAAAAAACTTGAGTGCTGAGTAGTAAGTTGTGACTCGTCCATGGAGTGATACAGTGACATCATGCTATCTCTATTCATACCATACGTGTGTAGATATTTGAGGCATTTTGGCTTAATTTTTATGGTTTTTTTGCATATTTATATTTAAATATACCTATAAAGTCTCCAGTTAGGATAGATTTGGTTGTAATTTTATACATTACCTAAATGTATAAAATTACAACAAAATCTATCCTAACTGGAGACTTTATAGGTATATTTCAATATAGATATATAAAATTAACCTTCCGTGGCAATAACAAAAATAGTTATCAATATTGGTTCAGAACATGGTTTTGATTCCATTGGGGGTGGGCAAAATGCTCATTTACCAAAGTTTAAAATCCTAAAACACACTGAATTTTTTATCCAACTTTAATATGATACCTTTCCGTCTAAATTTAAAAAAAATTCTCATAGATATCTTCCTAGAACATGTTTTAAATAATTTTATACTTTAATTTCAGGGATGCCCAATGTGCACATTAAACTAAAAAAGGACAGAAATGTTAAAAAAGTTTTTATTTTATAAAAAAAATAAGAAAAAACCTTCCTAAATATAAGGCTATATTTGATTTGAGTTATCATTCAAGTTGTGAAACTAATTTTCAACTAAAATAAGTTATAACAATAAATAATTTATACTTATAAAAAACTTTATAATATTATTAAGTTTTTAAACTCTTAATACGTTAATAAACATCAATTACCTCATGTGCGGGTATGCCCAGATCACAATGAAAAATCCAAGTAATGAATGTGGATAACCAGAAGCCAAACTTCTAAACGAGTGTGACCTAAGCACCACAGGAGATGGTCTTCCAGTTATAGAGTAAAATAACTAGAAATGAAATTTAATTTTGTAAATAAAATTTATTTTAATTATGGTTTAAAAATTTAAGCTTTATAAATTATTATTAAAATTGGTACTATTATAGTAAACAGTGCTTAAAGAGAGTAACTATAGTCAGTTCAGAATGTGTTTGCACCAGATGTAAACACTATCACGAAGTGAATACGTGCAAGGGACGGTAAGCTATGAGTTCGGTTCACAATCATGCATCGGCAATTGGGGCTACGTCTTACACTGGTACACTTAATCATTCAAAAAAGAGAATTGTAGACTAATGAAAGTAATAAGAATATTCAATAATTTATGCTACAAGTTTTTAATTTACCATGTTATTATTCCACGTCCAAGGGGTCTGCAATATCCGATTCCGATGACGATGAGGAACTGTCGTCAACAGCTATGACGAATGGCTCGATGTCTTCAATTATATGGTCTAATTTCCACATATTCGGCTCTTCAACGTCCACCACATGTTTCACATATTTTTCCCACTTATCAGGTGTAACACGCGAAACACCTTCGGTTAACAGTCTGTGCACCTCTTTAATGTTAAAAGTAACATCGCTAGACGCAACATAACCTTTAACCTCGGCCCATACCATTTCTATTGGGTTTAATTCACAGTGATAAGGAGGGGTTCTCAAAACTATTCTATTTGTTTCTTTAGCAATTTCATCGATGACGTATTTTTTGTAATTTGGCCTATAATAGGAAACGAGTTTTAGTAATTCGACCTTCAACATGGATTCATCTGAAAAAATCCCTTAGTCAGTCAACCACTTTCGAATTTGCTGCTCATTTTAACGGGTCGTAGGTAAGCGTTCTACTTGTACGGAATGATATGGAGCGTTGACCATTACGATAACGCAGTTGTCCAATTTCTGTATTATCGCAGAAAACCATTCTTTAATTTTTTCACCATTCATTTCTGAATGGTAGTCAGTATCTGACTTTGATTCGAAAATCAACAGTCCATCTTCTACAAAACCTTTTTGTGATCCAATATGAGTGACAATGAGTCTATTACCCTTTCCAGTTGGACATTTTAAACCCGCCGACAGACCCCTCAGAAAAGCATCTTTACTGGAACAGACTGACTTATCTGTCCAAACCTTTGATTTCGTATGGCCTGCATTGACCCACGTTTCGTCCAAATAATAAATCGTACGACCTTCCTCGCGATAGGCTTTTATTTTTCTTAAGTAATCTCTTCTCCATAGAATAATATTTTCTTTGTCCAACAGTATACTTTTACGGTTACGTTTCTCATACCTGAAATTTAGCTTTTTTAATATGTGAAACAAAGTGGTTCGTCTTAGGTTACTTGTACTCATGTACTTTCTTCCTTATAGCTATTTTTAAAAAGTCATCCATATTAATATAAATAGTTTTGGTTTCCTTTTAGCAGGAGACTTGAGCGTATCCGTTTCTTTTTTTTCTTTAACGATTGAAAAACACTTCGAGCAGAAATTCCTGCAGATATCGCTACTTTCTGCACGATGTCTTTGATACGGCATTCTGGATTTTCATCCTTTAAATTTTTATAAAGGCGTAAAATAACTTGTCTTTGCCCGGAGTGTATTACTTGTCCTCGTTTATTTTTTTTATGGGTGATGATATTGCTTAAAAATTAATCCTTAAAAACCTAACAACACCACAAACTCACAAACACAAATATAACAAACAACATTCTTAAATTATTTCATTGTCACTCACAACTAAAAAATGTTAGGCACAATAAACAGACAAACAAATGTAACCCTGGACGTTTCCAGACTAACTGTTAATCGGGCGGCAGGATATTTCAGTTTTGTCACGAGGTCACTCAGCCAATAGGGTTGCCGAAATCGTTATGTTCATGTGAACAGTTCACCACTCTCTGCTGCAAACACATTCTGAACAGACTGTAGTATTGTATATGTGCTATCGAAGTTATTCTTAGAGCTAAAATTCTTCTCTAGGCGAGAAAGTTTTAATAGTACAGTAATTTGTTTGACTAAAGTCTATATCAATTAAAAAAAAAAAAAAACAGAACAGACTTTTACGAAACCCCTGTATGGAGTCCATACAGTCAAGCAATCAGGGGTAAGAGAATCTGTTCGAATGATAGGGAATTGGAAGATTTTAATAGAAAGATATCAACAGCCTTCCAGAGAAGAGGATACCCAAAAAGACTCATTGAAAACCAAATTCATTCAGCACAATCCTCGGTTCACCATAAACCACAAACAGAACAAAATAAACTGTCTTTAATAACAGACTACCATCCTGGTCTACATAAACTCAACAAGATATTGAGAGATGGCTTCAAAATTCTTCAAGCTTCCGTCCACACCAAAAATCTTTTCACAGATCCATCGCAAATTTGGTACAAGCAACCTCCCAACTTGAAAAACATCCTAGTACATCCTCATGGCTCCTTCCCATGTAATAGACCTAGATGCAAGACGTGTCCAATACACCCCTCAGCAAATAGTTTCAACAGCCAAACAACAAAAATGGTCTTCAAAATACAGGGTCATCATAATTGTACATCGAAAAATGCCATATACCATCTACAATGTCAACTTTGCTCAGCACAGTACATAGGCCTGACCACGGATGGTCTGAATATCAGAATGAATGGCCACAGACATGATGTTAAAATTATGAATATGGATAGACCAACAGCTCGACATGCTGCGAGTCATAACATCACAACTTTTGACGACTGCTATACCACAAAAATAATTAAATCACTCCCCCTGATTGCAATCCCTCAGAACTGAGAAGATGGGAACTATCATACCAGTGGTATACTAAGTCCAGAGAATCCCCTAACCTTAACACCAGATAAATCCATTCATATATATTTTTTTCCCTAATAGCCTTAGACGCCTCCAATCTCTTTTCCCCTGACAGACTTATATAAACTATAATCACTCATATGCTCATGGAAACAATATATATACAGTCGGCACCGCTTATTGTGATCACGGTTAATGTTATCATTCGGTTATTGTTATCGTTTCATTGAAAAACAAACACGGAGGTATAATAATACATTGTAATTAGGCCGCTTATTGTAATCATCTGTTCGCTTATAATTATCATTTAATTTGCCATTCAAAATCATATGTGTCAACGTATACTAGCATGGACCAAGTAAAAATGTCTACAAAGTAGTGTAAACAGCACGTGCAACACACAATGACGCCCAATTCATAGAATGTTTATTTTTAGAATGACAGAAATACTTTATAACGGTTTCAGCACTTAGCACAGTTCTCAGAATGTCTCCCTTACTCTTTGTTTACGCAAACACCCTAGCCTCGCTTGAGTCGTCTTTAGTTGTTTGTTAACATTAGTTGATGTTACTACTGAGCCATTTACAGTACAGTCCTACTGTATTTTTTAACAGTGAATTTTTATGAACGTTTATTATAGTATTTCAGTGTGATTTTACATAACTTAATTTTTAAAGATCTTTTTCGTTTGTTTTGTAGAGTTTAGTGTCACTTGAAGATTCAAAGGACAGGATAGCAAGATGTCCGAATCTCAAAAGAAACGACGCGATTTAAGTCTTAAACAAAAAGTTGATATTCTAGATAGGTACAGTAAATTACCAAAAATGAGTCAAAGAAATGCTGCTTCTCAACTTGGCGTTTCTCAACCTCTCTTATGTAAAATATTGAACAACAAAGAAAAAATCTTGTCATTATCAAAGTGTAATGCAAATGTTGACAACAAAAGACATCGTTCTGGGAACGATCCGCAAGTGGAATCAGCTTTGAAATTGTGGTTTAAAAATGTTCGCGAAAAAGATGCTAGAGTTGACGGCCCACTAATGCGTCTAAAAGCTGAGGATCTTGCCAAAAAAATAGGAAAACAGGATTTTAAAGCCACAGATGGATGGTTCAATCGATGGAAGAAAAGGGAAAACATTGTTTACAAGAAAACGTGTGATGAAAAAAGAAATGCTGATTTTGTTGGAGCTGAGGACGGGTTACAATACAAATGGCCAAAGATTTTGGCCGAGTATTTTCCTAGCTGCATATACAATGCAGATGAAACAGGACTTTATTATCGTGCTTTACCCGAACATACTTACTTATTTAAAAATGAAATTGCTAACGGCTGTAAAATATGTAAACAAAGAATAACTGTTTTGTGTTGTGTTAACATGGTTGGTCATAAAGAAAAACTTTTAATTATCGGTAAATCTAAAAATCCACGTTGTTTTCAAGGTATCAAAAAGCTACCGGTTGAATATCATTAAAACTCCAATGCTTGGATGACATCAAAAATTTTTAATGAATGGCTGACGAAATGGGATACCAGCCTCAAACGCAACATTGTCCTTCTACTAGACAACTGCACTGCACAAAATGACATAAGCACTATGCTAAAACACATCAAAGTGATTTACCTTCCGGCCAATACCACATCAATTATTCAGCCATGTGGCCATAATTAAAAATCTCAAAAGTTTTTATCGACGAGAGATGCGAGCTAGAATTATAGAAAATATGGATGAACTTCAAACCCTTACCTCAAATGAATTGGCTAAAAAAACTTCTTTACTCGATGCTATTCATCTGATAGCAAAATCTTGGAATGAAGTTTCTGAAAAAAACTGTGAAAAATTGCTTTAGAAAAGGTGGTTTTTTTGTTGAAGAAAATCGAGAGCAAGCTACATCTGAGGAAGACTCTGAAGAGAACTTGAAGCCTTTCGATTTGTCCTTAAAAGAATATACTGAGTGGATGGAAGTTGATGATAGTATTGAAACAGCAGCGGAAATGACAGAAGACGATATTTGTGAGGTAGTTGCTTCAACATCAAAAGTTACTGAAGAAGAAGAAGGCACCGATGATGACGAAAATGATAAATGTGTACCGCAAAGATCTAAGCAGGAAGTTCACAAAGCTCTTGAGATTCTAAGGCAGTTTGTTCAACAAAAAGCAGAAAACTTCAACAAACATTATGAATATGAACCATTTATAAACAATATTTTACGAGAAGACTACAGACAGTCACATATAGAGGAATTCTTCGAGAAAAAGTCAATGTAAATTTGAAGTGTAAATAAGATTGAAGTGTTTTATAATGAAGTTTTATGTGTTAAAATGTTTTGATCAAGTGTTTTACGTAGTTCTATATATTTTTTTTCAATTATGCTAGATTCAGTGTTTTAAAAAAAATCTACATGAATACAGTGGAATAAAATAAACTGACATGAAATATGCCCACTAATTTTAACAAGTAGAAAACTAAATTACAGAAATTCTACTACTGTACATAAAACTGTCCGGAATAGCATCAAAATTTGGTAAGTACAGTTTAATTATAGTGTTACAGAATTAGAATTACTTGATGTAATGATGGGCTTAATGGAAGGATTGTTCAGAACAAACAGTTGTGGCAATAATACAGTGAGTTCAATGCAGTACGGCTGTAGACTACATCGTGATTAAGCGTTCGGTTATTGTTATGAAATATGCTTCTGACAAATATGATCACAATAAGCGGCGCCGACTGTATCTGTGCATCTGTGACAACTGATTTCTACTCTACACAATCTGTGATTATAATTTATAATTATTTTATTTCATTCTCTCATATTTCTTTTTGTGTTTTCTCTGTGATTGACAAAGACCACTGTGTGGTTGAAATATATCATTGTTTAAGTGCTTTTATGTGTTTCTATTTCAAGACTACAGAGTGGACTCTTACCAAGGTAAGTCTGTCAGTCTCCTAGTCCAAAAAATCTAAATAATCTTTACCAACCAAAACTAACCTAAAATATATATATATATATATATATATATATATATATATATATATATATATATAATAAATATATATATATATATATATATAGATTTTTTGGACTAGGAGACTGACAGACTTACCTTGGTAAGAGTCCACTCTGTAGTCTTGAAATAGAAACACATAAAAGCACTTAAACAATGATATATTTCAACCACACAGTGGTCTTTGTCAATCGAAGAGAAAACACAAAAAGAAATATGAGAGAATGAAATAAAATAATTGTAATCACAGATTGTGTAGAGTAGAAATCAGATGTCACAGATGCACAGATTAAAGATATATATATTGTTTCCATGAACATATGAGTGATTATAGTTTATATAAGTCTGTCAGGGGAAAAGAGATAAGGCTATTTGGAACAAAAAAAAAAAAAAAAAAAAAAGGAAGGTAAATGGAGTTGTTAAAAATGACATAAGTCTAGGGGAATGTAAAAGGAGTTTTATCATATGTTGAGGTTAGGAGGCTCTCTAGATTTGGTGTACCACTGGTACAACAACTCCCATCTTCTCAATTCTGAAGGATTGCAATCATTGGAAATGGCCTTAATTATTTTGGTGGTATTACAATCATTGAAAGATATGATGTTGTGACTAGCAGCGTGTTGAGCGGTTGGCCTGTCTATGTTTATGGTTCCAACGTCATATCTGTGGCCATTCATTCTGATGCTCAGACCATCGGTGGTAAGGCCTATGTACTGTGCCGGGCAAAATTTACATTGCAACTGGTATATTACATTTCTAGATCTACAAGTATGATGACCCTGAATCTTGAAGTCCACATTGGTTGCTAGGCTATGGAAACTATTTGTTGGGATGTCTATTGGACATGTCTTGCATCTAGGTCTATTGTAAATATTCATGTAAATATCAGATTAAGAGAAAGGGAACATTGGAATAGGCCACAGAATAATTTCGAACAAAGGCCCACAAAATAACAAATTATAGAGAAGAGAGAAATACAACATACAGAGGAAGATATAGACCTGAACAAAGGGGAGAAAGTAGGCCAGTTGAATATAGAGGGGAATATAGACCTAAAGTGCAATTTACGAATCAAAGGGTAGAAATACATATGCAGAAGGAACCAGAAAGGAGGTTCGTTCATACAAACGCGATAAAAAGAAATCCATACCAGAATACTTATGGCATGAATGAGAATAGGGAACCGAATAAAGAGATTAACAAAAAGTTATTATGATGTGAGGGAGATGTTGCATGAACAAACCTGACAAGACTAACCTAACCGGACATGAACAATGAATAAATACAGAATAAGACTAAAAAAACTACTGTATGGAACTAAGAGAGGAGAGATGGATTTGACTAAAATAATAAATATAAAATATGGTTGCAAAATTTACATTGCAACTGTTATATTACATTTCTGGATGTACAAGTATGATGACCCTGAATCTTGAAGTCCACATTGGTTGCTAGGCTATGGAAACTATTTGTTGGGGTGTGTATTGGACATATCTTGCATCTAGGTCTATTGCACGGAAAGGAGCCATGAGGAAGTTTAGGCGGTTTTTCAGTACTTGGATCTGGTAATTTTGGATGTACTCAAATATTTTTCAAATTAAAAGGTTGTCTGAACCAAATATGTGGTGGATTTGAGAAAAGATCTTTGGTGTGGGTGGAAGCTTGAAGCCATCCTTTAATATTTTGTTCAGCTTCGTTAGGCCTGGATGGTAATCTGTAACTAAAGACAGTTTGTTGTCTTCCACAGGTGGTCTGGGTTCATCAGATGATTGAGCTAAGTGGATTTGATCCTCAACATGTTGTTTAGGATATCCTTTTTTTTTTTTTGGAAAAGCTAGTAAGGTCTTTCTATTAAAGTCCTCCAATGCTATATCGTTGGAACAAATTCTCTTGCCCCTGATTGCCTGACTGTATGGTGTGGACCTTTTTATATTCATAAGGTGGTTGCTATTGAAATGTAGGTATTGTAGATGGTTTGTCGGTTTGATGTGAACACCTGTATGGATATTCCCATCTCTGATTGTTACATCTACATCTAAGAAGGTGATTGTTGCTGTAGATTTCTCCCAGGTGAATTGAAGCGTAGAGAATAGTGATAAGCCCTTCAAAAACTTTCCAGTGTTGAGATTCCCTGTGTCCAAATTACGAAGAAATCGTCTATATATCTGTACCAACATAATGGTTGGTGTGTTCGAGCTTTTAGGAATTCTGCTTCGATATTACTTATATACAGATTTGCTTATGACGGGGCCATCCTAGTACCCATTGCTGTTCCTTTTATTTGCAAGTAATTCTTTCCCTCAAAGTAAAAATTATTTTTTTCAAGAATGAATTTGGCAAGGTGAACAAAGAAAGGTGTAGTAGGGTAAGGGTTGTCTGAGCGTTTGTTGAGGAAATTTTCGAAAGCTGATAGACCATATGCATGAGGGATGTTTGTATAAAGAGAGGTAACATCTATAGTGACCAAAATTGTTTCAGGAGGTAGAGGTGCGGGTATTTGAGACAGCCGGTCTATGAAATGATTTATATCCTGAATGTAGGATGGAAGGTTTTTCACCAAAGGTTGAATATACGAATCCAGAAAAGCTGAGATTTTATGATAGCACTATATCATAAACTATAAACTGTGGATCTGTGACATTTGGATATTTATACACATCTGTGGTTCACTTCAGTCTTTTGTTTTTTTTTTTTTTGACTGATGAAGATCATTTTTGATCGAAATATTTCAATAATGTGTTAAGTTTTTATATGTGTTTATTTCCAAGAGATTGCAGTTTTGGACTATTGCCATTAGGTAAGTCTGTCAGTCTCTTATCTAGTCCAAAAATTCGTATATATATATATATATATATATATATATATATATATATATATATATATATATATATATATATATATAACACTAAAACAATAAATAACAATAATTCGGAATATAACAGAAGTGAATTAGAAATGGATAAAAAAAGAAAATGTAAACAATTGAACCATAATCTAAAAAAAAAATTTATTATCATAAAATATTAAAATCAAGATGGCGGCTAGTATAATTATGAAACAGCTGATGTTTTTCAAATGTAGAAATTTACAAAACCTAAAACTATTGCATTTGAGGAAACTGTCCAGGAAAGAATATGAAAATCAAATAATCAGTGGGTTGTGTAACAGATGTTTCAACAATGGAAAAAAAAGTTTTATTCTTTTCTCTAGAATCTCAATAGAAAAATTCATTGTTAGAAAAGATAGCCTTGGAGCTGGAAGCAAAAAAACTTAGGGGTCCAAAATTTTATTAGAGGAAGAATTCAAGTATTAAGAAAGCTAATTAAGTTAATTAGCTAATTAAGAAAACTAACCTAATTAAAAGTTGATAGAAGCCAATATTGGTGAAAGCATTAAAAAAAGCATAGTAGTGAAAGATTTGATTATAGAAATAAGTTTAAAGACTATAAATTTGGACAAAAACATTATATCTCAGATAAGTAATAAATTAAGAAAAATTGTAAATTAATATTTAAGTTAATATTGTAAAACCATTCGTATAAGCAAAATTAGTAAATTAAATTCATTAAAAAAACATTTTAATATTCTTTTCAAAATTAATAACTCTCGGCCTAGGAATTTCTTTTATAAAATTTATTAAAGCATTAATTGCATAAACCAAATTTTAATTTATAACCAGAAGTGCTTAATAGATTTGTAATAATTAATACCCATCGAATAACCTTTGAGAAAAAGTCTTGTGCTAGTTAACTAAGTTAAGAAAATAGAAAAATTGTATGAAAGAAATTTTGTAACTAGAATAATAAAAAAACTAAATTAAACAAAGATTAAATGAATTATAAGGAAGTGTTCATTATTTATTACTATAAATGGTAAGTAATAAAAAATAAAAGTAATAAAAAAAAGGAATCTAAATTATAATTTTAGGGTTACAATCATTTTGTAATTCTAACTGGCGCATAGCAACTTATTGTTTTCTAAGGATTATTATTATTAATTTTTGTTTTATTATAAAGAAATTATTTAAATTATTCAAAATTATATATATACAAATATTACTATATATATATATATATATATATATATATATATATATATATATATATATACAAATATTACTATATATATATATATATATATATATATATATATATATATATATATATATATATATAGGTTAGTTTTGGTTGGTAAAGATTATTTAGATTTTTTGGACTAGGAGACTGACAGACTTACCTTGGTAAGAGTCCACTCTGTAGTCTTGAAATACAAACACATAAAAGCACTTAAACAATGATATATTTCAACCACACAGTGGTCTTTGTCAATCGAAGAGAAAACACATAGTGTTTATATATATATATATAGAAAACACATAGTGTTTATATATATATATATATATATATATATATATATATATATATATATATATATATATATATAAAGAACTAAGTCAACATACAAATACAAGAATTATAATTGAATTCAATTATAATTCTTGTATTTGTATTTTGACTTAGTTCTTTATTAATACACAAGAATACATATTGCGATATATATATATATATATATATATATATATATATATATATATATATATATATAGTAATATATTTATGTTATGGTAAATATTAATAATTTCCTTAATACAACTGATCCACCTTGAGATAGTCAAATTGTAATAATAATTTTGTTTCTATAATAAAACAAAATTCAATAGTTATCCTTAGAGAACCATAAGTTGCTGGGCACCAGTTAGAATTACAAAATGATTGTAACCCTAACAGTAAAATTTAGATTATTTTTCTTTTTTATTACTTACCATTTATAGTAATAAATAATGAACACTTTCTTTTAATTCAATTCATCTTTGTTTTAATTTAGTCTTTGATTACTCTAGTTACAAAATTTTTTTAAATCCACTCTTTCTATTAATTTAATTTAATTTAATAGCACAAGACTTTTTATCCCAGGTTATTCGGTAAGTATTAATTATTATAAATCTATTGAGCACTTCTGGTTACAAAATAAAACTGGTTTATTAAATTAATTCTTTAATAAATTTTAGAAAAGAAATTCTTAGGTCTGGAGTTATTAGTTTTGAAAAAAATATTAAAATGTTTTTTAATGAATTTAATTAACTGATTTTGCTTATAAGAATGGTTCTACAATATTAACTTAAATACTAATAACAGGTTTGCTTTAATCTAGTACTTAGCTGAGACTTCTTGCTCAAATTTATAGCCTTTAAATTTATTTTATAATCAAATTTCCTTCATCACTATATTTTTTATACTTTCACTAATATTAGCTTCTATTAACTTTTATTTAGGCTAGCTTTCTTAATATTCAAATTCTTCCTCTAATAAAATTTCTGGACCAACTAAGTTTTAGCTTCCAGTATCAAGGCTCCTTTATTTCTCAATAATGAATTTTTCATATTTCAGACTCTAGAGAAAAAGAATAAAACTTTTTTTTTCATTGTTGAAACATCTGTTAAATAACACACGGGTTATTTGATTTTTCATCTCCTTTCATGAACAGTTACGTTTTGATACTATATGCAATAATTTTATGTCTTGTAAATTTCTTTCTTAATCTTATGTTGTTTTATTTATAGTTGAGTGCTGTTTCTTCTTTAAATGTGGTTTTAATATTGTATCATAACCTTTTTTAGGTTATGGCTCAAGTGTCTACATTTTCTGTTTATCCATTTCTAATTCACTTATAATATATTCCAAATTCTTGTTTGTTATTTATTGTTTTAGTGCTTCATATAAAAACGTTACTATATATATATATATATATATATATATATATATATATATATATATATATATATATATATATGAATATGAAACCATAAACATAGACAGGCCAACTGCTCAACATCCTGCTAATCACATCATAATTTCAATGATTGTTACACCACCAAAATAATTAAGGCCCTCCCTCCTGATTGCAACCCTTCAGAATTGAGAAGATGGGAGTTATCGTACCAGTGGTACACCAAATTTAGAGAGCCTCCTAACCTCACCATCAGATAAAATTTCTTTTACCTTCCCTCTAACTTCTACCATTTTTAACAACTCAATTTACCTTCCTTCTAACATACTATTAATATCTAGTTTCAAATAATCAATATTTATACAAATCACATATACACTATATCATAAACTAAAAATCAGTGACATTTGGATATTTATACACATCTGTGGTTCCCTTCAGTCTTTTCCTTTTTCTCTTTTTTGATCAAAATATTTCAATAGTGTGATAAGTTTTTATATGTGTCTATTTATTTATTTCCAAGAGAATGCAGTTTTGAACTATTGCCATTAGGTAAGTCTGTCAGTCTCCTATCTTGTCTAAACATTCCTAAATAAGCTTTAAGCTCTATTAGAACTAACCTAAATATATATATATATATATATATATATAGATTTTTTGGACTAGGAGACTGACAGACTTACCTTGGTAAGAGTCCACTCTGTAGTCTTGAAATAGTAACACATAAAGGCACTTAAATGTATATAAATATACATTTTTTTTTTTTAGGTTAGTTTTGGTTGGTAAAGATTATTTAGATTTTTTGGACTAGGAGACTGACAGACTTACCTTGGTAAGAGTCCACACTGTAGTCTTGAAATAGAAACACATAAAAGCACTTGACAATGATATATTTCAACCACACAGTGGTCTTTATCAATCGAAGAGAAAAGTGCTTTTATGTGTTTCTATTTCAAAACTACAGTGTGGACTCTTACCAAGGTAAGTCTGTCAGTCTCCTAGTCCAAAAAATCTATATATATATATATATATATATATATATATATATATATATATATATATATATATATAACCTACATAAACTGGTTTTTAGGTTAAAAAATCAATACTGCAGACTGACAATACCTCCTGTGTCTGTCTTACTGTGTGTACTGTGGAGGATTAACAGAAAGGTAGAATCTAGACAATTGTCATTCCATGTTATATTGATCACAGAATCGAAATGACAGGCATGAAATAGTCAATTGTCAAATAAACACAAAAACAGAATTCCAAATTGTGAATAAGTACACTAACCTTGAATAAAAAGTAATTTCCAAGGGTTATAAAAATTTAATTAATACTCAAACATGTGGGGTTTTCTGATTTGATTTAAATATTTAGTATGGTTGATTTATAATTGACTAATTAAAAAAAAAAAAATGTGCTTGTTTTTATAATGGTTTTAATTATATATGATTTTATAAATGTATAAACCAACCGTGGCGTAATGTTGTATTTAAATAATTGAAACCTCTATACCACAGGTAACTTTTTCCTTTATTTAAAACCTTATGTAGATTTCAATTGCATAGCAATCATCCTCAGAGGTAATTTAATAAAAATAAAATAACATTGTGATGAGATTTAAAATGTTTAATATGGTTGATTTTTTAAATAGCTTTGATTTTAAAATATGCATATTTTTATCTTTTATTGCTGTTTTTAAATATATGTGTTTTAATTTTGTATCTTTATAAGGGCAATTTTAAAGTCATTTTGATTTTTAAATAGGTTCGTTTTTATAAATGTACTTTGGGTTTAAATATGTAAGAATTTTGATTTTTAAATATGTTCGTCTTTTAGGGGTAGATTTAGTGTCTTTAGGATTATGTGAGAAGTTTAATTTTATATTCAAGTGAATTATTATAAAATAAATTATGTACATTTTTCTAAAAGATTAAAAGGGGATTAAAAGTTTTCTTTTTTTGTTCAAATTGGGTTTAAAAAGTTAAAATGTTGAGCTAAGAAAAATTAGGAAAAGAGGTGATGAATGTTAAGAGAATAAATATATAAGGGTGATAAAATTATAAATTTAAATTAAGGGACTCTAATTTTGAATATTATAAACTGTGCTATTATGATAAGGTTGGTTATTTGAAACAAAAAAAAAATATTGTTTCTAGTAACTTACAAGTTTAGGAATAATTTTATTTTATTAAAAAAAAATTTCAAACAATCCTAAAACATGGTCGTTAAGCTAAGATCAGGGTGTCTAGTAAAATAGCTTGAAGAAATTCCCTGAGTTTTCCCTGACTTTTCCAGGGTGTCTAGTAAAATAGCTTGAAGAAATTCCCTGAGTTTTCCCTGACTTTTCTAAATTGTATTTACACTATATTTATAACACTTAGAATATAAACAAATTTATACAACTGTCTTGTCTTAGCTTTTTTGCTTTAGTTTTTCAATCTCTTCAGATATAAGTTCTATTTCTTTTGTAGCAACTGACATCACTTTTGCTTTTTTAGCTTCCAGTTCCTTCAGCTGAATATTATTTTTCCTCTTCTCAGCTGCTCTTCTATCTTTCTCGATCATTTTCTGTCTATAGAAAGCCCAGTTTACATTGGGCCCATCCATTGATATCTGAAGGATCTTGGATAAATCCAGACTTTGAACACCTTTTAAGAACTAATTGAGTAACTCTTTTGCTTTTGTGTCTGTAAGGAACACAGAACCAAAATATCGAGCTTTCACTTCATCCGTCTCTGCATCCCAATACCTAACACTCAAATCCATTTGGGCTCTTTCTGATATTTTGTTTAAACTTTCATCAAAGCCAATTACATAGTTAGAATTTGAATTTAATGACGTCAGTAACAGGTCTGTAATATAATTTGATAAACGGATTACAACACTATAGGAAATGTTATCTTTCCCCAATCTCATGTTCTGTGCAATGGTGCTATCAGGGAACATCCTTAGAAAGAGGCACACACTACCTTCTGCATTGCGTAAAGAAGTGTTGCATTACTAAATTCACGCACCATATAATCTCTGCTTCGGTCACTTTATCTTTTAGTTTATATTTATCCTAAGGAAGGAGGGGAGGTAATGACGACATCTGCATGATGCGATTGCCCGCTACGGCAATGAAAACCGGAACCTTCCATGTTGAAATAAACAGTGTAAAAATAATCACCGTCAAATAAAACACATACTATCACGAGTCTAGAAAAATAGCTGGCTACGAATGTTTACACAGCGTTCTGTGTGGTCAGAAACAGACTGAGTTATGTGTTATCCCCACCTGTCCATATGATAACAGAACCACTGCGCACCCCAAGGCCACGGTCCAGGCTAAAACTTCCCAGCTGTACCAACTCGACACGTTTAATATTTATTGACATAAGTCCTGAGGCCATAGCAACGGGCTAATCAAATAAATAATGGGCATCTAAATAAAGAAGTGTTATTTCCTGATTGCCCTGCCCCTAAACCGCTGGCTTACAATACCAAATATTCGAGAGCAATGGCCACTAGTTTTGTTTCTAATCAAAATAAATATTTTCCCGATTTTTTAAAATTTTCCCTGACTTTTCCCTGAATTTTCCAGAATCTTAAAATTCCCTGACTTTTCCAGGTTTTCCCGGTTTTCCCTGTCACTAGACACCCTGTAAGATGCTTTCAACGAACTAATTGCCCGAAAACAAAAGTCCAAAGGGTTAAATCTCAACGAGCTAGGTTCTTTAAAGTCCAGTGACTGGTTCTCTGGCAGATTTTGGAAAGCATTACCAAAAGTTCTAACTTAGGTTGGAAATGCTTGTACAAAATTTTACCATGTGGCGGTAGACTGGCTGTTGTGCCAAATCGACCACGCTTGTTAATGAGTGGGTGTTGGTCAATCGCTGCGGTTGGTTAGGCCGTCGCAATACACACAAAATATATACTTAAGTAATATCATTAAGAACATATAAATTCCAACAAAGTATATCCTGTAAATGAAAACACAGATATACAGATTCAGTAATATGAGCTGCATTTAATATAAAATAAAAGAAACAGTCAAATTATTCATACTTGTGAACTTACTTGTTTTATTCCCAGCAAATATGGAAGGTCCATGACTATGCAGTCAATATAAGTAATAATCCAGCCCATGCATTGACAACAAGAAAAAAAGAGCCACAAATAGTAGTTGGAAAATACATCAACACGCCATATCGGATACCCTGCTATTGGCCTCCAATAATTCATCATCACCTGTCATCATTCAGTTCTATATTATTCAATATCGAAATCTTGTTGCTGTTCATGACGAGCTGGTAGTTAATTCTTATTACACTTTTGCTATTACTTGCGACCAGCCTTTTTGTTAAATAACAGTTGTTTGATTGTTAAGTTACTACACTTGGAGGAAACGTTTTGGTCTTACGATTACTTCAGCCTCGTATTTTTGCCACTAGGAGTGCTGCAGTTGCGCTTCCTCGGTACCATTATTTTGAAAGTTAGAAGTGATGTGATCGAAGAGTATGTGTGATCTGTGCCGTGTTTGTTCATTTAAGATGTCATTTTTATGTGTGTTGCTATGTCTATATATTTCATACTGTTCTGTGTTTAATTTATGGCCTTTGTTGCGTGTGTGGAGGATGTTTATGTTATTTTCCATACTTTTGCATGAGTGTTTAGTGTCCATGAGGTGATTTGCGAAGGTGGATTCAATAGTAGTGTGCAGTGGGCTTTTGTGCTCTTTATATCTTTCTGCCTGTTTGTCCAATATAGAACTTATTGCAGTTGCTGCATTTTAGTTTGTATACTCCTGGGTTATTGTATATGTTGGTATTGTTATTAATGCTGTGTCTCATAGCCGTTTGGCTTTTAATTGTTCTGTAAGCTACTTAGCTTCTGTAGTTTTAATGGTACCGAGGAAGCGCAACTGCAGCATTCCTAGCGGCAAAAATACGAGGCTGAAGAAGTCGTAAGACAAAAATGTTTCCTCCAAGTGTAGTTAACAATTTAACAACTTTTAGTTAACAATAAGTCTGGTCACAAGTAATAGCAAAAGTGTAATAACTATATTATTCAATTCTATTATTCCTGTCTATTATTCAATTCGTATTGTAATACGAATTACGAGCTGCCAAATTATTTAAAATCTTAATGTTAGACATAGAATATTCTATCATACTAGAATTAATAAAAATAAAAACAATATTATTTTAAATTTAAATACAAATGCGTTAATTAGATTCAAATTCAGCAAACATATATTAAACATCTTAAATTATACAAACAGAACTAGTTACATACAACCGAAATAAACCCTTAAAGGATAACTAAACCAATCATCTATGAGAGTTTATTATTCTAGAAATCCTTCATTTTTAATTGATCTATGTATATATATATATATATATATATATATATATATATATATATATATATATATATATATATATATATATACACACACACACACATATATATAAATATATATGGTTATTATTATTACTTGTAAATAATTTTTTCCATCACTAAGAGCAATAATTTTACCCTATGTGATGAGGCACCTTTCGGTCACTTGACCATTGTCGAATCACTGAATATATATATATATATATATATTGATATTTTACGTTATCCATTGTTTTTCAGTTGCACTGACTTTATGAAGTTAATATATTACTATTGTAATAATTTTATCCACCATTAAGTGCAATGATTTTACCTTGTGTGATGAGGTGCCTTTCGGTCACTTGACCATTGTCGAATCACTGATTACTTTTTCTCAATTTTTCTGGTGTGGATGTGCGGTCCGTGGTGTTGGTACTTGTTGACGTCATACACGTTTCCTCTTGAGTCTATAACGTTTTTGAATGGTATGTCTTCTGTATATGTTGTTTGTAAATTCATTAAATTGTTGTGTATGTTTTTATAAATGTGGTATTTTTCTAGTGAGTTTAGTTCTATTGGGTTATTATTTATTTCAAGTATGGTTAGGTTATTTTCGTAATTTGTTATTTCATGTTTATGTAATACAGTCGGCGCCGCTTATTGTAATCACGGTTAATGTTATCATTCGGTTATTGTTATCGTTTCATTGAAAAACAAACACGGACGTATATTAATACATTGTAATTAGGCCGCTTATTGTAATCATCTGTTCGCTTATTATTATCATTTAATTTGCCATGCAAAATCATATGCGTCAACGTATACTAGCATAGACCAAGTAAAAATGTCCACAAAGTAGTGTGAACAGCACGTGCAACACACAATGACGCCCAATTCATAGAATGTTTATTTTTAGAATGACAGAAATACTTTATAACGGTTTCAGCACTTTGCACAGTTCTCAGAATGTCCCCCTTACTCTTTGTTTACGCAAACACCCTAGCCTCCCTAATCTCAAAAGAAACGACTCCATTCAAGTCTTAAACAAAAACTTGATATTCTAGATAGGTACAGTAAATTACCAAAATTGAGTCGAAGAAACGCTGCTTCTCAACTTGGCGTTTCTCAACCTCTCTTATGTAAAATATTGAACAACAAAGAAAAAATCTTGTCATTATCAAAGTGTAATGCAAATGTTGACAACAAAAGACATCGTTCTGGGAAGGATCCGCAAGTGCAATCAGCTTTGAAACTGTGGTTTAAAAATGTTCGCGAAAAAGATGCTCGAGTTGACGGCCCACTAAAGCGTCTAAAAGCTGAGGATCTTGCCAAAAAATAAGAAAACAGGATTTTAAAGCCACAGATGGATGGTTCAATCGATGGAAGAAAAGGGAAAACATTGTTTACAAGAAAACGTGTGGTGAAAAAAGATATGCTGATTTTGTTGGAGCTGAGGACTGGTTACAATACGAATGACCAAAGATTTTGGCCGAGTATTCTCCTAGCTGCATATACAATGCAGATGAAACAGGACTTTATTATCGTGCTTAACCCGAACATACTTACTTATTTAAAAATGAAATTGATAACGGGTGTAAAATATGTAAACAAAGAATAACTGTTTTGTGTTGTGTTAACATGGTTGGTCGTAAAGAAAAACTCTTAATTATCGGTAAATCTAAAAATCCACGTTGTTTTCAAGGTATCAAAAAGCTACCGGTTGAATATCATTAAAACTCCAATGCTTGGATGACATCAAAAATTTTTAATGAATGGCTGACGAAATGGGATACCAGCCTCAAACGCAACATTGTCCTTCTACTAGACAACTGCACTGCACAAAATGACATAAGCACTATGCTAAAACACATCAAAGTGATTTACCTTCCGGCCAATACCACATCAATTATTCAGCCATGTGGCCATAATTAAAAATCTCAAAGTTTTTATCGACGAGAGATGCGTGCTAGAATTATAGAAAATATGGATGAACTTCAAACCCTTACCTCAAATGAATTGGCTAAAAAAACTTCTTTACTCGATGCTATTCATCTGATAGCAAAATCTTGGAATGGAGTTTCTGAAAAAAACTGTGAAAAATTGCTTTAGAAAAGGTGGTTTTTTTGTTGAAGAAAATCGAGAGCAAGCTACGTCTGAGGAAGACTCTGAAGAGAACTTGAAGCCTTTCGATTTGTCCTTAAAAGAATATACTGAGTGGATGGAAGTTGACGATAGTATTGAAACAGCAGCGGAAATGACAGAAGACGATATTTGTGAGGTAGTTGCTTCAACATCAAAAGTTACTGAAGAAGAAGAAGGCACCGATGATGACGAAAATGATAAATGTGTACCGCAAAGATCTAAGCAGGAAGTTCACAAAGCTCTTGAGATTCTAAGGCAGTTTGTTCAACAAAAAGCAGAAAATTTCAACAAACATTATGAATATGAACCATTTATAAACAATATTTTACAAGAAGACTACAGACAGTCACATATAGAGGAATTCTTCGAGAAAAAGTCAATGTAAATTTGAAGTGTAAATAAGATTGAAGTGTTTTATAATGAAGTTTTATGTGTTAAAATGTTTTGATCAAGTGTTTTACGTAGTTCTATATATTTTTTTTCAATTATGCTAGATTCAGTGTTTTAAAAAAAATCTACATGAATACAGTGGAATAAAATAAACTGACATGAAATATGCCCACTAATTTTAACAAGTAGAAAACTAAATTACAGAAATTCTACTACTGTACATAAAACTGTCCGGAATAGCATCAAAATTTGTTAAGTACAGTTTAATTATAGTGTTACAGGATTAGAATTACTTAATGTAATGATAGGCTTACATATCAATCAGAACAAACAGTTGTGGCAATAATACAGTGAGTTCAATGCAGTACGGCTGTAGACTACATCGTGATTAAGCGTTCGGTTATTGTTATCGTTCGGTTATTGTTATCAAATATGCTTCTGACAAATATGATCACAATAAGCGGCGCTGACTGTATTAGGTGTGCTGCAACATTTGATACTTTTGAATTTTTGTTTTTGAATGCTGTATAATGTTCTTCAAATCTTATTTTAAATGATCTGGTTGTTTTTCCTATGTTAAATGCATTGCAGTCATTACATGTAATTTTGTATTTCCTGATAGGTTATGTTTTTCTGTATTTGTTTTGTGGTTTGTGTTATAACTACAAATCCTACTATTAGAAAAAAAAAAATTATATTTTAATGGAATAATGAAAAACAAAAGTTTACAAAAGTCGTTTTAAAACAATATTAAACACATTTTATTTACTAAAAATACAGAATGTAAGAAACGAATGAGTTGTAGAACAAGTTTTTAATAAAATTAAAGATTTGTTACAAAAATATGTATAGAGAACACAAAGATAAAAAAAGGTCACATGATCACTTATGTATCGTCAAAATGATGATGCAAGCTCTGTTCCACTAAGACGCATGCAAAATTTAGCAGCGAAACTGTGCATCTAACATCGGTTGTTGAAGGTATAAAGGTAATGGGAAGATGGATGCGTGCGAACCGCTCATTTGTCAGATACATAAATTTTTGAAATGGTGTGTCGTCATTTTGAAGAGGTATAAGTTATCTAGGGTTTATAATATTTTTTAAAATTATGACATACATTTTTATGAGTTAAATGCAAAAAACAATTTTATACTAGAATGACTAAATACCTGGATAGCCATTGCTGATAACACATTGAATATACTTCGTTCAAGTTCTTCTGCCTCAAGAAACCCCAACAGTTTTTTTAAATATTTAACACCAGTAGAATGCTGGAGAATAAATAACGATAGTAATGAAAAGTCAATTAAAAAGGCTAACTTTGTTTCAGACCATTTTTGAATTTTACCTACAACAGGAAATTTACAGATTATTACCATTATAACTATATTAAATACAGTAGAGTCTCGATATTTCGAGCTTCCGTTAAATTCGAACCTATTTAATCCTTTTGAAAAAAAATGATGAATCGTGCTTTCAAGAAATTTTAGTCATATGCTAAGGAAATGTGTCCGACTTCCGAAATGTTACATCTATGAAATGTAATGTTATATCAATACATAATGATAAGAAAATGAGACAGGCTTCCAAAAAATAGTTATATATTAATATGGTATGCCAAAGAAATGAATTAAGCTTGCAAGAAATGTTCAATTTCAACATGGCATGCAAAAGAAATGAATTGGGCTTCCAAGAAATGTTCTATAAACTTATTTAGTGAATTTTTAATTATCTATATTTTAAGGGTTCATTAAAACTCCTATTTTTTCTAATGCACAAGAATGTATTTCCATATAATCCAAGTTTTCGGTAATCCGAGAAGGTCTTGGTCACATCTACCTTGAATTATCAAGACTCTACTATAGTTGAAAAACAAAATCAGAGAGATAAAAAATTATACATACATATTTTACATAAATATTAATAGCTATTGAAAAAGTTTAGACGTTCAGACTTTTCCTTCAGTGTTTACAAATATGATCATTTCCAATGTCTTTTTTATTGAACACCAACCAAATTATCATGTACATAAAGAACATCAAGTCATTCCATATATTCAACATAGCTCAGCCACAAGCATGAGGCAAATTGCTTATTTCACCAGTTTAGCATGAAATAAAATCTTTGCAGTTTTTGTACATCTTTAAGTTTTTTCAAAATTAATAATTTTGGTATCACTTGGATAGAAAAACCACTACTTACTAATATTTTTCAGCAAACGTGTTTCGTACTAAGTCAGTGAAAAACATGTCTGCTGAAAAATACTAGTAATTAACGGTTTTTTTTTTTGTTAAGTGATACCCAGAAGTAGTAAAAAATGTTGCACATTAATTTTTTTTAAAGTTTATGTGTGTTATGGGTCTCAATTTTCTACAAGTTTAGTTTACAAATTTTATGATTTTGTTAATAACTTAAAGTGAATGTACTTCAAACCAAAACATAGAATGTTTTTTGTAGCTAGGTTTATGTATTTTATTAGATAATTTAAAAATTATTGTAGCTGCAGGTCTGGAACCTGTTTCATTCAGTTTGTTAGTTCCTCTTACATAAAATATTTTAGATTTTATACCTCAAATAATGACCAACAAATTTTAGGATTATCTCATTGAAAATGAAAAAAAATTTAGGTTTTACAAACTAAACTGAATTCTAAACCAAATCATTTGCAGCAGCAACTCGCTAACAAAACGTTTCCAGACCTATGTTTATGTGAACTCTTTTTATTATTTTCACTTAAGGAACCTGAAAAGTTTCCACATTTCTTCCTGGGACGTCTGTATATACTGGTTAGTTCTGGTAGAGCATAAACCTATTGACTTAAATCTGGAGAACAGGCAGGCCAAGGGATTTTGCAATTCCTGTTTGATGTCTTGGAAATGCGAGTTTCCATTGGAAATCCATTAAACATTAGCATTATGACTTGTTGCACCATCTTGCTGGAAGTGTTCCTTCATCCTGGTGGAACGGGAGCCCATGGAGGTATATTAAACCCATGACAGAAAGTGCATTGAGCACCAACCAGACTATCCACTTTTTTGTAATATGGCTTTACATCAAAGATATTGCACACTTGACCAATGCTCCATGGCTACTGAAATATCCACATATCCTCCACTCTCATAATCCCTTACTGTGCCTGCCAGTTGAAGTCGAAATTGTGCTGTTTCATTACCTCACCTTTTTTAAGAGTATGAGAAATTGTCCAAAATGTACAGGCCTAAGATATTCTAAATAGCAACTTATTTTCTTCTTTTCACCATGAAACACTTGTGTCTATCAATACTTGGAAATTACCATTGCTAGTTTGATTTAGGGTTGGGATGAGTCCTAATATTTATAGGAATATTTTTTCATGCCCCGTTGTATTTTTCTTCAAGTGTCCTTCTTGGTTATCAGGATCTTGAGCTCCTAAACAATATCTTTACACTTTCAGATTCATTCAACCATATAAGTCATATCTTAATTGTTTACAAACACAGTCCGATATGTTATTTACAATATAAAATTACGACAGACAAACAAAACTACAGCGAAATTAACAAACTTTGTAATAATGACCACACTGTCATGGTCGCTTACATGGGGAATAAATTACCCATCACTCAGCAGACATGTTTTTAAACAAGCATATACAAAAAACTTTAAACTGGCATATACAAAAAACCACCAGCCCTAAAAAGCTAAAATTGCACCTATACAATTTCTAAAACGAGGGGAAAGGATCTACAGTAATACCCTGTACTTAGGCGATAGATGGGACCAAGCGATAAACGTGCAAATCAAATTCACGTAAGTCAGGGTATAATTTTACATATACTCACATAGGAATCATGTTTAATTGGGACCAAAGACTAACGAAACTAATAATTTAAAAGACAAATGTGAATGTATTAAAATCTTAAATACATAATACAACAAATTATTATATTATATACATACATATTGCAAAGAAGTAACTAAAAAGAAGTTATTTTGACATAGAAGGCTAGTAAGGCATCATGAAATCTAGTAAACTCGTTTGAAGAATTTTTTTGTTTTGTGGCAGAAATATGCTCATTGTTGGAGTTATGTTTTCCAAAATTTGTAAGCCTTGCTCAATTAAACTAATTCCTTTTATCAAGTTTCTAACCGTCATTTCATCTTCTACGTCAACTGGATCTAAAGAATCTGCTTTTTTAAGGTCTTGCTCTTGCTCACCCATTTCTATGAGGTTATAAATTAATTGTCAGCTCCTAGTTATGTAAATCCAGCAGTTCTTGAGCATCATCATTATCCACTTTTAAATTTAGTTGTCTGGCAAACCGACAATAACATCAGCAATTTTACCAGACTCTGGCACTGATTCCCCTTGAGTTTCAGTGGCGAAAAAAAGACACACCTTTATCCAAATGCTATTCAAAGTTTTTTGTGAAATTTCATTTCAAGATTGTCCAATGATTCTTAAAGCATCTAAAACATTGAATTGTTTAGAAAACTCTTCAACAGAGAGCTCGTTGTTCTGTCTCATAGCTTTATGCAGATGTGCAAATGATTTTCTTGTGTAATAAGCTTTAAATGTGTTGATTACTTCCTAATCCATTGGTTGAAGCAAATTATTTGTGTTTGGTGGCAAAAATATCACTTTCACTAGTGTCGAAATTAGTTAAAGTAGTAGGAGAATGGGCATAGTCAATTAAGGAATCTGTGTAGACCGACAGTAATGTTCGTTTTGAGGTAAGAAATGATGACCAAACCAGTCCTCAAAAAAAAGCACGACCAAGCTAGCTTTAGAAATATTTGTTCATGCCCTTGAATTTTCTGAGCAATAAACTATGAGAGATTGCAGCTTACAGTCAACAGCTGTATTTGCGCCAAATACCACTGCCAATCGGTCTTTGGTGGCCTTAAAACCTGAAAATATTTTCTCTTCGTGAGCTATTTAAGTTCTCATATGCATTTTCTTCCAGAACAGGCCAATTTCTGCATAACGCAGACAGCATGAATTAAAACCGCGTAACTTGGGAATTGTGTAAGACAAGATAGTGTAAGTCGAAGTATTACTGTACATAGATATTCAAGGTCAAGAGTAGTAGTAACCTTCTGAGTAAATATAAACATTATGCATGGGTAATAAATTACTTTGCATGACAGTGAAGTGTTAATTATAGGTGTTGTCATGTAAGCTGGCACTTGGACCTAGCGTGGCACTATAGGTGGGGGGGAATTAAGTAAAGACCTCTTTGCAAACATTTAAACGGATGTAGACATACATAATTTACAGCATTTTGTATTTTACCACTCCGAGCGCCTTCATGAGGGCCATGAGGACAATTGATGCAACAAGTTTTTTATCTAGGTTAGTACAATTGATCGGCCAAGTGTCAGTTTAGGTATAAATACCTACAATGTAATTTACCACAGAAAATAGATAAATGCAAAAAAAGAAATTACTTGTCAAACTTTAGCCCAGTGATGATGTGATTTTATAGAACTAATGTTGTTTCATATGCACGTGGAGTAACTAAAAGTATATATTTATTGATTTATTTGGCAAAAAAAAAAACACTCCTTATTGGTACTTCTTATTGAAACATCAGACACGTTTCACATTCGGTCAGTGTATTGTTCAGTGCTGCAAGTTACCAAGTATTATTTTGATCAATTCTATACAAATAAAAAGAAAATTAATCATTTATACTATTACTACTTTAAATTAACAAATTCAATTTAACAAATCAGGAAATGATAAGTTCCTTGACCTATCCACCTCATATACAGAAAACCGATATGTTGAATATATACTATAACCCTATGAAACTTCTGCACATCATGTTCTTCTCTTCAAACCATCGTTCTAATATATAATTCAAGCTTACAACTACATAAAACTCCAAAACCATAAATCTAAAAACATCTACAACAAAACAACCTAGCAGATTATCGAAAATACATAAATTAACATTAACTAATACGTCTTGTAAATTTGACCACGTCCTAGGAGCACATTTATGATAACTAATACTTAATGTTTCTAAATCACCTTTAGAGATGTTATTAAAGAAATACATTCTGAACAATAATAAAGTGATTTTTAATGTTGTAAACCATAAATAGTGTTCATCACTTAAACAATAGTTTATGACTATCCGAACTTTAATTTAGTAAATTTGTTAAAACTTCCTGAGACAGAACGTTTTCGATCGCTATGTGCCGATCTTCATCAGTGTTTTCTGCTTGGATATGTTGGGTCAAGCGGTGACAGTTTAACCCTACAGTGAACGGGCTGGTTCTGTGAGACCCAAATGTTTCTATATTAGGTTATTTATAAAGTCAGTTGTATTTTAGATAGCTGGTTTCCCGTGTACCTTCCCAAAATAGTCCACAGATAGCGATAGTATTGTTTATTTTGCCATATTGACTTTTAGTCATCATCTGCCACACGTTAAAGTACAGTGTGGGTCAGTTTAGACCCAGCCCGTTCACTTAAGTGACTTTTTTTAACACTCACCAATTATTGTTTTATGTTACTTTTTTGTTATTTACTTAAAGTCTGTTAGAGTATTAACATGTTTCAAGAAGTGTATAGTGTAGTGCTTTTTTTTATCAGTATTTGTGGCAGAAAAGTGAAAACTGAGAGGGAAATTGAGCGTATTTTATTAGAGGAATTATCTGAAATTGAATTAGTTGACTCAGGCGCAGACCCTGAGTTTCAATTGTACAGTGATCATGACACAAATAGTGATATTGAACTAGTAGACAATGATGAACTTGAGAATAACTCAGTTGGTTATGTGAGAGAACTCAGTGAGGAATGTGATAACCTACACATACCTGAAGGTTCTGGTGACTCAAGTTCAACACCAGCAGGTATACCTGCTTAACAAAACAGATGCTGTAGCCCTTCTTGACCATTCCGGCTCAGCAAGACAACCTACCACGAGAGATTTGGCAGTTAGCAACTAAATTTTCGGGGATGAAGCTAAACCTAAACAGAATCCTGCTCCAGGCAAGCGTGGAAGATGTTCCTTGTGTAAAGGCAACAAAACAAAGTACTTTTGTAAAGAGTGTAAAGTTTGGTTATGTCTAGGCCACGCTGAAATGTTGTGTAGCAAATGCTGGAAAAAGTAAAACTTTGGAACTGTAAAAAAACTTGTTTCTTTCAATTTTAAGTAATTGTTAATTTTTTAATGTTAGAACTACTCTTAAATAGTGTGTGTAAAACTACGACAGTATTTTTTTTCAACTTTTAGCTTCTTAGTGTAATTTTGATAAAATTATTGCAATTCTTTTGAGTAAAATGTTTAAAAAAGTAAATAAATAGTTATGAATATTTTATAGTAATATTATTGTGTGAATGTAGCGTTGAAATACTGAAAACATTCCAAGAAGTAGTATAAAAATATGTTTGACTCAATAAAAATTGTTTTCAATTTTTTACTGATATTTTACTTTTTGGGTCTGTGAGACCCAGCCTGTCTACTTATGTAACTTTTATTTGCCCGTTCACTTTAGGGCTAAAGGTAGGTTTTCGATAGTATCAAAGAGTATGTGTGATTTGTATTGTGTTTGTTCGTTTAATATGTTTGTACTTTGTGTTATTGTGTGTCTGTAAATTTCATATTGTTCTAGTGTGTTGAGATGTGGTCCTTTTTTGTTGATGTGTAGGATTTCTAGGTTATGGTAAATATCTGTGTATTTGTGTCCTGTTTCTTTTATATGATTGTAAAATGTTGAGTTGGTGTTCTGTTTGTGTTCCTAGATTCTACAGACAGGGAAAACAAATACATCACAATACCACTCAAAAACAAAACAACAAACAAAATAGCCCGCAAAATTTCAAAAAATAGGATACAAAATAGCATACAAAACTAATAACAAGTTACAATACAAAGTACAACACAACACCAACAACAAAGATAAACTACAAGCACCAGGCGTATACAAACTGAACTGCGACGAATGTAACAAATTCTACATTGGACAAACGAGTCGCAGCTTTAAACAAAGAGTCTATATAAAGAGAATATGAAATTTACAGACACACAAAACACAAAGTAAAAACATATTAAACGAACAAACACAATACAAATCACACATACTCTTTGATACTATCCAAAACCTACCTTTAAAACCGTCACCGCTTGACCCAACATCTCCAAGCAGAAGACACTGATGAAGATTGGCACATAGCCATCAAGAACATTCTGTCTCAGTAAGTTTTAACAAATTTACTGGATTAAAGTTCGGATAGTCATAAACTATTGTTTAAGTTATTAATAAGATTAACGGAATGTAATGGACTACAAAATTCAAGAATTCATAAATAGTGGTTAAAATTACATTAAATAAGGCATATATAATGCAAATGTAATCTAATAATATTAACAAATTTTTTTATTATTTTTTCAGGAAATACTTCATTATACATTACCATAAAGCAATATTAATATAAAGTAAAGTAAAGTAGCATAAGCAATATTAAAATAAAACAATGAAATATCTCGTTTAGATAGGCTATGCATGTTTTGTAATGCAACTATTTGTGAAGTTAAGCCATTTACTCAAGTAATGCATCAAATAGTTACAATAAATTATGTAACTTACTCTGCTTGCTCGAATTTAGGTTGGGGTTAAGGAAGTTATTATTTGCTTTATAACCAACTTATTCCAACAGATACTTTGTTTCTAGATTGTAGAATAAGTATATCACAAATAAATGTATAAATAGGGTTCTGCTTCACAAACAAGGTTTTTATTTCTCGTTTCCATGTAATCGATTTTCAGCTAAAAAATTTATACCAGGCAATGCAACAAGTCTTCAGGAATACAAAAAAATTATAAAAACTTCCGCTCACAAACATTGAACATTTTGGAAAATAGCAATTTCCCCCTCCATCCGTACCAAAATTAAAATGTTCGGTTAAATTTTGTTTGACATAGTAATTCGACAAATGCCTCGAAATGTGAACTTGCATTGACTCGGCAAATTTCATACTGCTTTCCACGGTAAGTTCTATTGTTTCTAGGCCTAGTTAGAAGTAAAAGGTGTGTAAATATTCAGTGCAATATTTTCTGTTTTCCCTATGGAATAGTGTCTGTGTTTGTTTAGACCTTTGTCTAATTGTTATCTTGTTGTTAGAGTCTTTGTTTAGAGTAATTTTGTGACTTACTATAGTAAAAAATAAGATGTGTGCGAGTTTCATATTTGTATAAAGTTTGTGTGCCTGGGTAAATGTGATAATAGTGCTTTGTTAGTTTTTTTTTCAAAATTTGTAGTTTTTTTGGAGTCAACATAAAATTTAATTAAATTTTGGAAATCATTGTAAAAAAATAAATCAATAATGTTGAGTTAGGGTTGAAATGCAGTACTCCGGCACTATACGATATTTTGGGAAATTGTTCAAAACCACCAAATTGGACGATATCCACAAGAATTTTTTTAAAAATTGAAGTAGGAAAGTTACTTTTTTTCAATTTAAAGTAGGGTAATAAATTCAGTGCGGATGTAGAAGTTGTGAATAGGCGCGGAGTGATACTTACGTCACAGTGCTGCGCATAAGGTTGTACGCATTTTCCGCGGTACGTCACGCAACCTTACGTGTGTAGATATTTGAGAAACAACTTCTCCAGTTAGGATAGATTTGGTCTTAAATTTATACAATACTGTATACCTATATTAAAATTTACCGAAAAAGTGTCAAGTCAGGTTAGGTTTGGTTTTAATTTTATACATTGAAATTCAGTTGTAAAATCACGAAGCATTTGCATAACTCTGCGCCTATTCACAACTTCGCCTAATTTTTATACATATATTTAAATATACTTATAAAGTCTCCAGTTAGGATAGATTTGGTTTTAAATTTATACAATACTGTATACCTATATTAAAATTTACCGAATAAGTGTCAAGTCAGGTTAGATTTGGTTTTAATTTTCTACATTGAAATGCAGTTGAACATCACGAAGCATTTGTATCACTCCGCGCCTATTCACAACTTCTACATCCGCGCTGAATATTTTACGCTACTTTAAATTGAAAAAAAAGTAACTTTCCGAGGTCAATTTTAAAAAAATTCTTGTGGATATCGTCCTATTTGGTGGTGTTAAACCATTTCCCAAAATATCGTATGGCGCCGAGCTTCTGCATTTTTACCTGAATTAGTAACGTTTTACACAACCTATGGTAGGGAGAATTTCTATTTTCCAAAATTTTTAATTTTTAGTGAGTGCATGGAAGTTTTTATAATTTTTTTTGTATTCCGGATGACTTTTTGCATCCCCGGGTTATAGTTTATTTTTGGATAAAACCAATTACATGGCGATGGGAAATATATACCCTATTATGATAGATTGAGATCATTAAAACTGTCATTGTTATTATTACAATGACTGTCAAAAAAATAACGGAGTTAGGTTAGGTAAATTAGAGGAATCAATCTCAACAATTTTGATTTTTTTTTTTTAACAATCATGTTTGAATATTAATTATAAGATTCTTCAAATATATAAATATTCATTACAATAATTGTTTAAGTTTTTTTAGGCATACTACTTACCATCCTTGGTAGCCATACCAGTTGTTTTATTTCTATATTTTATTTCCGAAAGAAATGTAGTAAATTGAATCATAGTCATACTTGAAATAATCACTGAAGTCATTAACAAAACAGTAAGTGTACATACTTTTAAAGCTCCCATTTTGAATGTTTAAATTTAAAAGTAAAGTATTTTTACTTTTGATGTCGAATTTTTAAATGCAAACAGTAGTACCAATCACGAGCTTTAATAAAAGTATCCAAATACAATTAATTTACCTACAGAAACAATATTTTATTATCTGATCAATGCAAGTAATTTCCTTATACTAAATTTACCCTTAATGGGCGTGGTCAAAATACGATAAATCAATGATTTCAGACTAGAGAGAAGATTCCATCCCAAAGTTAAGGGATGTCGCATTTAATAGAAAAAAATACATTCATTGTGCTGCCTTCAAGGAGTCTGGTTTGGTAACTAATCTCATACATTGGCTGATAAGTTATGTTACTCTTATTAATATGTACTTGCTGGTTTACATATTAATTATGTACCTAAATAAAACTAAATGTTCCGTTTGTATAAAATATTAAAACTCCATATTCGTCACAGAATGCTTTGAAATGTTGATACATTTCATTTGAATTTGCTGTATATACATACCTAAATTTAATTTATTCCAAGTGCTAACATGCTTTTTAGGTTCTACAAAACAGATATGTAAAATATTAGAATTATTATTTGTAGGACCATATCTTTAAAGTTTGTGCATGTTATAATATACAATTAATATTACGGAGTTTCAACATAGAAGTTCTAAGAAAGTAATGGACAACACATAGATTTTCCGGAATATCGTGACGCTCGGCTACGAGAAGCGGCTGTAGAAGTAATCAGCGACCAGGGTTTAGCCATTAATTTACAAATTAACGTTGGCTCGCTATCAATGTTAGTTGAAAATGGTGATCCAATCTAGATATTATTCGTTTTATTTTTTGTGATTATTTTTAAAATTAATTTTTGCAAGTTGTATCAATTTCTTATTTTTGTTCCCATGTTTACACTCTAAGTTTTACCCTATTTCAATATTACATAGAATTATTTCTCATATTCATAACTGAAGTCAATTTCCTTTAATCATCTTAAAGGGGTATCTGTGAGGGTTAATTGTAGCATCTTGGTTTCATTAAGAAATACATTTTAGATATTTAGTGAATTGTTGGGGGAGAATATGGATTATATTAGTAAACTATAAACACTTACCAATAATCACATCTCGATTCCACACACATGCCATCATCCTCGTCACATCTGAGTTGTCAATGCCCTCACTGTCATTTCCAATGTTGATTACAAATCCCTCAGTGATATCCATAGTAGTAGAATGATCCATTGATCATGTAGTTATCTTCAGCTTAACGAACATGTTGAATTTTCTGTACCCATTCATTGTTTGTGTTGTTTACTTTGTTTTTCACCAGCTCAATGCAGTCCTTTAAAAAAATGTGCAATTTTTTTGAAGCTACATGATTTTTAATTGAAGCGTGCTATTTTTCTGACACTGAATGACTCTTTTCAATTACGTTCAGGTAAGGTGGGAGCCACAGTAAAAGAATGGGTATTTTCATGTGCTTTAATTAGTGCATAAAATTCGGGTTTTAGCATCTTCTCATTAACCCTAGAAAGCTAATGTACAGTCTGCCAGACAATGCGTTTTTGTCATTTGCTTCCCCCTACCACATCAGTCGTTGCTGTACTTTCACATTCCTTTTACCTTCAGTTGGCCTTGAAACATGGACGGAGAGTCTTTAAAACATAGTTCTGCATGTTTCATCAGTGTGTTGTAGTTCTCGAATCGTCTCACAGACAAAACATTAGCTTTAACTTGACACTCTTGCAGTTTCATAGATAAAATATTTTCCTGACCTGGCTGGGTGTGAGTTTACATGATTTTCTTACCTTACTGTGTAAATATTGATTTTTAAATAGTATATCATATAATAATAGTGTAAGGGTCTACGAGTGTATCATTTGGTTAGGTTTTAGATTTTTTCATAATGAATAAAAATATACTTTCTGAGGAAGAAATTTTAAATTTGATAAATGGATATGAATATCTTAGTGAATATAAAGGTAGGGAAAGTGTAGGGGGTGAATCGGATCATGTAAAGATTAAAATAATTGAAGATATTGATGACTCTGATAAAGACCCAGATTTTATATTGTAACCCGAACTTGCAGATAGCTCCAGTTCTGATGAAGATGAAAGCCCTACTGTATTTATAAACATGGAACTGCTGATCCTCTGAGTAATACAATATCTTTTGGACCTTCAACTGCTATGCAAAACGCTGTTGGTCTCTCTTAACAGTCAACTAGTAGAGCAAAATCTACAAATATAGCATCAAGTAATGTTCACGTTATTTCAGTAAGACATTTTGAGAGGACGAGGTAAAAAATGTAGTCAAAAGTGAACTTCAATATCATCACATCTGTCTAATAGATTTACATATCATGCAGCCAGGGATATTGATATTTTTGTTGAGGGCCAAAGTGCTGTGCCAGAAATCTTACTAATCCTAAAGTTATATTTTCATTGTATTTTACAGAAGAAATGAAAACAAAGATAACAGAGTATACAAATAATTGTATGAGAACCAAAAGTTAAAACTATACAGTAGAAAGCTTTACTACATTACAACTGTGTAAAGAAGAATTTTATGCTTTTTTTGGGGTTGCTATTGTTGACTGCAGCATAAAATGATAGCCATCTATCTAAAAAAGAACTGTTCAATTCACAGTTTTGTGGTGACAGATAAAAAGCGACAATGTGCTATGATAGGTTCGATTTTATATTGGAGTGTTTGAGATTTGTTGTTAAAGCACATTGTCGCATGAAGTACATCTGACCACAAGACAGATCTACAACAAATGAAAGAAGATCTCTTTGTGTTGATAAGAGAAGTTTGGAATATATTTGTTTCTGGCTGTTAAGGATTTCAGACTAGAGACCAGCTGTAAGGAGTCATACAAACCAGGATCCTATCTTACGATTGATGAGCAATTGGTGGCTACTAGAGGAAGATTCAACTTTTGTTGTACATGCCTAAAAAGTCAGCAAAGAATGACATAAAAATCGTCATGATGTGCGACACTAAAACACATTACATGATTGATGGAATACCATATGTTGGGAAAAAAATAAACTCTAGAGGCTTGCCACTAGCACAATACTTTGTAAAAGAGTTGTCTAGAAGTGATTGTGGTTGAAACAAAAACATAACTTTGGACAACTGTTTCACGTCAGTACAATTCGCTACAGAACTTCTGAACCCAGAGTACAAGCTCATAATTTTGGGAACACTACATAGAGACAAACCAGAAATTCAGCCTGAGATATTGACCACAAGTATTAAGACACAAATTCACAAAGAACCTCCTCATTGATCTCGTACAACTGTGGACGCAACATCGATTTCGTATCACTAACCTTCAAAGACCACTTCGCCATTCTATAGCAGATATTCTCAACATTAACATGCCAGGAGATTATCTGGATTTTCCACAAGAATAGGGTAGGAAAATTTGTTCCTATTGCCCCTCAAGCAAGAGAAGAATGACAAGGTTCTTCTGCCGCTGCTCCAGAGCAATGTGTGGAGAACAACAATCAAAGTGCGGTTACCAGTGCACTCAAAACATGTAGAGTGATTAAAAGACATTATATTTGTATCAACTTTTAAGTGTGTAAGTAATAAAAATAATTTTGTAATTTTTTGAAGTTCTATCTCATTGGAAATTATCAGCAGTGTGAGAGACTACTGTTTAGCTTTAATGTTTAGTGTACTACAGGAATAAACAATTTTTGTTGCCGTCTTGTACAATTACGGCATATTGGCCTTTACCTATAGGTGTTAACAAACCCTTATTGCTATCATCTGACCAGAAATGTATATTATTGACCGGCCTTCTTTGTATCTTTGCACAGCTAACAAGAATTATAAGGTTACCACTAAAGTATGGGATTGTTTGATGATTTTTTTAAGGAAATTGACATTTTAATAAAAAAAAGAATGATTTCATGCACTTATTAAAATATAAATAACTTGACTTTTTTTTTTAATCAATCATTTACTTTGAATTCAAATTGTTCATTTTGGCCTTGAAATTGTCAAAGCTTGAATTTTTCAAATGAACAATTTAGTAATCCAATCTAACATTATGTAGATAGGAAAAAGTTGTAACAAACAACTTACAAGCATACATATAAAACTCACTCCGCATGGATATGGAAAGAAATATGACTTTTGTTTACAGAAGTGTAGACCTTTATGATCCTTCGCAGGAGGATGACCTAATTAGGAACATTTATATTCATTATGCTCTCATATAGAAAGAAGGACAGGTAGGTGAAATAAAGGATTTAATACTTCTCTGATTCAGCAAAGGAACATGACTGGAATTGGGCAGGGTTACTTACCTTGTAACATTATTTTAGGCAAAAATGTTACATATTACAGCTGCATCAGAAAACAAACCAAGATATTAGTTTTAAAATAAAAATTTAAAAAATTGTAAATTATAATTCTATGTACTGTAATACTGGTTGAGACATGATTTCCACAAGCCTTTCTTTTATGAAAGCAGCTAACATTTAGAAATGCGCTGGGAAGTTGCGCAGAAGGTCAGAACTCGCTACGTATGCTTTAAACATCCCTTCTTTTCTTTTTGGTCTTCGAACTGAAAGCACGTCGCAAGATGTATAAAAGGGCGTAGCAAGAATAGATTTTGTTTTTTTAAACAGTTTTAATTTAATTTAAATTAAATATGTAAAGAAGTCTCTAAAGGTTTCCTTTATTATTTTTCAAAGAAATGTTTCATCACTGATTATTCAAATCTGGCAAGCATCCTAACCAACACATATCCAAAATGAATAATGGCAAGGTCTGATCAAGGAATCACGCTGTACAACATAAATTCCAGTTCCTGATAAGTTATGAATTTTATATAAAGTGATGTGAAATCAAAATTTACCTGGGGACGGCAAAATAGTACAAGTTTTCATATTTCAATAATGCAGGAAGTTATGATTAATCCGTAGGATGCAATAACAAATTTTCAACTGTTAAATAAATTAATTTGAAATGTATTTTATTTTATATAGAAGCAATCTCCTTGTGGATATCATATGACAATGCCACAAATATTAAAATAGTCAAAATATTTGCATAAATTTTTAACATGTTAATCAAATGTAAAAACCAGATCTAAAACAGTGTAAACATTTCTATGTATTTTCTTTTTTATCTTTTGTGTAAACTTTGTATATTAAAATTTGATTTATTTTATTTTGAAATAATTGGTAAATTTATTGAATGCACCATTCTCAAGTTCAATTTAGCTCGACTTTGCAGGTCACTTTATTAATTGTGTAACAGATAATTGCAATATTCAACACCTAAATTCCTTACGAATTTATCTAAATGCGTTACATAAATTGCGCAACTCTGATACTTAAATTAAATTATAAAGCTTAGTGCGTTCAGTAGAAATTTTAAAAATATTAATTTATGGCATGGACAAGAAAAGTTTACTGATTCGGGCAGTTGTGACTTGTTTTTAGAAAGTTTTTAGTAATTCGTAGTTAAATTAAATGTGATATGCTTTGTTTGAACAAGGGAAAGTAAGCCATGCTACAAGTATAAACAAGTTTTATTGATAATGCGTATTCTTAACAGGAAATGCTTGTTTGAACAAGGGGTGGATGACTCAGGGAAGCTAGATTGTAAAAACTCTTTTTAGAAAGTTATGCGTAGCACGAAATACTTTGTTTAAACACTCCAAGATTGCTTGTGTATTTAAAGATATTCTCTTGGTTTTCTAAATACTGACTATAAAACTTTAAAAATGTATTAAATTAAAATAATTTAAAACAAAAGTAGAGCTGTCAAATAAATAATTCTTTAAACATAATACAACTTTTACTTAATAAATTGTAATAAAAATAAAACTGTTATTGGATTTTAAAACCAATGTTTAACAAACAAGAAATAATTTTATAAGTTTTATTTTGGAAGTATTTAAATTTTTATAAGTTGCAATAGAGTCATGTGAAAAAGTCAGTTAAATTTTATATCTTTTTAAAATAATTTAAATTTTGGTAAATTTGAAAATATCTAAGTCTTGGTATTATAAAGAAGAGAAAATTAATAAGGAAAATAGGAGTGTACCTTTGTATGGAATTTACACCTAAGACAACACATAACACATTATGGGTCAAGAGTGCACCTTGGCATATAATTCATATTCTACATGAGATTGACTTGGACTATAATCTCAAAATACAAAGCACTACACGATTCAATGACAGTTGGGCATCAATAAACTATACACTATGACAAAATTGTCTATAAATGTGCAAACCCAGGATCCGTTTAATTTCACTTCTTATTTATAAATATTAAAGAGCTTACTAAGAATATTACTCACATTTTTGTTTGGATAAATGAAATGGAATAGAAATTTTAAGTGTAACAGCAAAATTAATTCCTTTGTCAACGTACTAGCTATGTAATTTCTAAATTCAAGTATGGGATTGAATTTAAAAATAAAGTTATTGGAATTTCAAAGAATGGGATTTGAAATCAAAAAAGGGTAAGATGTACTGAATACTGTAAAAGATAACAATAGGTTATAAGACAATGGTACAGGCTTAAATTTGTTAAATGAGAGTAAAGATTGTAAAGACAAATAGTGTTATGAAACAATATACTCAGAGGCAAATTGGTAATGTAAACAAACATTTTTTGGCTTACAGGAAGTAAGCGAATTCACAGATCCTATTGAATGGATTGTGAGGAAATGTAGCTAGGACAAATGATATAACTGTATATTTATATAAAAATATTTCACAATGTATATTGAGGTAATTATGTATTTGTATAACAGGCTTCTATGATTTAATCTAAAATTAAACGAAGAATTTCAACAAATAAATAAAAAGCAAGTTAAGAATAAATATAAACATTTTAAAATATGTATTTATATTGAAATTACTTTTGAAAATAATAGAAACAATTTCATTAAAAGTATTTTAAATCTAGGCAAGATTTAATATGGTTTTTGTTATGTGAATAGCCAATAAAAGTAAACTTCTTTCATTTAATCAAAAGTTTTTTTTTAAATTTGGAAATTGTAATAAATGGGTTTATGATATGTTTTTATAATGGAATAGATTTGTTGTTGTTAATATATGAGTTGAATTAATAAGTAGTTAATTAATTATTAAATTGAACAAAACTAATTATTTTGATAATAGAAATACACAACTATTTTTCAAGAGGGGCAATAAATATGTAACATTATTCTAGGGAAAAATGTTACATATTACAGCAGCATCAGAAAACAAACCGAGATATTAGTTAAAAAAAAATAAATAAAAAAAATCAGAAATTATAATCTACGTACAGTAATACTGGCTGAGATATGATTTCCACAAGCCTTTTTTTTATGAAAGCAGCTAACATTTAAAAATGCGCCGGGAAGTTGCACAGAAGGTCAGAACTCGCTACCTATGCTTTAAACATCCCTTCTCGTCTTTTTGGTCTTCGAACCGAAAGTACGCCGCAAGAATAGATTTGTTTTTTTTAAACAGTTTTAATTTAATTTAAATTAAACATGTAAAGAAGTATCTAAAGGTATCCTTTATTATTTTTTAAAGAAATGTTTCATCACTGATTATTCAAAATCTGGCGAGTATCCTAACCAACGCGTATCCAAAATGAATAATGGCAAGGTCTGATCAAGTAACCACTCTGTACAACGTAAATTCCAGTTAAGTTATGAATTTTCTGTAAAGTGATGTGAAATCAAAATTTAACTGGAGATGGCATAATATTACAAGTTTTCATATTTCAATAATGCAGGAAGTTATGATTAATCCGTGGGATGCAATAACAAATTTTCAACTGTTAGATAAATTAATTTGAAATGTATATTATTTTATATAGAAGCAATCTCCTTGTGGATATCATATGTCAATGCCATAAATACTAAAATAGTGAAAATATTTGCGTATTCTTTTTTTTTTATCTTTTGTTTAAATTTTGTATATTAAAATTTCATTTATTTTATTTTGAAATAATTGGTAAATTTATTGAATGCACCATTCTCAAGTTCAATTTAGCTCGACTTTGCAGGTCACTATATTAATTGTGTAACAGATAACTGCAATGTTCAACACCTAAATTCCTTAAGAATTTATTAAAAGCGTTACAACCTGACAAAGATATGGTATTTACTGGGACAAAAAAAAGGTATTTAATCTTCTAAAAGTAACAATGCAGTGATCTAGTGTGAAACACGTCTGCTGAAAAATAACAGTAACTAGTAATTCTTTTGCAAAATTAATACCAAAAGTGTAATTATAGAAAATACTCAAGATGTACAACACAAAAACTGCAAGTTTAAAAATATAAATTGTTGTGTTTGAGTAGGGTAACAGGAGGGACACCAAACCCTATTTAAATAGATACATCTAGTTCACGTCAACCTGTGAGTTAGATAAGGAATATAATTGCTGTACATCAATGACTTTTTTTATCCATCTTGAGATGTTTCAAAAAAGCCATTAATTTCTTAAAATTGTTCAAGCATGTTCATTTTGTATTAGCATCAGTATCTTCATTTTATGGTCAAATCATAAAACAGTGAGCAGGAAATTTGTTAAATATCAGACATAATTAAAGTGTGAAGGTTAATTTCTCTAAATGTGAAATTGATACAAATTTTCTGATTTCAAATTCTTTGCAATCAACAGATTATTTTTACAGGGTACAGTGGCTTAATTTCTTTTATCAAGTTATAAACTTTACTGTAAACAAAAATTGAAATTCAAAATACCATTCTAATAAATTATAAAACAATACCACAATAAATTAATATTAAATCAAATTTCAAACATTTCACAATAACACATCAAGTCCAAACAAAGTAGAATTGCTTGCAATCATCATGAATTCACTCATTAAATTACAACTTATTACTGCATGGTGAAACGGTTGTTTTGAGACATGTCAGTAAGTAAGTTTTAAAGTATTCACTTAGTTATGAAATAATTACTTACACTCTTGATTTTTTAGTCCATTATGTTTGGTGAAACTTAATTAATCACTTTTACATTAGTTTATGATCATCCAAACTTTAAATTTTGTAAAAAATTACTGAGACAGAACGCTTTCAATCGCCTAGTGGCGATCGTCATCAGTGGCTTCTGCTTAGAGTTGTTAGGTTAAGCGATAACGATTTTAAAGGCAGATTTTCGATAGTATCAAAGAGTATGTGTAATTTGTATCGAGCTCTATATGAACATTTAATGGTAGCCCGGCTCATTTCCTTTGATACCGTATTGATATAAACATTTCTTGGAAGTCCGACTCATTTTCTTTGCATACCATAGGGCCTAATGATACAAACATTTCTTGGAAAACCAACTCATTTCCTCTGCATACCATAAAGATATAAACATTTCTTGGAAGCCCAACTCATAATTTTCGTACAAATAGAAAGAAAGGCTCAAATTTAATGGAAGCTTGAAAAATCGGGACTGGAATTTCGAGACTACTGTACTTTCATATTTTACAATTTATAGGAAAATTATTTTAACAATAATTTGCATAGCAACACAATTCAGAAAAGTAATATTTTTCTCTAGAAATTCACCTACAGTATACTAAAAATTAAATTAATTAAAATACTCATAAAGTAATTATTGTAACAGTCACAATTGAAATGATTCAAAAAGTGTTCTTGAAGTAAAGTGAGAAAAGTGTTTTACTTTCTAGAGGTATGATAGACAAATCAATATTTTCCCAGAACTCTTCTGAAAACCTTTAATGTTACATAAAACAAGGTCAGCAATAGAGCTTATCTAACTATTACTAATGAAAACATTTGGTTAAAATACCAATTGAACATGAATATACATTTACTTATTAAAATATGCTAAATAAAATTTGTATACATATATTTGGCACTTTGAGAAAATACATTAAAATTGGGTAACTTACAATAATGAAAAAATGAGACCAAATAAAAACACTTTCTGATAGAATACATCAAAAGGAAATAACTTTGATTTTAACATATAATGACAAAATAAGTCTTTTAAAGTTAAAACAATTATTTACAATACATCAAAAAGAAATAAGTTTCATTTTAACATAATGACAAAATAAGTCTTTTAAAGTTAAACAATTATTTACAAATGAAAACTTTGTTTTGTTTATGGCAATATTCCTGAGACATCTTTGCTTTCTCAGGGATTAGAAAAATATTTATGGCAATATAAAATCTATAATCACAGTTCACCAGAGTTCACAAACCTATGCAATCTGTAATATTAAAAATATGACTAGCTATAAACATTCTCAAATAAAAAAAATGGGCATAGTAAGATTCAAAAGAGAGCTTCATACTCCATACTTTAAAGAATAATCACATGTTTTTAAAACATTAGGCAACCTAAAATAGAATTAAATTAATCAATATAATACATTATTTTTTTGTCATTTTAAAGTATGCTACGTTACTAAAATTTTGGTTTTAATCAAATTAGAGTGAGTTATTTACTCAACTCTTTCTAACTGACATTGACATTCTAAATAACTAAAAGATCTTATATTAGCAATGACAGGCTACTAGGAATTTTAGAAGGCAATCCTAATTTTAAACAGATCCTTGTAGAAATATAAATTGAATATAGGGCACAGTCAAAAAAACTATCATAAATAATATATTTTATGTACAGTAGAACCTCTCTAATTTGTAATTCTTTAAATAGTCACAATAATAACAAGCATCATCTGCAAGTCTGCACTGTCACATATTATAGGCGTCAGCCATCAGATAAGACTGATACCAGACACGAGTTATTTGATATTACTGAGAAAGTTTCTCAACACATCCTTTGTTCTCACACATCCCATACGCATGATAAAATATAGTAGAAAACTGCAGTAATTGTCTAACCACAGCACAGTAGACAGCGCTGAGTTACACTGTAGTTTATACAAATTGTACTCTACAGGCAAGTTTTTTTTCTTTTTTTCATTTCATAACATTTTCCAATAGTGATTATATAAGGAGGAAATTTCGAAATTATAAAAGTTCAACGTCGGTGATAAGTATGACATTCTACAACTGTTTCGAAAAGACGAAAGTGCAGTTAAGCTATCCTTAGGATTTGGAATTCCTAGAACGACCGTAAATAACATCAAGAAAAATGGCAATAAAATTGAAGAGTTTGTGGCAAAAATGGAGATGTTAACAAACAAAATAGAATTACAACGTCGATTCATATTCAATTTTATGATACAATGTTTATCTGGTTCTCCCAACAACAAAGTTAAGGTATTCTATTAAACAGCCCAATTGTAATTCAGAAAGCTTTGAATAACAATACTGTATTTGTTGAACGATGTAGTCCATTACGTTCAACAAAACTTAATTATTAACTTTTACTTTACTTTATGACCATCCAAACCTAAATTTATTTTGTAAGATCGTTCAAAACGAAGATTGCCACGGAGGGATCGAAAAATTTTGTCTCAGATTTTACAAAATAAATTAAAGTTCAGATAGTCATAAATTCAGAAAGCTTTGAATAACAATACTGTATTTGTTGAACGATGTAGTCCATTACGTTCAACAAAACTTAATTATTAACTTTTACTTTACTTTATGACCATCCAAACCTAAATTTATTTTGTAATATCGTTCAAAACGAAGATTGCCACGGAGCGATCGAAAAATTTTGTCTCAGATTTTACAAAACAAATTAAAGTTCAGATAGTCATAAACTAATGCAAAAGTGATTAAATACAGTATTTGCAATTAAAAACTATACTGTAGGCTCTTGTTTTTATAGTGTTGTCGAGTTTTTCAACCGATATAAATCATCTAAGTATAACATTAATTACATTACATACCTATGTGTTATGTTTACCCAGAATTTAATGTTAATTTTAAGACTTCCATAATCGTCTTTTTCTCAAATTCGCCACTCCCTCAGTCCCAAATGTGCCAAATTAGAGGTTCCACTATAGCTTCCAAGTCTGTTGATTCAGTCTAATAAAAGTAACTTTGATATTATATACTACTGTGCTTTTGGACGTTTTTCTAAAGTAGATTCAATTCCTTTCAAGCCTTCTGCCAGAATAGAGACAAAATATTCAGCATGCTTCAAACATTCCTGAAGATTTTTGCTTTCCTGAAAAAATATCGTTATATGAATTACTAAATTTATAGAAAATTATTAATAAAGAAATAAATCTTTGAGAAAAAACCAAACAGCTATTGTTAATTTATAAAATGCAGTGGGGGTTAACAAAACAGTTTATGTGAACCGAGATTTGCAAGAGTTGATGACTTGTAGTCCTAGTTTATATTTTAATGCTCAGCTGGAAATGGACATAATATCTAACTTTTATATAGTTGGAAAACTATATATAAAATGATATTCTTCTATTGCGTTTTGTTATTTATAGCTTGTATCTAACTATAGTTTTATTATTATACAAAATATCATAGGATATTTTAAAAAATTTGGGGTTTTATTAATTTCGATGCAGTCTATATAAATGATATGTTAGAACTATATATATATATATATATATATATATATATATATATATATATATATATATATATATATATATATTGTAACATTTTGAAGTAGTATATATATAAAAGGCACTTACAAAATAAGATAAATATATATAAATAAATTCAGTATGTAAAAAAATTACTAAAATATACCAGTAACGAAATGTAAACATAACCTAATTTCACTTGTGTAGAAAATGCACATGGCCACATTTTAGATCTAATCACAAGATTTTATATAAAAAGAAAAAAAAAACACACAATTCACTATTTATAAGAAAATGTATTAGAAGTAATTGATAGATAACAATTTGAATAGAACAATAGAACGATATAAATACACTTAAAACTTTCAAACGGCAAGCTAGTGAAATGTTCTGAAGTAAACAAGATGGGAGAACGAATTTGTGGAGTTGCGTGCGCATTGACCGGCAAAAGATATTCGTTTTAAATATTTCTCGTGGAGATATAATCTAAAACAGTTTGGGAAATAAGATTTAAATGCAATTGTTTTGCAAAGAAATTTAAGTGCAGTTGTTAAGAAGAAGAAGTGTATCAGAGGCGGTGAACATGACATCCGTAAAGCTGTTACAAGGAATAAACAAGAAAATAGCGGAAATTGACGACTTAGCCATTTTATTGCTAAAAAGGGAGCGTCAGTTAGTTGGGACAGAGCATTTGAACGAGGCAGACGTGTTTCAGAATTGGCTGTAGAAATTTTATTTTTTTAACTGGTGCGGAAAGTGCAGTATCGTATTCAAATCATAATTACAGAATAACATTAAGCCAAATCATTGAACTGATCGATTAAGAAGACATTATTCAGGAAATTATTTAATTAGAAACCAAATAACTTGTAAAAAAATTTTAGCTTGTAAGAATTGTAACTTAGATATTTTTTTGAAAGTGCCAACTCAAATTTTATTATTCAAAATTTAGAAAACCCACCTATTAACCCGAGATAAGGAGAGCTCAAGCTCAAATTAAAGTAATTAAATCAAATTCAATTAATATTAAAATTTATAACTAAACTTCTTGCTGCCATAAACAAATTTTAGACTTAGGCTAATAAAGCTTAATTTTTGTAATTCTTTGTGGATGAAATAAGACTTTGTAATTAGTAAGTGACTTTATAAAAGAAAATAAGGAATGTCATATTAAGATATTAAAATTTTTGTAACAAAAGCAGCATTGAATCGTTATTTCTTTTAACTTATAAATTTTTATTAAGACTTATAAAAGTGAATTTACCAATTATTACATTTGGCACACAAACGTGGGGCTCGATTATAAAAAAATTTAAGAATTAACCTTAAGGCACTTTAGATAAGATTATTAATTAAATATTTGTATTAATATTGTTTACTTTTCAGGACTTTGCAACCATAAGTCAATAATTTTTTTAATTTTCAAAATTTAAATAGCATAAAGGGGAATTTTGAAATTTTAGATAAAGAAATAAAAAAAAAAATGGAATCTGAAACAGGTACATATAATTTAAGGGGGGAGAAAGCGAAAAAAAACAGAAAAATTAGAGGAATATAACAAACATAGTAGGTCTAGGAAGGGTACAGCAATTGAGGAAGCTGCAAAAGGAAAATATGTGACATTAAAAGAAAAAATAAATGATAAAGAGGAAGAAGCTACAATAGGCCTAATAGAATTGGAAAAAGGGACAAGACTAGAAATACAAGAGACAGAAACGGAAGGCACAGATATGCCTATAGAAGAGAGTGAGGTGGAAACCCAAGTAGATGAGGCTAGGGGATTACCACTGATGCAAACCCAACAGAAAAAGGGAAATAATGAGGGTGTTGATTTAAGGAATATAATGAGGACTTTAATGGAAATGAGTGTAAACATAAATACAGGGAGAGAGGAAATGAATAGAAAATTTGAAGGGAGTAAGGAGGAAATAAAAAAAGAAATGAATAGAAAATTTGAACAGAGTAATGAAGAAATAAGGAAATTAAATAAAAATAGTGAGGAAATAAAGGAGGAAAATAAGGAGATGAAAGAAGAGATGAACAGAGGATTTGCCTCAAGTAGGTTGGAAATGGATAAGAAATTCGAAAGCCTAAAGGAAGAAAATAGGAGAATGATAGAGGATATGAGGGAACAGTTGAGAACAGAGAATAATGCTGTAATAGGAGTTATGAAAAGAGACTTAGAGGAGAAGATCAAGGAGAATTTTGAGGAAACAAAAGAAATAATAGCTGATGTGACAGAAATTAATAAGAAAGAGATAGAGAAGGTAGAAAATATAACAATACAGAACAGGGAAGAGTTAAGAGTTTTAAATAAGGAGATAGTGATTGAGAAAAACAATAATAATGATAGATTTGACCGATTGGAAACAGAAGGAAGGAGGAATAATGAGAAACAAGGGGAATCGACCCAGAGAATGGAAAAGGTAGAAAAGAAGGTGGAAGAAAGTAAAGGAGGAGAAGGCCTAAGGATCATACAAGTGTCTTGCGGGAATCAGGAGGAGATGCCCAAATTTAATGGAAGGAATGGTAACCCTATGGAGTTCCTCAAAAGACTGGATAGGTATGTGGAGAGAAAATTTGAATGTAGGACAGGGGAAAGATTTGAAAATGAATGGAGAGGAATCATAGATAGAGCTTTGGAAGTAGGAGCGGCTAGATGGTGGGAATCAATCAGAGAGGAGGTGGAAGATTTCGCGGATTTACAAGATAGATTTATAGAAAGATACTGGGCCAAAGAAATACAGGAAGGCATTAAAGAGAGAATGGAAAATGAAAGGTATATTGAGGGAAATGGAAGAGCCAGAGCAGATTATTTCATAGAAAGAGTCATAGTTTTAAAGAACATGACACCACCGCAAAATGAGGAGGAGATAGTCCGGAGATTAAGCCGGCATTTTAATGAAAGGATACAGTTGTCAAGAAGGGTGGAAAATATAAAAACGATCCGAGAGATGGAAAGGATGCTGAATGAGGAGGACATAGAGGAGAGAAATAAGGAAATAAGACAGAGAAACAGGGGACCATGGAATAGGCCTACCCCTAGAGAGGAACAGAATGGAAATAGATTTCCACCCAGAAGGGGTGAGGAAGGGATGAGACAGCAGGGAAATAGAAGATTTCCAGGACCAGGAGAATTGTATAGAAGGAATGAATATAGGAATGAAGGGCGGCCATATGTCCAGTTTTTTAACAGAAGAATAGATAATCATATGAGGGGGAATGTTGAACCAAGACCAGGGCAGGAAAATAATCGAGAAAATAGAGGAGACAGGAATTACAGAACCAATGACAGGAGCCAGAAGGAAGTAAATCAGATAGAGACAAGGAGATGTGTGGGGACAAGGAAGGAGGATGGTGCACATAGTCAAACGGAAAACTAGAGAACACTGGTATCATCGCCTTGGATCAGGAAAAGGAGCATCAAACAGAACAAATGAGGTTGCCAGTGATAAAATTTGATAAAAGCTCCTACGATAAAAATAAGTTAACTATAAATAATGTATTAATCAGTAGAAAATTTTTAGAACAAGAAGATGAGGAGAGAAATTATAATTTAGGAATTGAAAAAAAAATAATAAACCCAGAGATAGAGATTAAGATGGAAGATACAAGTTTACCAGCATTAATAGACACAGGCAGTAACGTAACATGTATCCAGGAGAAATGGATGTTAGAGAATAAAAATAAAATAGGAAAAATAGAAATCCTACCAATAAAAAATTTAACCATTCGGACTGCAACAAATAAGAAAACTAAAAAGATAAACAAAATGATCATGGTAATAGGAGAAATAGGAGGGGTAAAATATCCGTTCCAATGCCTAGTGGTGCCAGGCTTATTGAGAAAATTTATTATAGGTACGGATATGTTGATGGATGTGGAGGTACAACTTGATTTTGGAAAATGGGAGATGGAGTTTAAATATGAAAACAAATTATATAAATAAAAAATGAGTATAGATGGGCAGACAAAATTTAAAAGGGGGAGATGAATAATTTTGAAAATGAGATGGAGGAGGAATTGAGTTGTGATGAACAGGAAGGAATGAATGATATGGAAAAATGGGAAGAATTTGAAACTTTTGGAAACCAGAGTCAAAATTATATTAAAATTGTACAAGAGGAGGGAGAGATAAAAAAAGAGGATATTTTTGAAAGAATAGGGAATGAAGAGGTAACTGAGGAACAAAGACAGGAGATGAGTGATTTAATAGAGAAGTATAAAGAAGTATTTTCAGACCAGCCCGGTTTATGCACTGCATATAAACATAAGATTAAAGTTAGGGAAGATGTACCATTTTACCAAAGAAATTACCCAATTCCTACAAAGTACCAAGATCAGGTACAAGAAGAGATAGAGAAAATGTTGAGGTTAGGTATAACTGAAAGAAGTACTAGTCCATATATTAATCCAATAGTCCCAGTCATCAAAACCAATGGGAAAGTTAGATTATGTTTAGATGCAAGAAAACTAAATGAAATTATAATTCCGGATTATGATTGCTATAGAGGAATAAATGAGATTCTACACAGAGCAAAGAGAGTTAATTGGTTGAGTACCATGGACCTCACTAACAGTTTCTGGCAGGTTGAATTGGAAGAGGAGTCAAGAAAATATACTGCATTCCAACATAGAGGGAAAACATACCAGTTTGTTGTTACACCCTATGGATTGAAAACATCTCTAGCAGCATTGGCAAGAGCTATGGACAGTATTATGAGGGAGGAATTAGAAGATTTCACCTTAATATATGTAGATGATATAGTCTGTATGTCTGAGACATTTGAGGAGCATAAAAAACACCTACATAAAAAACACCTAGAAAAGATCTTCCAAATTTTTTTAAAAAACAACATGACCATTAAATTTGATAAATCAGAGTTCTGTAGAAAAGATATTTCATTCTTAGGGTATAGATTGACTACAAATGGAGTAAAAATGGATGAAGAGAAGGTTAGAGCTATATTAGAATTTCCCTCACCTAAAAATCCTCGACAGTTAAAAGGTTTTATTGGAATGGCTAATTATTATAATAAATTTATAGAAAAATATTCAGAATTTGTACAACCATTATTAAAATTATTATCTAATAGAAACAAATTTATTTGGACAGAAGAGGAGGAGCGAAATTTTATTAAATTAAAGAAAAAATTTTTGGAAACAAATGTACTTACTCACCCAGATTACCAGAAAACATTTTACCTACAAACAGATGCCATAGGAGGACACATCTATCAGATTGATGAAAAGGGGGAGAAAAAGGCAGTAATGTTTATGAGCCGCACATTAAAAGGAAGTGAAGTTAAATATTATACCACTGAGAAGGAATTACTTGCTATATTGTTTTGTCTGCAGAAAGCAAGACAGATCATCCTAGGAAGAAACATTGTGATCCAGACTGACCATCAGGCCTTAACTTTTATTAAGACTTTTAAAATTTTAAATTCAAGATTGCATAGATGGATATTACTAATGCAAGAATATGATTATACTATTGAACACTGTAAAGGAAAAGAAAATGTAGTTGCAGACCTATTGAGCAGGAACCCTTGTGACAAAAATAAGTTTGAAAGAAGAGACCAAAATTCAGAATTACAAATAAATTATATAGAAAGAGTTATGGATATGGAAATGTGTACAAAATTTAAAGAATTTAGTAAATTACAAGTAGAAGATTTGGAAGTTAGAGAAATAAAAGAAAACATTCAAAATTATCCTCAAAATTATAAAATTATTAATAACTTAGTATATAAAAGAAATAGGGAAAGTTGGAAAATAGTAGTACCAAAGGGAATGATTAAAGAAATAGTGGGTACTTGTGATGAATATTACCTGCATGCAGGAGCTAAGAAATGTCATACCATATTATCAGAGAGCTTCACTTGGAAGAAAATGGGAAAAAGCATTAGGTGAATTATTAAAACATGTAATATTTGTCAAAGAGCTAAAAATGTAACCCAAGGTAATTTTGGAGAGATGAAAGGGATCCAAGTGGAAAAACCAAAGGAGCAATTGTCAATTGATTTTATAGGACCATTTCAAAGAACTGTAGGAGGCTATAAGTATTTATTAGTAATTTTAGATGTATTTACAAAATTCGTTCAAATCTATAAATTGAAAAAGGCAACCACAGGGGAGGCAATTAAATGTTTGGAAAATTATATAGAAAAATTCGGGAGAGTAGAAAGAATACAGACTGATCATGGAACCCAGTTTAATAATAAGAAATGGCTGGAGTATATTAAAAATAGAGAAATGAAACCAATATTTTCTCCAATAAGGAGGCCACAAAGCAATATCGTTGAGAGGGTGAATAAGGAGATCATTAGATGTTTGAGAACATATTGTCATCATAACCATAGAGAATGGGGAAAATATGTAGAGGTTATTAACCAGGCAATTAATGAAATTCCTCATGAGACTACAGGATACACACCTAACCAGCTACAACTAGGAATTCAGGATGAAAGGTTTTGGCAAAAGGAAATAAAAAATTTAGGCTGGAGTTCAAAATTAATAAATTTAGAAAGACATTTAGAAATTGCTAGGAGTAGAAGTAAGAAGAAGGCTCATAAGAGAGCAGAGAAATTTAATAAAACTCATAAAATAGAAGAATTAAATGTTGGGGACAAGGTATTAGTAAAAGAAAATTGGCAACCACAGGGTATAAGAGGTGAGATGGCAAAATTATTTTATATATATGATGGACCTTATGTGATCACCAAGACATATGGCAAGGCGACTTATGAAATCAAAGATGCTAGAAGCAATAAAATTAGAGGAATTTTCCATATTAGCTTGTTAAAGAAATTTTATGAACCAAGGGAGGCACACCATGGAGAATCAGATAAATTTCAGATAGAACAAATTAAATAGTAAGGGAGAAGTCGAGAGAAAGGAAAATAACAAGGGATAATAAGATGGTAACAACAGGAATGACTCAGGATATAAAAGTATTAGGAGAAGGAAGCGAATGTAGGAGGGATAGATAACAAATAAACCGGAAATGACAATGGACCAGAAATAACTTAATAATTAAACAAACACTTGAAAAAAATAAAGAAATAAAAAATATATAAATTTAAATAAAATAGGAAGGGATGAACGAATAAGAACAAGGACCTAACCTACAAAACAACCTAGACATGCTATGACTCGGTTAGGCTAAAATTAAGAAAAAAAAAACACTGTGTCAGAAGATAGATTATATAGATAAATAAAAAGACTTATGATTGGAAAGATTCCATTCTATTAAAATTAAAATAAAGAAAGAAAAAGAAAAAGGTTATAAAATAGATTCTAAGAATCAGAAAATGATTAATGTACTAGATGTTAAGAGTATAAGAGCATTGTTGATTAAATGTTAATTGTTAATTTATTGTATTGTTAGGAGTTAGAGGGCAGCAGACAAGCAAGAAGGATAGAGTAAGAGTTTACTCCCAAAATGTGAAAATTGAGATAAAAAAAAGGAATTTTGGAATCAAAATTTTTTTTTATCTAAATTTGGGGACTATGTAACATTTTGAAGTAGTATATATATAAAAGGCACTTACAAAATAAAATAAATATATATAAATAAATTCAGTATGTAAAAAAATTACTAAAATATACCAGTAACGAAATGTAAACATAACCTAATTTCACTTGTGTAGAAAATGCACATGGCCACATTTTAGATCTAATCACAAGATTTTATATAAAAAGAAAAAAAAAACACACAAATCACTATTTATAAGAAAATGTATTAGAAGTAATTGATAGATAACAATTTGAATAGAACAATAGAACGATATAAATACACTTAAAACTTTCAAACGGCAAGCTAGTGAAATGTTCTGAAGTAAACAAGATGGGAGAACGAATTTGTGGAGTTGCGTGCGCATTGACCGGCAAAAGATATTCGTTTTAAATATTTCTCGTGGAGATATAATCTAAAACAGTTTGGGAAATAAGATTTAAATGCAATTGTTTTGCAAAGAAATTTAAGTGCAGTTGTTAAGAAGAAGAAGTGTATCAGAGGCGGTGAACATGACATCCGTAAAGCTGTTACAAGGAATAAACGAGAAAATAGCGGAAATTGACGACTTAGCCATTTTATTGCTAAAAAGGGAGCGTCAGTTAGTTGGGACAGAGCATTTGAACGAGGCAGACGTGTTTCAGAATTGGCTGTAGAAATTTTATTTTTTTAACTGGTGCGGAAAGTGCAGTATCGTATTCAAATCATAATTACAGAATAACATTAAGCCAAATCATTGAACTGATCGATTAAGAAGACATTATTCAGGAAATTATTTAATTAGAAACCAAATAACTTGTAAAAAAATTTTAGCTTGTAAGAATTGTAACTTAGATATTTTTTTGAAAGTGCCAACTCAAATTTTATTATTCAAAATTTAGAAAACCCACCTATTAACCCGAGATAAGGAGAGCTCAAGCTCAAATTAAAGTAATTAAATCAAATTCAATTAATATTAAAATTTATAACTAAACTTCTTGCTGCCATAAACAAATTTTAGACTTAGGCTAATAAAGCTTAATTTTTGTAATTCTTTGTGGATGAAATAAGACTTTGTAATTAGTAAGTGACTTTATAAAAGAAAATAAGGAATGTCATATTAAGATATTAAAATTTTTGTAACAAAAGCAGCATTGAATCGTTATTTCTTTTAACTTATAAATTTTTATTAAGACTTATAAAAGTGAATTTACCAATTATTATAATATATATATATATATATATATATATATATATATATATATATATATATGAAGTTAATATATTACTATTCTATATACTTGTAAAGTATTTACAATAGTAATATATTAACTTCATAAAGTCAGTGCAACAGAAAAATAATGAACAACGTAAAATATTAATATATATATATATATATATATATATATATATATATATATATATATATATATATATATTTAATAAATTTAAAATATTTCAAACACTTTTGATGACTGTTATACCACAAACATAATTAAATCACTCCCCACTGATTGCAATCCCTCAGAATTGAGAAGATGGGAACTATCATACCAGTGGTATACCAAGTCCAGAGAATCCCCTAACCTCAATATCAAACAAATCCAATAATTTTTTTTTTTAACTTTCCTATTAGCCTCATCAGACGTCCCCAATCTCTTTCCCCCTGACAGACTTATACAAACTATAATCACTCATATGCTCATGGAAACATTATATATATATATATATATATATATATATATATATATATATATATATATATATATATATATATATATATACCTTTAATCTGTGCATCTGTGACATCTGATTTATACTCTACACAATCTGTGATTACAACTTATATTTATTTTATTTCATTCTCTCATTTTTCTTTTTGTGTTTTCTCTTTGATTGACAAAGACCACTGTGTGGTTGAAATATATCATTGGTTAAATGCTTTTATGTGTTTCTATTTTAAGACTACAGAGTGGACTCTTACCAAGGTAAGTCTGTCAGTCTCCTACTCCAAATTCTCTCTCTCTCTCTCTCTCTCTCTCTCTCTCTCTCTCTCTCTCTCTATCTATCTATATATATATATATATATATATATATATATATATATATATATATATATATATATATATATATATATATCATACTTGTACTATTGTAAAGTATTTACAATAGTAATATATTAACTTCATAAAGTCAGTGCAACGGAAAAATAATGGACAACGTAAAATATCAATATATATATATATATATATATATATTTGACTCATTTTTGTGGAATTTTCCTTGAACTGAAACCTAAATTTATCATCCAGGTTTCAAATACCTTCAACAATTAGAGCTCAACAATAATAATTTGTTGATTCCATCTTCAGGTGAGCTACTAGTTTTCACTAAAACCCACTAGTAAATATTTTACAACCTGCCTATAGTAGCATTTACTTAAATTTGTTGAGGACAGCTGTTTCGAAAGATATATCCCATTGTCAACTCAGACCGTAACTCAATGAGTTGACAATGAGACACATCTCCCGAAATGGCCATCGCCAACAAATATAAGTAAATGCTACGATAGGCAAGTTGTAAAATATTTACAAGTGTTTTAATTTAATAGTTTGTTATCTAAGTTTCAATGTTGAATTGACACCATGGTCATACATAATACATAGACAAGCTTAAATTTGTTTTGCTTTTTTTTCAAAAAGATTTTGTCATTCATAACAGATAAAGTCATATTGAATGTATTAATACATGAAACAAAAGGGTTTCACAAAATAAATCATGCGACATAGGTCTAGCTGCGCATGCAACATATGCCTAGCTGCGCTACTATTGGGGAACTACAGATGACTAGAAGATTGAATTAAGTAAATCGTAACATATAAAAACAAAGAAATTATTAGAACAAACTTTGAAAATTAAATAAATACATATTATAGAATTACTCGATGTTATAAAAGTCCAGAAAACCGAATTAAAGAAAAACTAATGAGAATAGGGTCGAGATTAAAAATAAACAAACTGGTTGCTAGGACAATATGACTGTAATTGGGCCAAGATGACAAAATGGGGATACCAAGTCATTTCAAAAGGAAAAAGGTTAATTGTGGTGTACCCAAGCGTTAGTTTGAACCATACTGTTGAAACAGTGAGCTTTTTTTTGTTAGTGCTCAAAGAATTATGGCAAATATGGATTAAGTACACATCTATAGTACAAAAATGTGATCCGGAGGTGTTCCACATATTTGGGTTTTATGCTTAAATACCAAACAACGACTGATCTCATGACGATCAACAATAATAATGACGAAAAAAATACGATAATGTAATGGTGAATCAAGAACGTCGAACATCTATGGCATCAAACTTTGTAAACGTTTAGAAAATGCCATAAATTGTGTAATTTTTAAAACAATGTCAAATTTTGTTAACCCATCTGAAATAAAAATTCACAAAAGAAGAAAGAAGACAAGGATATCGGTTTATTAAGTGCCAGGCTAAAAGAACATGACTTCAAAAAAAAAAAAAAAATGCCTCCAAATGCCAAATGAAAATAGGCTCAGCGTTTTTATAAATGTTATACTTTCCTAAATTAAACTTTATTTTAACATAAGTAATTGAAATTCAAAATTTATTAAAGATAAATAGCATAAGAGAGATAAATTTCTATTTGGCTAATAAAGTAAAAATTTTTAATTTTCAAAATTGGTTCTCGATACAACCGTTTGGCTGTAATTGAAAGTTATTATTTCATAATATAATTTCAAATATGGCTTTCTTACATAACTTATCAATAGACGTTTTATTAGTTATAATTTATGATAAATAATAATTGTGTTAGGACAAATGTGTGTTATTATGAAACAAAAATTCAATAATCAGGGTTGTCAAGTAACATGACTTAATTTGATATTTGTAGTTTATAGTAGGTATGATAATATTATTCATTATTATTACTATAATAAGACAGATAATTTGTTTATATGAACAAAAAACAAAATAATAATGAATTTAGTGTAATCACTCTATAGGTTAGGTTAGTAAAGAGGTCTTCACCATACATTGTTCCTTAAAATGTACCAGCAGAATGCCTTAAAATGTAAATTAAATAAAACTTATTATGATATAAAATATTTAAAAAATGTAAAAGCAAATCCAATTGACAATAAGTTAATATAAAGAAGTACAAAAACCTGTACTTTAAAACAAATTATAAATTAGGTACTTAAAAAGGGTTATTAAATAAAAAATTGTTATACTTTTTTGTATTAACTTGGACAAAAACCACTACTTACTGATTTATTCAGAATGCGTTTCACACTGGGTCAGTGCATTGTTCAATGCTGTGAGTCAGTAACAAGACAAAAATTTGTTTTTTTCAATGGCATTTAGTTTCCTTTTATATAATGTTTCACTGGAGTTCAACTATAAAAATAGTCTTGAAGTAAAAAAATGTCCCTCAAAGAATCTGTGACCCCGATTGAAGCCTAAAAGGCTTGTAGGAGGCTAATTGGTTTTATTATAAATTCATGACTTAGTTCTTCTGAGAGATTTATTCCTTGAGATAAAGGTTTTGGACCACAGTTTTAATTTGAGGAATAAATCATTACTTTCCTATGGACAAGGTGTGTGAAACATTAACATCAAAGAGTGGGAGGCTGGATATGAGCTGGCCGGAGATGAGAGGAGTCGGTTTTTACAGGTAAGGTAAATGAAGGGTCTGTAGGAAGGTAACAATTAAAACATTCAAACCTAAGTAACCAATAATGTTGTTATTGAACTGAAATTTAAAGCTATGTAAAATCATATTGTAGCAAATATAAATTTAGTTATGGAGGGAAACTAAAATAGTAATACTTTTAGGTACTTTTTAGTCAAATACTGTATACTACTTAGATCAGATTAGCACATGGATTCAATACACACTAAAAATATCCCAAAATAATAATTTATTCCTCCAGATATCAATAACTTAATACAATTCACTTCTATTTGAACTGTTAAAATATAGCTGCTTGGAGTTTAAGAAATACTGCAATAGAGAACTATGATTTTCTGATAAATGAGCACACGTTGCTGACATTTTCTGGGTTTATGTAAACAGTATAAGGTATTAAAAGGTTTAATATTGTTTGATACTGAAAGTTACAATAATACAACTGAAAGTTATAAAGAAGTAAAAGAAAATAACTGAAAGCACTCAAAAACATTTATGGGCATCTATTAATTCACTTGAGGGAGACTGACCCTCTATTGGGTTTGCCCAGGGATGCCTTTCTGTTGGAAATCGATATAAGAGTAGAGATAATAACAATTGGTTAAAAGGCAAGAATAAAGAAAGTACATTAGACTCCTTTGGAACTAAAAACTGACTATATGTGGTAATTCAAACAACATGCAGATATATTCTTATGAAAAATGTCTGGTTTAATTAACGACCAATAGTGGTTTAGGCAGAATATTCAGATTGAATAGCATATTCTAAATGGATTTGAAAATGCAAATATTGAAGGCAGAGAAGATAGAGGTTTGGAGGAAAGGTTTTCGGTTTATAATCTGTCCTTGGGAAGGAAATTAATGAGACGAACAATTCCTACATATAAGTTCTAAGGATACTTAATAATTGTCATATTTACATTTTACACTCTACTATCAATATGAAATGCAGATATAAAATATAGTAAAATACTTTCTTAAAATGGAATAATTTATTGTACAAAATATCTACATTTTCTATGTACAATATCTACATAAATATCAGAGTGAGTAAAAAAAAATTCATTGATAAGAAACCGGACAGAACCCAACTAGGTTTCAAAAAGAGTGGATTCATCATTCAGATTTAATGTGGTTTGTGTAGAATAGTTTTCATTTAAATATTAATAATTTTTAAAGTTGAAGACCTACAACAACATTCCCCTTTTCTGGCGAGGGAAAACGGTTTTGCTTTCACATCATACATCAGATTCTCTGATCAGCTGATTTTCAGAATTCACACTGTATTGCTTTGTACAACTGTTTTTTTCTTCTTCATATAATATTGTTTTAGTTCTAAATTAAGTTTTCAAATGTAGTTTTGACATTTCATATAAATGTTTAATGCAGTTAAATTATGGTAGTAGTAGATAATAAAGCTTATATCTTAGAATATAAATAATAAATAATGTTTTACTAGATAATTATAATGTATGATTTTAAAAATGAAATGTCTTAAAATAGTAAAACACTAACAAAATTACCTAATGTTAGGCTCAATATATCATTATTTGTATAAGCATTACCAGTAAACGTAAAAAATTACCAGTAAAAGCGAATACTTTTAAATTAAAGTAATTAAGATAAAAAGAAAATAATACACTGTAATGAATAAAACTTTTAAATTAATTATTCAAATAATTATAATTTTTAATAATTATACTTAGATAATTTCCCATTAAGTTCATTTTTATTGTTAAAAAGAAATTGATACTTATTAAGCCTACCTTGAATTGGCTGTGAATGCTGGTTCTCCACCAAATATTGTTATCAGATTCAGTAACAGATTGAAACTTTTTTGTTACTTTAGCATTGGTTGTAGGAAATAGATGATTCAATCTGGATTCTTTTAATATTCTCATTGGTTTAATAGTCTTTCCTTCAGCATTGTCATCTATAATGCAGCTACGATCTGACGTTTCTTTTAACTTGGGAATTTTACAAGGAGAATAATAATTAACAGAGTTCACTTTTCTTTTTGGAGACTTTTTTTGTACAAAACTATAGATTTCATTCACTGAATCCAAAACTGATGATGAGACACTTGAGCTATCTTCACTCCGAACTAACTGTTTTAAATTTTTATCTATTGATAATGTGGAGATTGAATTTGGGAAATATGAAGACAATTCATCGTCTGATGATGATTCATTTAAACTTTCAACAGATGTTTGTAAGCTGTGCTGTAATATAACTGGTTCTTGTTTACAAAAAGTAAACTTTATATTTGTATGCTCAGTACAAAATGTATGACTTACATTTTTACATTTAGAAAGCTGCTCACTTCTGGGTTTTAACATTTTGTGTATTGGGCTGACGGTCTTGCAATGATTAGTACACATGTTGTTATTCTGTTCATTACACACCACGTCCGACTTAGAGGAATTGTATTTTTTACCTTCACTGACAGAGAGTTCTGACAAAGGTATTGACAGTATATGATCATCTGTGGCTTTAGATTGGTTAGTAATTGTATGTTTGCTGCTATCTTTAAAGCTTTCTGGTGAATTTAAGTCTTGTTTTACACATTTTTTAAGACACCTTCTTTGTATATTTGATTTTGATTGTGTATTCAGTTTTTTCTGAACATCTGTTTGAATAGGTTGCTTGGAGTTACTAATGTCACAATGATTGGTCAGAGAACAATCAGAGAAATCACTGCCGGCTGTACTAGAAGTATCAAGGAGATCTATGCTGGGCAAAGATTCTTGCCACTTCTTTACCTGAAAAGTAAAACAATGATGTATCATTGTAAAACAAGATACCAGAAATAATTATTCAACTTACATAATATGTAGTTTACATAAAAATATTCTAATTATTGGTTTTATATTTGCTTTAGGATTTTTGTAATTAAAATTTTATATATTCTAAAGCAGTGTTTTTCAACCTTTTTCATGACACGACCTCCTAGTATCAAAACCATTTTTTGCGACCCCCGACCCTTTTTTTCATATATGCTAGAAATATGTAAATTGTAATCCATACAAAAGTTTTATGCGTTTGTGTTATCAGGATTCGGATCTAAATATATAATTAAGAACGTAAAACACATCATTTTAAATCGAATACTTAGAATTGATAACTCACAAACAAACATATTGTTACGGCCGAGACTACCAGCGCCATCTGTTGGTAACACTTGGAACTACTACAAAAGGTCCAGGCAGAAGGTTCGAGACATTTCGTTATGTTCGAGATGATTCTCGCTGTCTATAGAATGCGCTGGCGGATGACCTATAAATAGGGTTGTCTACCGTGGCCATGCCAGTTGAAGCAAGCCACGCGTTAAACTCGGAAGCAAGACCGCGATAAGTGGAAACTATTCGGAAGTGAAACTACAGTATTATACGGAATTAGTGTGTGAATTTAAGTGTGTTATTTTGTTATAATTGAAAATGGATAAATTCCTGAAAAGATCATCAGAAACATCAACTTCTAGCGGGAGTAGTGGACTACAAACGAAAAAACGTATGTATGATGACAATTATTTGAAATTTTGATTTACTGTGATTGAAAAAAACCGCAGTGCGTAATTTGCTTTGAAACTTTGTCAAGAGAAAGCATGAAGCCATCGAAGTTTTTACGCCACCTAAACACAAAACATCCTAATGAAAAAAATACTCTCTTGGAATTTTTTGACCGAAAATTAAAAGCTCTTGAACATCAAAAACTGCTATACTACAAATGTCCAACCTAAATGAGAAAGCGTTGCTCGCTAGTTATCGAACTTAGTTATCGAGCTTTTCGTGTGGCTAAAGCAGGAAAACCTCACACTATCGCAGAAAGTTTGATTTTACCAGCGGTTTTAGATATAGCAGAGGTTATGTTTGGCAAGCAAGAGGTCGAAAAACTCAAAAGTATACCTCTCTCTGACAATACCATTCAACGCAGGATAAGCAATATGGTGAATGACATTCGTGACCAAGTCATAGAAAAAATAAATAAAAGTTCTTTTGTGTCGTTGCAATTTGATGAATCAACGAATATTGCGGGTTGTAAGCAGTTTGTAGCTTTTGTGCGTTTTGAATCCAATGAAAAATTACTGGAAGAAATACTATTTCGCAAGGCACTTCCTGGGAATACTACAGGTCAGTGCTTGCTTGACATGTTCCTTGAAGCTACGCAAGATATGAATATCGATGGGCACAAAAATGCATTGCTATTTGTAGTGATGGAGCAAAATCCATGACTGGTGCGAAGAGTGGATTTATTGCTAGACTGAAAGAACATATGCCAAGCAATTGTTGGAAGCATTGCTTTCTCAATCGCCAAGCTCTTGCAGCCAAAACCTTGCCACAAGAATACAGTCAAGTACTAAATATTATTATTAAAATTGTAAATTCAATTAAAGGAAAAGCGTTGCAGACTCGATTGTTTCGAATCATTTATGAAGATATGGGGGCAGTCCACCAACATATGCTTTACCATACAGAGGTTAGGTGGTTAACAAAAGGTACTGACTAGAGTTATGGAACTTCACGCTGAATTATTAGTATATTTACAGCAAGCCAAATCAGATTACTCTGAATCATTTCTGACCCGGAATTCCTTTTGAAAGTGACTTTTCTTTCTGACATTTCTGCATTTAAATAACTTGAATAACAGTCTTCAAGGGCGGGATGAAAATGTCATCACAGCAAAAGAGAAACTCCATGGCTTTATAAAAAAAATTGAATTGTGGTCATCATCTATAAATGAAAAAAACTTTGATTCATTTTCGTCAACACAGTCTTTCATTGAAGAAGTCGGAAGCGAGATAAATATCAATTCATATATATCTGGTATGAAAATGGTGTTAGATAATTTGAAGAAAGAGTTGTGTCAATACTTCTCAGTGCAACAGATATCGGATAACACTGGGCAAAGATGGATCTTAAATCCGTTTTTAAATGCAGCTATAAATGAGGCAAATTTAGCAACTAAGCTCAAAGAGAATCTGCTGGAATTATCTGCCGATGGGATGTTACACTTGGAATTCAAGTCTCAAAGTTTGAATACCTTTTGGTTAAAAAGAAAAACAGAATACCCTGAATTAACAATCGAGGCTTTGAAGTGTCTGATTCCATTTTCTACCTCGTACTTGTGCGAGTTGACATTTTCATCAATGGCCCACATATAAAGTAAAGAAAGAAATCGCTTAAATTTGGAAAACGATTTAATAATGGAAATAAAAAACGGATCCACAATGGGAGAAATTGATTGAACAAAATCAAGTGCCACCTTCACATTAAAATATACGAGTAGTCAAAGAATTATTTTTTAAAATTTGTTTGTATAAAAGTATAAATAAAGATAAACATAAACTTTATGAAGTAAAATAGTATAATGGGTATCATTTTGTCAACTTGTTCTTAATATATCTATCTTGTTTAAATTTATTGATTTTTTGTTACTGAAATACCTAGTTCCCTTGACTTCCTGGCGGCCTCCCTACAGAGACCCACAGGTTGAAAAACACTGTTCTAAAGGACCAGTTATTCCGATCAAGAGTTATTTACAGAGCTATTGTTTTGAACGTAATGCAATATGTGGTTAACTACAACTAATAGGAGGGCTCTGTTTCGATGGTCACATCTCTTATTGAGAAATTGGAGTCAATATCATATGATGAGATTTAAGATGAAGAAAAGGAAATCACAGTACATGATACAACTCAAATAAAGCAAATTGCTTGCTATTGGATTATCCTTGCATTCTACTACATTTTACTTCAACATATTCAATTATAAAACCGATGATAAATAACTTGTTTGAAAAGGTTTGTGTGACAAACTGATAAAGCTTCAATCAATTCCAGAAACTTGCTGCAATTAATTTTTTAATCACTCTATTGCTAGATGTAAAAAACATGATCGGCCAGAAACTTATTGTATTCAGAATAAAAGTGGCAACATTAATTGATATACATTCATCTATTTTTTACTGGGTCAGAGTACTGAATATTTATTAGTATATAAAGTAGAGTCTCAACAAATCAAGGTGACTTTGACCATGACCCCCTCAGATAACACAGAAAACATTCTAGAGCATTAAGAACAAATAGGACTTCTAATGAACCGTATTACAAGAACTAAGGTAGTCTCATCTACCTTGAATTATAGAGACTCTACTGTATTTGCAAACAAAATTTATACATTGGTGTAGTTTATCAGATTAAACTTTGAGCTTATTTATACGTCAAATTTATCAACATATTGTGGTATTGTAATAGGAAATTATTTCTAACTTTTGCAGTACTTACTTTGTCAAATGGAGCATCTTTTGGCAGATCAATATGTTGAATACATTCATGGTTCAATTTATGAGTATGTGGTAAAATTGAAGATTTTTTGTAATTACAACAGTTGTTATCAGTTCCATACGAACTATTTGACAATTTCACTAATGATTCTTGATTTTCTGAAATGGTTTCACAAAAGGGAGACCCATTTTCACTGTTTTCAGTTGTTTCATGTTTTGACAGAGGAATAAATTGTTTGTCTAACCTTGAAGAACTAGAAAATATACTACTTACTGGGCCTAGCGAGTTTCTAATTTGATTAGGTGAGCCACGAGGGGTTGAATGTTTTGGAAATGTTTTAGATGAAGAACTCGATACATTATTAAAAAGCGATTCAGTGTTTGTACTTCCATCAAACTTGGTGTAATTATTATTACTTGGACATCCAACTTGGACATTGGTCAAATTATTCACATATTTATGAGATAAGCTTGTTGAATTAACAAGAGAAATATTTGCAGAATGCAGAAAGTGACTGGCACTTGAATCATCTTTTAAAATACTACTATTAATGCTTATTCCTTTTAATCTTATTGAATCAATAATATTCTTTGCCTCAGCATATTTATTTAACAAAGCATTATATTGTACCTGCTGTGTGTCTAGTAAAATTGATTTCTCTTTAAGTTCAAACTCAAGTTCATGTATTTTCTTTTTCAATTCGTCAGGCTCTTCAAAAGTAGGAAATGTGGTGGGAAGTGGTGTTTCAATTTGAGTGATTTGGAGGCGGTTTTTCTTTCGCTTGGCTTCGTTTTCCTTTATATCTTGAATGTATTTCTTAACCTTACTTTGTACATGTCCATAACTTCTGTTTCCGCTAGTTAAACTAAGGCAACTAACAGACCTATGAATTCCAGAATCCTTTGATTTGACAGTTGATGATATAGAATTACTGTGCAAAGTTTCATTTGACAGACCATTATTATTGGAGCTAAGCAAAGAAGGAAAATTTGAAATATCATGTAATGATACAGATTTTTCTCTGTGTTTTTTTCTTAATGTATTCTCACACGTAGTATTTGAATTAGAAGGCATATTATGATTATTCTCGCCTAAGAATCTTTGTTCTTGATTCTCATGTTCATTTCTCATGCAGTTGATTCTCGGTCTCATGTTCAAACTAATTTCTAGTGGATACTGTTCATTCAAACAAGAAACATCACTTAATATATTTCTATCCAAATTTATATCACTGTTGTTAGAATCAGTAATAGATATAGTACTTAGTGAAGGCATTTCTATGCCATTGAGTAATTCCTCTTCAAAAGAGGAAAACACAAATGGATCTGATATCTTATCCAAATTGTAAATATTAGATGTATAAATACCAGACATTATAATATATCATTGTAAATAATCAAAACAGATCTGAAACAAAAATAAATTCATAGTCAAATATTATTTAATAGTAATTTCTTACAAATATCTGAAAAAATGCTCATAAAATAAAAATAAACCTTATTCTACTTATTACAAATACTATATTATTATATTATTTCAATTTATTACTTACAACTATAATGAAAAGTATGTTAAAAAACTGATTGTAACATTTGGATATTTATATTTTCTTAGACATATGAAACAAATTTTATTTACAAACTATCCATCAATTTATTCTTTTACATATTTCTACCATCATACAATGCAAGGTCAAACACCATGTCAACCAAAATTGTACGGGCCAATTTTGCTAATGACTTTACCAGTATCCAGAGTATCGGTTCTTCCCTTCTTAATTTGTACAAGGGACAGAGGAGAAGATCGGAGTTTATGACACACAAGTGAAATGAGAGAAAGTTGTTGTGGCCATTCTGAACGTAGCTGATGGGTCAAACCTCAAACTTGCATGGAGATAAGCATGTTTGAAAATCAATAAGCTATATTTTTGTTTAGGTTGTTTAGGTCTAACTAGGTATTCATTAGAGCTGGATCTCTGACTTCTAACACAGGTGATAAAGTTCTTAGAACCTTGATAAATCACCATCATCTTAGAATAAGGAGGAGGATATAGCTTATGATGCCTCCTCCTTGTTATTGTGACTGAGATGACATGATGTCCTCAGTATGTTGTAGCTGTCAACGCCTAAAACGTCTTCTCCATCATGACTCCCCACAGGTTGATGTCCTGGCTCATGGCTTTGAGCAGCCTCTCTAGCTGTGCAGTCAAGCAGTAAGTGCTTCGGCATTTTCTCCTCAATTTCACAACATTCACACATTGTAGTTTCCTCAAGATTGTATTTTACCAGGTAGCTGCCTCTAACTATATGGTCTATTCTTACCCTAGTGGAAAAGTTGCTGTTTTTTAGTGACCTTTTGATACAGCAAAATATCTGTTGGCTCTGGTTTGATTTGGAAAAGATTTTGAAACAGTGGTTCATCCCACTCGATTTAGAAAACTTATTCGGCTGCTCTCTTTATTTTAGTTAGGAACCACACTGGGGCAGGAACTGGAGCATTTTTTGATGTTTCTTTGCTATTCCATTAGCTCACTCCTTTCCCTATATTCCACAATGAGCAGAAATCCACTAGAAGACAATCAGCTTCCCTGCTCTTCCCAGATGCCCCTGTATTTTTCTTTTTATTTTACCAAAAAGGAAAAAAAAATATTTATTTGATTTAGCCTTCACAATGCTATCATTAGCATATTTCAAGTCAGTCAGCACACATATTTTGGTTGCCTCAAGTTCACTACAGTCAAGAGTGCGGTGTTTATAGCTAACAGTTCAGCATTCATATTGAGATAGATCAGTATGATCTATAGTATAATATTTGAACTGGCAATACCAACATTTGGTAAATATAATGGCAGGCTTGAAGAACTTGCAGGCACATAGTAACTCTTTCCAGTATCCTCAATGAAATATCCTGCTCCTGACTTATAAGTTATACGCCTATGAAACCATCAATTGAGATCTTCGCTTCATCTTGGTACTGCTCACCGACCATACAAAGTGTTGCTCAGCAGAGATGCTCCAAGGAATCTACCTTTGTTAACTCTGAAGAGAGCTCCGTCTAACTTTCCATCACTCTATTATCGCAAGGAAGTTTACTGAAAGAAACTGGCATCTCTTCAGGAAATTCACCTGTGAAAGTGTAGAAACATCTACACTACTACTAAATGATTAAATCATAATCTCCCCTCCCATCACAGCCAGCGACAAGAGCAGATGGGTCTTCGTCAGTGCAGGAATGTTCGGGTAACTTTCTTAGTGAGGAAGTGTTAGGACAGCCCAAAATCAATCTCAAAATTGCTCAAAGTTTAATAATATTAGTAGCAACCGCGGCTCACCAAACCTCGGCACAGTACATCAACTTGATCTAACAAATGAGTAGTAAAAGATTGTATTTCCATATCTGCGGCTGGGTGCAACTTTTACTTCACTTAGTCTTTTCCCGCATTTGTCTCTTAAGTTATTTCATACGCAACCTTCTAAGAAGCTTTTTATCTAAATGAACTCCAAGAAGCTTGGGAGATTAATTGTGATTTAGGACAACACTATTTACTGTGAGATGAGGAGAGTAGTGGACATAAATATTATTTCTTCAGAAAAATACACATTCTGCTTTTGGAGTTGACATCTGCAATAATCATTTCTCATACAATTTTGATTGTCCAATGCCATTTGCATCTTCTGGGTCCATGCTTGACATGAAGATTGTGTTGTTGCCAAGAAATAAGAATTCATCAGGAAACTATTGTTAGAGAGAACATCAGAGAATTCATGCAGTGATATATTGATCAATAAGGGGCTATGGTAGATCCTTGAACTATTCCATTTTCAATCTTTGTCAGAATGGTACAGTTCCATGGACCACAGACTGAATATGGAGGTATTTTAGAAAGTTTGACATCCAGCCTCTTATGTCTAGTTTAATGCATTGAAGAAGTTATGTTACATGTGGAATACTTCCTACATTTATCGAAAGCAGCCTTCAAGATTCATCGCAGTTTTTGTGTTGTAACAGCTTAAGTTTTTTTTTAATTACTACTAATGATATCACTCGGCAAAAAAACACTACTTACTGATATTTTTCAGCAGATGTCTTTCGCACTAGGTTAGTGCACTGTTCAATGCTGTGACTCAGACAAGACATGAATCTTATCCGTGACTCACAATATTGAACAATTCACTGACAGTGCGAAAAACGCATCTGCTGAAAAATATCAGTAGTAGTGTTTTTTTGCCAAGTGATACCAGTAGTATATTTCTGATGATGAAACCCTTGTAGATTATAATACTGCATCACTTGTGCTTCACTGGATTCTAACACCGATATGGATGTTAATTAGTAGGTTGTAAATTTCAAGGCACCACATCAAGCGATTGTTGACCAATTGGTCCAAGAGTTTTCCTAGCCATGAAGTGAGTGCTAAGAGGTTGTTAAATTACATTGATGACAAGATTTGTCATGTTTTAATACTGGTATAATGCATGGAGTTTTCTATATTTGCGAAATGTTGTCGGTCTTACACATATTCTTGAAGACTGTTAAAATTTTCAGACTTGTGATATACAATGCTTCAGCATTTCATTATGTATATCCATACATTCTCTGGGGGGTTCATTTGTTATAATTGTAATGCCTTGACCAACAGTGTTGTCTGATCCTTGAATTGGGTGTTAGTGATATCCTAGAGTTTCCCAGAAATTGTGACCAACCAATCACATTCTTTAGATATTAATGATTGTCTATGTTAATTCTAATGATTCAATGTATATATACATGTGTATGAAGTGCTGGGACTAGCTACTTTAGCTACCTAGGTATTTTGTTTTAACCCTTTGATTAGTATTTACTTACCAGTAAGTGAGATCACACAACAACCAGTAGGAACAATCCCATATATGTACATTCTACCATTTCTCTCAGATTAGCATTGCCATATGTTTAACATTTGTTTTCCTGTACATAGTTCTGTATTCTAAATCAAATGTTTGTAACTATCTGGAGGATAAATAATACAGAGTACATAGCCACCATTTGTGTGTGTGTGTCCAAAGTCTACGGGTTTTCCCACATATTTACAGATATTGTAGTTTCAAAGTTGTGCGATATTTTACAATGAATAGGCACAATGAATATTTGACTAATGAAGAAGTCCTTTGTGTTCAAAGTCTACGATTTCTCCCACTTGTTTATAGATAGTATCAAAATTTGTGCAATATTTTCAATAAATAGGTAATTTATAAAAAAATATTAACAGATAATTTTTAGCAAAGAAATTGTCAGTAAATTTAATGTAAAGTTTGGTTAACATGAAAAAAATTAGTTAATAAAAAAAATATTATCAAATATTACAATAATTTTAAAAAATAAAACAAATAGAAAAAAGAAAAAGTGTAAAAAATCTTTCAAAAATATTTTGCTTCCAGACTCCACATCTGGGCATGCACAAGTTGCTAATCAAAGGGTTAGAGTGATTCAAGGAATAGACATATGGTACATTGGGGGTAGGTTGCTTTGTAAGCAGAAAGTTGAGCTGTTGTTTTCTGAAAAGAATGCATTTTGTACTTAACATATTTAAAGGGGGGTTTACACGATGCCAATCGAAGAGACATTTGTCGGGAGCAGTTGTCTTGCGCCAGTTGCGTGAATGTCTGAGGCCAGTACAATTGAATGAGAACTTGTTCACACGGCAAAACTATTGCCACAGCAGTTGATAACAAAAATGGCTGAGTGCTTATCATCTGTTGTGTCTCTTGATGAATTGAAAGTAGTAAGTGAGGATCTCCTTGTCAAGAATTTATCACTGACGCATGCAAAGTTCTCGAGGGAGAGTTAAATAAGGAGAGGAAGTGGACAAGGAAATTTTATGACTGGAGGTTCCATTGGAATATAAAGCATGTTTGAGGTTTGAGCCAGGAGAGTTTTGACGAACTATTGCCGCTTGTTGAAAGTAAAATATCTAAACAAGACATAATCATTTCTTGCTACAGGATATAGTTACAGAAGTCTACAGCATTTCTTCCAAGTGAGCTGAAAAAAATGCAAACTGGCCCAGAATGAAAGATCTATTGCCCTACAACGTTCACACGGCGCCAATCGTCTAGATAACTGTCTTGATTGAGTGGGGGGGGGGTATCACTGAGACCAGTCAATTGTTCTCTGTCTACTCCTGGATACAATCAAATTTCAGGACAACTGGCAGGGCAGTTGGCACGCCAATTGGCCAGAGGTGTTTACACGTAGCCAATAATTTTATGCCAGTAAGTTGTCCTCTGACAATTGTCTCCTCAACTGACATCTTGTAAACACGGCTTAAAGATAAAAGTGAACCTAATTGTAGGAGTGCTTCATTGCAAAAATTAATCTATAAGGGTACCATAGAAGAGAAACTCTATGTTGTCTTTTCAGTTTTACAATCATGTCATTTATCTCAAAACTAAAAAACTAAGAATAGCACCAATGCACTGTAGGCTTTAGCCTGTTACTGACATTTGTGGAATATGATTTACTACAAAATACTTATAGGCAGATATTAAACATTCAATCAACATACTTGCAAATTAATATTTAAGAAAACTAGAAGGGATTTTGTAAGTGTATAGCATTTTAACCTAACATACAAATACCTGCTTTATTCCAAATATGAATGTCGAAGGACAAAGTTTTATTAATTGAAGAGATAAGCAAGATGAAATCTTGGGGAAGACCAAAGTGGATGGTAAATTTGAGGTGGGGGTGGTCAGGGTCAATTTCCATGTATTTCAGTTGAGGGGTTAGACAATTATACCTGCTGACAGTGTAGTAAATGATTGTTTGTAGAATCAACATCTTTTTTGCTTTTAAAGGTAAAAATGGTTTTAAAAATCACACACACACACGCACACACATTTAAAGAAAAATGGTTTCTTGTATTCACTTATGACTTAATTTTTAATGTACTTGTAGGCAACAATAATTTCTTATTGAAGTGTTTTTCCAGTTGAAAATAATACTTCTGAGTGTGTGCACAGCCTAAAGCTTACTGACAACAAATCCCCCTTACAACATAGCCTGCCACCTTTGACCTATCATAAGATAGACTTTTCTTTTCAGATAAAAAAAGATGCATTAGGATTGTTAGTTAGCAGATTTATAATGTTGTAGTAAAACAATTAGCAAATGTTAGAAACTTTCTAATATTTGTTTAATATAATAAACACAAGTTAGATCCTTGTGTGAAAACTTGAAACATTTCTGAATACCAAGTATATATGTTTTAAATGACAAAAATTTGCATTAACAATAAACCACAAGTGTTAAGGTAGTTATGAAATTAGTAGACACAAATAATATTGTACACAATTTTCAACAATTATTCAGAAACACGAGAAAAAAATTCTAAAAAAAATTAACCCACTTTTACAAAAACTTAGGTTTTATCTGTTACTCATTATATTGTCAAACAATATATTCAATGTCTAGCAAACAACTTTGTACAGTGACAACACAAAACACATAAAAAATTATAAAAATTTCATCACTGACTTAATTTGCAGTTATTTTTCAGAAAACACACTCCTTCATAACTAGTCACTTGTATTTAGTTATCAAATTGATACTCAAACTTAATACTTCTAACTACTCCGCACTGAATTTGATAAAATGGTATTTATTTTCCTGAGCGAGAGTTATTTTTTTCATATCTCTGATGACTTACTGCGTCAGCCGGTATAATTTTTTTCACTAAAATCGTATACGTGGGCACGGTAAATAAATACCATAATTTAGTTTACATTGAAAAAATTTTGTTTTCTAATCAATTCTATTCTAATCATGTAGTTTGTAGTTATGTTTTAATACAGTTATGTAGTATAACATACTATGACAGTTTATAAAGAATTACTTGTTAAAATACTTTGTTGTTAACAATTAGGTTAATTTAAATGATTATGTAAATAGTAACCACTAATTATGGTTTAGGGCATTTAAAATAACTTCTTTTGTTTAAATTAAATTTTAAATTAATAACATGAAAAATTGGAGTTGATCTAATCTTTAATATTACCCTTTAGAATTGTTGACATTAAAAAATCTCAATTCCAAATTTGAAATTTAATATTTGGAATAAAGTTATTGTTTGGTTGACTTAAAAGATATTAGAAGTAAAATCCTATAAGCACTGTGGTAATATAAAACAAGTACAGTTGACAATAAATCGCTAAAAAAAATTCAATCAAATAATTAAATATGTTTTAACATACACTATCTTGATGTAAATATGTCCAAGTGACATGTATTGCTAAATATTTTGATTTTTATAATAATTTTTGTTAATATTCTTTGATTGAGCGAGGCAGTAAAATATCTAGAATGTGATTGAAGTAATATATACAAATGTTTTGTAATAAACAGTCGTCCTCTCTACATAACAATGAAATATTAGAAGTATTTAAACTTACCCTATTGAAAAAAATACGGCTTCAAATTGGTAGACTATATGCAATTTAAATTTCACATTTTCTTTCATTAAAACATCACTAACAAGTTTTAACAAGTCGTTAAAACATTACTATTTCTCTATCAAGTCTGCCATTACATATAATTTGCTTAATCTTCGATATTTGAACTTTGAACTTCACCCGATAAACAATAATCGTATATTTTACTAACACAAAACATACAGTCAATATTTAAACTATAAAATTGAAGCATTTGCTCCAAGTATTCAAATAACTGTTTTTATAACAATAAATTAATTTGTTTACTTTATACTTTCCAAACCAACACAACTAAATCACAATTAACCTCCTCTGCTTTAAAACACAAGCTGTCCATTTAAAACATAGATAAAACCAATTTACAAAAATAAAAATGATTTTTTCAGGACACACAGATCTATTGTTTAAGTGATTAATAAGATTCACCGAATGTAATGGACTACAAAATTCAAGAATATATACTGTATATTGTAATCCTTGGATGAATTTCTTTTTCTTGTTTTATATATACACAATTATATGACACTTTCATAAGCAAGAATTTTTGAGTTTTTTTTTCATACATTGAAGCTTTTCGCTGATTGGCAGTATCAGCATTATCAACATTTTTAAAGTACCTTATGGTATGAAGAAAACTAAAATAAAAATTCATGTTTATGAAAGTCTCATTTAATTGTATATATATATATATATATATATATATATATATATATATATATATATATATACATTTATATTTTAATACAGAATATATAAGTTGATAATCTCATTATTAAAACACACATAAAAATTTAGTTATGGATAACGTGAAACATAATAAATTAGTTTTCATTGACTGGGAAAACGATTAAGAAGGCATCTACCTAGGGAATCTAGGACTGAAGTTTAAATTCAATATTGGTGTGATTGTTGAAATGTTAATTTAACAATTATATTTTAATCAATTAGCTTCAAGTAAATAGGTATTATTGTGTTACTTTCCATATACTTACATTCGGATTTTACTACTTTTAGGACAACAAAATAAATAACACATTCAGTCAATCAAGTAAGTTTTATTAAACAATAAAAGAATCTAGGTTATTTGAAAAAAATGTTAGCTAAATGTATTATTATTATTAATAGGTTTAAAGGACTGTTAAAGCTCTTGTAAAAAAAATGCTACTATGGCTGCACAGAAACTTTTATTCAAAATCATGTATAATATACTACTCAGGTGCTTGCTAATAGCACAGCAAGGCAGTAAGAGCTGTCATCATATCAAACATACATAATATCAGTACCTACTAATACAACTATCCAAGTTATGGAGTACCAAACAATGATAGTTTATAGTCACAAATACACCTATTACTGTAAAAATATGTTTATGACATTTAGAGATTTTAATTTTAATGTAGAGTAAATTGTCATGGGGAAAATGAAAATTAGTTTGTTTAGGAAAAAATTCCAAAATCTCATTGCTGTTTTTTACAACATTATGGGTTTTTGAGACTATTTGTAAAAGTTACAACATACCAAAAAATATTAGATTCTACTCTTCAATTGCTTTATAATAGTTGTAAATTCTACTGTTTGAGATTTAGTGAGTTTTTCAGTTTATATGTCATTTCATATTTAGCCTTATTAATTGACAGTGGTGTCATTTTGTAGAATTTCAATTCCTTTTGAGTGGTATATGTAGGTTGCAGGGAAAATGTTTTTTGTTAATTTACACACAAAAATTTTATTTCAATTTAGACAGATACATTAAAAAAATATTAGGGCATAAGTTATATTGTTGTTAATTCATTTGCCACTTTTGATAGTAATTGTTAAAATAATTTTATAATGTAGAAGAATTGTAGAAGATTGTAGCTGTACTAGAATGTCATATACCATACTCAATAAAAGACTAATGAGCGTTAATGAGGTTATTAGGCAATAAGTGAACTTTAAATAATATAAAATATATCTTAGAAGTTATATAGGGTCTACAACTTTATAATATTTAAAATATGTTTTATAACTATAGAAAGTATTCGTTGAAAATATAATAATTTATTACATTTTTTATATTAATTTGGCAAAGAAACCACTACTTACTGATGTTTTTCAACAGACAAATTTCACACTAGGTCATCACATTATTCAATAGATTAGAGATCTAAGACTATCAAGGAGTACAGACGGGCCAAGTTCAAGGTAAGGAATAATGTGCTGACTCAGTGTGAAACGGGTCTGCTGAAAAATATCAGTAAGTAGTGGTGTTTTTGCTAAGTTAATACCAAAAGTGTAATTATAGAAAAAACCTCATGATGTACAACACAAAAACTCCAAATAACTTATTGTTCATTAGAGCTTAGTTAGTGATAGTTCACAAATTTAAATACTAGAAAGTTATTCTCAAATGCTCACTAATTACTAGTTTACAACAAGGCTAGTTTTACTACCATGTCGCCTTCATCAGTGATGCGCTTAGACTTACTGGGTGTAAGCAAGCTCAGGATTGCACTCAAGCTAGGGTCAGACCATCAGTGATGAAGGTGGCACAGACACTGAAACTAGTTTAAGAGGTAATAAGCTAGTATTTAATGAAAGCTTGAGTATAATTTGTAATTTTTTAATACTTACCTTTGTAATGTATAAAACCTTAAAAGTAATAAATCTATTTGTTCACGTATTAACTACAAATAAAAAACTTGAATTCATAGTATATTTGCAACAATTACGTTTAATTATACTGACAGTTTTGTTCATGCTTCATAAGTTGAGATAGGCTCAAACCCACCCTTCTTCAGATAATACTGTCATAAGTTTAATTCAACTTCATTATTCGTTATTCATATTCATTATTAGTTTATCTAAAAGTTTGTTGAACAGTTTGTTTGGAAATATACAGTTACATTTACGAGAGATATTAAAACACTTTTGCTCATTTATTTCAATATTGCTATGAAAGCGATATTTTAGATACTTAGATATTTTAGCCTAACTTGATATTTAATGAGAGCATATTTCAACACTGATCAATAATTCATGATTAATTATCAATTGATGAAGCTTGCAATAAGATTGTCATACTCTGAATAGTGTATTTAAATAGTGGATATTCCTAAATAGCGTATGTCAAAATAACTAAAATTGAGGTTTTACTAAACATACATTTAGAAAAGTATACTTATTTTCAAAAGTTTTTAAAATAGGAGCAGCTGTTTAATCTGACCAAATTATGGCTATTCCGATGTGATTCAATCAGCCAGAATTTATTGTATATGTTATATAAATTAGATTTATATTTACAGTATGACCATTAGAGATTTTTTTTTACTAATGGTGGTTTAGGGTACATTCAAATGATAAAATTCAGTAAATGAATTTATGTTCAATAATAAGAATTTTCAAATGGAAATGTCAGCTGCATCTAGTAACAACTAATGTTACCAAGGGCATAAATATAAATGGCAATTGTTGTATTTACACCACTATATTAAAATACTTAAAGACATTCTGATAAAATGAATGACTATATAATAACTGTCTAAACAGCTTTAAATTTGTAGTTCATTACATTTGGTGAAACTTAATTAATCACTTTTACATTATAAACAATATTCGAGTTGGCTTATAAACAATATAAGCCAGCTCGAATATTGTTTGTAAGTATGGCATTCAAGTCAAAAGAGCTGAACCTACTATACAAACTATAATTAAAGACTAGGTTGATATCTGATGATATATGGTTTTTATGTAATTGTAGAAGAAATACTGTTTTTCCAATTTTATGAAAATTAAAATTCCTAAAAACCATCATTTAACACAATGAATTGAGGATAAAACAAAAAGATGTTGGTTAAATTTAGAAATAAAATCATTATATTGTAAACAAGCTAGATTAGAGCTAGAAGCATTGGAACTTCATGTTATGATTGTTAAAAAATTCAATAAAATTGAATTTTGTGAGTTTAATACAAAATATGAAAAAATGTTATCGATAATAAATGATAAACTTATTAATAAAATCCAATATTTTAGGAAGAAATTACAAAAATTATGTAGCAAAAATAATGAGGTTATAAATAACATAAACAATGACATTTTGTAGATGTTTTCTAACCAAACAAATATTTGTATTAATCACTTAAACAATAGTTTATGACTATCCGAACTTTAAATTTTGTAAATTTGTTGAAACTTACTGAGACAGAACGTTTTCCATCTGGACACTGATGAAGAAGTGATCAAAAACATTCTGTCTCAGTAAGTTTTATCAAATTTACAAAATTTAAATTCGGATAGTCATAAACTATTGTTTAAGGGATTAATTGAGATTCACCGAACGTAATGGACTACATAATTCAAAAGTATTTATAATTGGAGTAACAAAGAAATTAATGAAAAAGAAATGGAATTATTAACCAAAGGGTTAAAATTTGGAATTGAAGATAGCAAGAATGATGGAGAGAAGCTTGTAATTGATGTTGAAACTAATTTAAAATTTCAAAATTATCATTTAAAAAATAATGTTAGGAGTCATGTTAAGAAGAATTTAGAAAATAATACTAAAAGTAAATCATATAACAAATACCAAAGCATTGTTGAAGACTTATTACACTTTTGCTATTACTTGCGACCAGACGTTTTGTTAACTAAAGGTTGTTAAATTGTTAACTTACACTTGGAGGAAACGTTTCTTCTTCAGCCTCCTACAAGGCTTGGAGGCTGAAGAAGTCGTAAGACGAAAACATTTCCTCCAAGTGTAAGTTAACAATTTAACAACCTTCAATTAACAAAAAATCTGGTCGCAACTAATAGCAAAAGTGTAATAAGTAATAACAACCAGTTCGTCACAAACAGCAACAAGATTTCGATATTATTGAAGATTTAAAATCTTAAGATGTCTACTACTTGAAAGCAGATAAAAATAACGCTAATAATAATAACGCTTGTTATTATGGATAAACAAGAGTATAGAGAAAATGTGGAAAAAACCATCGGGGAAGACCATACTCAACATTATGTAAGAATTTTATTGGGAAGTTTATAAATAATGTAAATGATACTTTAAAAAAAATGTACACATCTTATTAATGATGAACTTAGAAAAATTTAACAGTACCCAACCCATAAACACCAAAATTTTATTGTTTACCTAAAGTCCATAAAGAAGGTAGAAAAATGCGTCCAATAATATCTGGTATAAATTCACTAACATATTTAATAGCAAAATGGTTGGTATCATGCCTACAAGAGCTAGGCCCACCTCCTTCGTATATGGTAAAAAATACTTATGAATTCGTCGATAAAGTAAAAAGCATTTATTTATTACCAGAAGAATATTTAGTTTCATATGACGTAGTATCTCTTTACCCAAGTGTACCAGTTTCAAAAACTGTTGATAGAATTAAAAAAGGCTAGAACAATTAAATTTAGATGTGAATGAAATTTCAGAATATATATTACTTATTAATTTATGTATGATGCAAAACGGGTTCCAATTCAAAATCGGGTGTCTACAAAATGATGGTACTGCTATAGGAAATCGATTATCAAGTTTCTTAGCTAATTTTTTTATGGGATATTTTGAAATGAAATTTAAAGAGAAGCTGGCCTATTTTCCTAGGCTATGGGTGCATTATGTTGATGATATTTTTGCAGTCTATAATAAAAAACACAGCATAGAAGATTTTTGCAACGAACCTAATAGTTTTCATAAAAACATAAATTTTACCGTAGAAATTGAAAATGATGGAAGTTTACTGTTTTTAGATGTCCTGGTCTCTAGAAACAATAACAATTTAAAATTTAATATAAATATAAAACCTACACATACAGATAGATACATAACTAAAGATTCCTCCCCTAATGAAACATATAAAAGAGTAGCTTTTAACTCTATGATAGATAGATTAATTACTCCACCTTTTTCGAAAGAAGATTATATAAAAGAATTAAATTATATTTACGGTATAGTTAAATTTAACAGATATAACGAATCGTTGATAGATAACATCCATAACAAAATCAAACAGAGGAAAATCAATAGTTCCAGATGTGTGTTACTAAAAAATAGAGAGGAAAGAAAATGGATTAGATTAGCTTACCATCCGCATATATCTAATTTTGCTAAAAAAGCTTTGGAGAAGAACAGTAACGTAATAGTAACATTAGTTACAAGAACTAATCTAAAAAGTCTACCAGGGGATCAAAAAGACATAATAAAAAATGAAAATAAATCGGGAATTTATAGTTTGCACTGGGATATGTGCCAGATGAAATATATTGGACAAACTAAAAAAAAAATACAAGTTAGAGCAAAAGAACATTTTTCCCATTTTAAATATAATAGGCCTGAAAAGTCAGCTATGACAAAGCATTGTTTGGACGAGAAACACAAGTTTAAAAGTAAAAATGTTGTCTTTTTAAAAAACGTGATAAATTTTAATGAATTAGATCCATGGGAAACTTTATTTATAAATAGAAATAAAAATAAAATTGTTAATAATGAATTAGGGCCAATTCAATATCATTTTAAATTAGTTTAATTTTAAATATTATCCTTTTTTAAATTATTTGAATAATTTTGTTATTATTACGTTTTATTAATATTATAGGGTCATCAAAATAAATATTTATAATTATCATACGTTGTTCAATGTAAATATATTAGTAGCTGTGGTTGTAAATTTGACAATGCCCAGATCTGGTTCTTACTTTTGTTAAAATTTCATAGGTTATATTTAGTTTTTTCAATTAAGTTTAAATTGTGTAGCATCACAGGAGATGATGACATATTATCATTGAAATGCTTATGATAATAAAGTTTTTATAATTGTGAGTCGTAACATATTAATTTTTTTGGTTATAACTTTTACATTAGTTTATGACTAACTGAACTATAAAATTTTCTAAATTTGTAAAAACTCACTGAGACAGAATGTTTTTGATCGATCTGTGCTGATCTTCCTCAGTGTCTTCTGCTTGGAGTTGTTGTTACATGTCTAAACATGTTATTGTTTAGTTTAAGAATTACTCTCTGATGATATAAAAATCTCTATTGTAAAAATATAAGTAAAATAATTGAATTATTTACTGTTATAATTAATCTCCTTTTGGGGTTTGGGTGATTTCTTGAATTTTATTAATAGTAAAGAAATTAATATTTGTTGCAAAAATAAAGAAATTAATATAAGATTATAAAATTAATCACTTACAACTTTTTTTAAAAAAAATGTTTTAACTTGCCTATAGTAGCACTTACTTATTTGTGTTGAGGACGGCCGTTTCGGGAGATGTGTCCCTTTTTCAACTCAGACCGTAACTCCAGGTGACCCCTTCAAGGTAACCCCTTGAAAAAGGGACACATCTCCCGAAACGGCCGTCCTCAACACAAATAAGTAAGTGCTACTATAGGCAAGTTAAAACATTTTTTTAAAAAAAAGTTGTAAGTGATTACTAGTAGCTCACGCGAAGATGGAATCAACAAATGTGGGGAAATTAATCACATCTCAAAATTACTTCACCTACACTAACACTTTCTACACCCAAAAAGATGGCCTACTTATGGGTTCCCCAGTTAGCATCTTAGCAGAAATATTCATACACCACATCGAACAAAACCACATTTTACACAACAATAAATACTCAGATAACATAATTTACTGGTATAGATACGTCAAAGATATTATAACATTATACAAAGATAACACACGCCGAGCACACATATTTTTAAAATATCTTAATTCCATACACCCAAAATTAACATATACCATCAAAACAGAACAAAAACACTCTCTTAACTTCCTGGACCTTATGATTAAATGTACAGACAAACAAACACATAAAATAAAAATATACCGAAAACCCACCAACACTACCATTCATATCTCTTTAAACCACCCACACCAACACAAACAAGCCACTTACAACACCATGATATATCGCCTGCTTAAAACACCCTCAGACAAAGAAGAACACTGCCAAGAGTTAAACACCATAAAGCACATAGCACAAACTAATGGATACAACACGATTGAAAAATTATACAACCGCCTAAAAACAAACCCAATACCCCAAATACAAACACACAGCACGACAAACCCATAAAATACTTGACAATACCATATAAATCATCCAAAACCTACAATCTAACTATTCACTACAAAATAGCCTACTCCATACACAACACTCAATAAACAATTTAAACCCAAAAACAAAATCAACAACATTTACAACGCCGTTGGAGTTTACAAACTAATTTGCAGTTCGTGTCCCAGTTTTTACCTAGGCCAGACAGGGAGGTCATTCTACACACACTACCAAGAACATATAAATACACAGACAAACAATAATTACCAATCAAACTTCGCTGATCATTTCAAGCACACAAAACATGACTACATAGACATAGCACCCAACCTACAAATTCTTCAAAAACAACACAGAAATAACCAACGTTACACAACCGAACAATACAAAATATACAAACATTTTAAACTACACCCTATATAGATACTCAACACACAATTAAATTATAACTCACACACTTTTCGACATCATAACTCCTAATGCTCATAAAATACACCCACATCCCCACCATAATATCCTACCCCCCATAACACTCTAACCTACGAAAATCTTGAGATCAGTTACGGTCTGAGTTGACAATGGGACACATTTCCCGAAACGGCCGTACTCAACAAATATAAGTAAGTGCTACTATAGGCAAGTTTGTAGAATATTTACAAGTGTTTTAGTTTTAAAGAAATTAACTCACCATTTGATAATTTTTTATTTGTAGTTAGTTTGTTAAACAAAGTTTTCAATCCAAAATAATTGTAAAGTGGTTATAAGGAACAAAGTATAAGCTTTATTATTATTTCACATCTATAATAAATAAATTCTCTAATACATTTCTATTTCTGGTTATAGGTTTGTTAATACCAATTACAGTTTTCATCTTGTAAATAATTTAGCATGGAAAAGAGAAGTTTTTCAGAAGAAAATAATAATAGAATAATGACAAAAATGGATAACAATGATTTCCGTGCTTTGTTGAAGTCAGCAGGGCAAGGTTTAGATCCATCTTTGCTTAAAAAAGAAGAAGTTGAAGCTACAAATGATGACAAGAGCAAGAAGAGCAAAGCTGCAAGAGCTGAAGGACATAAGAAGAAAAAAGAAAGTTATGTTAAAATGAAGGAACAATACGAAAACTCATTATTAGAATTGTCTAAGAAATACAGAGATCGTGCCCAGGAACGTAGAAATAGAGCTAACAATGAGCAAAACATAGATGATACTTTAATAAAAACCAGTGCTGGTTATCATGCAGTAGCACCAGATATAAAATCTGGAATAAATGCCCAAGAGGTAAGGCATAAGCTCATTGAAGAGTCTAAGTATTTAGGCGGTGATTTAGAGCATACACATCTTGTCAAGGGTTTAGATTACGCACTTCTTCAAAAAGTAAGAGAAGAAATTAAACTTAAGGAAGAAGACAAGGAAGATTTGATTGCAAGCCAAATTGGTGAAAAGGGCAAGGAGATGAATGAAGTTATTTGTAAATCTTATTTTGCAAACCAAGTATATAAAAATGCTTTCCCTCCAAAAGAGATTTCTTTGAATCCATTATTTGCTCCTGGAAGAATGGCTTATGTTATGGACTTAGTAGATAATGGGACAGATACGGATATCCCTACAGTCCTCATTAGAAGTAAATCTGAAAAACCAAATAATCAAATAACGACTATAACTTCAGTTAATGATTTAGTTATTAATAAATTGACTCAAATTCTTTCTTATTTACGTCAAGGATCAAGAAATGTTAAAAAGCCTAAGAAGAAATATGAAAAAAATATGGATCATCTTTTTGATGACAGCTATTTATACCCAGCTGGGAACAAAAGTACTAGAGAAGGAGAAGAAGTCAAATGTAAAGATAAAACATCCAATAAGAAAGAAGTAAAGGTCCGCGAACCTCAGAATAAAAATAAAATTTGTAAGAAAACAATAAAGAATGATTTATTTTGTCGATTAACAGCAGCGCCTACTGGGTATGCTGAATGCTATCCTGGCCAAGAAGAAATGAATGATGCTATTGAAGATTCAGATGATGAAACTGACTTTACTAAAATGGATTTAGGTTACCAGAAACGTTCTGTAGGAAGATGGGATTTTGAGTCTGAAGAAGAATATAACCAGTACCTTAACAATAAGGAAGCTTTGCCTAAAGCAGCTTTCCAGTATGGCCTTAAAATGAATGACGGACGTCGAACTAGGAAGTATAATAAAAGGAATGATAAGGGGGAAGTAAACCAGGAATGGAACACTATTAAAAGCATGATTATGAAGAGGAAAGACAAACTGTCTGATGAATCAGATCTTTTGTTGCCATACAAATTGTCTCGTAAATGTAAATAAATATCGAAATCCAAAACATCAAAAGTGTAATATGTAAATAAATATTCTTAATGCCTTGTGTTTTTATTCAACCAAAGCGTATAAAAATAAATTTTATGCAAATTAATTTTTCTTTCAGTTCTATAAAAATTAATGAAATATCGAAATCCTGTTGCTGGTTATGGCAAGCTGGTTGTTAATTACTTATTACACTTTTACTATTACTTGCAACCAGACCTTTTGTTAACTAAAGGTTGTTATATTGTTAACTTACACTTGGAGGAAACGTTTTCATTTTACCACTTCTTCAGCCTTGTATTTTTGCCGCTAGGATTGGTGCAGTTGTGCTGGTACCAAGAGATCAAAATGGTACCAAAGAAATGTAAGTTAACAAATTAACAACCTTTAGTGAACAAAAAGTCTGGTCTCAAGTAATAGTAAAAGTGTAATAAGTAATGAAATATCATAAAAACACTATATACACGAAATCATTAGAGTTATTTGAAAATTGTTTGAAACAATAAGATATTTTTTATTGCTGTTTTTAATTTTCAATTGAAATATTTTAATGAAATAGTTTAAATTCTAGATCTTGTGGATGAATAGTTTGGACATTGTTGAGGTAATGTTGAAATGATGATAATAATAATAATGATAAGTATATATCAAATGAATGATGTTAATAAATTTTAAACTAAGAGCTAGTGGTATGATTTGCAAAGTATAGATACATTAGTTAAGTAAATTATAGTAAGAAGCTATATTTAACTATATTAAATATATGAAGCTATAAATTAAAAGTAAGCTAAATACTTGACTAACTTTTAATTAAACTTATGACTTTTATTGTCTATGATAATGGGCAAAATTTTTTCTATAATTAAATATTACTTGACTAAGTGAATTCTTAAGAGCTTACTTCCTTGCTAATGCATTTTGAAATAATCGTTCTCGAGAGGGTTTGCTTTGTAAAAGGAACGATTGTTTTGTTTGTTGTAAGAGCAAGTAACCTTTCAAGTATTCACTTAATTAAGTATTATTTAATTATAGTTTAATCAGTGAATTCAAGATGATTACAACAAACCACTTTAAAATTTTTTCACTAAACATTACCTATTTTGTGTTATATTAAGTGAGTTTTAGAAAAAAAAACATATTGAGACAATGTTTTTAACTGCACTAAGCAGTCATTTTTATTGTCTAAGTTACCCCTTGAAGCATTGTTTAGATAAGGGTCAAAAGTTTTAAAGGCAGGTGATAAAAACATGTGTGTGATTTGTATTGGGTTTGTTTATGTTATATGTTTTTATTTTGCAATTAGTATTAGTTTGCTTTTTTAAATTTAAACAAATTATTAAACTTCATGGCTTGCAGAATTGAAATACCAGCACAAACTATAGCCAAACTAACTGATAGAATGCCACTGTAAACAAGAATGCAACAACTAAACAGACAATATAACTAAAGGTTTGAAATCTTCTTTAAAACCTTAAAGATACTCCAAGTAGTTCTCACATGTGGAATATTTTTTGTCATAAATAACCTGATGGCAGCCCTAACCCAAGCCACTATCATAACTTCTCCCTCTCAGCGTACAATATGATTAATCAGTTGCTTTGTTATTTATCTAGTTTCAATCTTTGTTTAGTAGTTTACAAAAACTCAGTGAAAAATTTTTACCTAGCAGTAGTTTTACATATTGTTTGGTTTGAGTAATATTTACAAAACAGAACTTTTATACTTTACTTGTAATACATTCCAAATTGGGACTTATGATGGTTATAAGATTCAAAATACCCAGATATTTATTTATTTACAAACAAGATATGGTAATTAATATAATTTTATTACTATACAGATACCTAGAAAATCTTATGTGGAAAGTAGTATTATCTTCATACGAAATAAAAATTTTAAAGATCATTAAAACTGGTCAAACCTATAATTTAATTTTATTAATATTTTAATAAATATAATAAATTGGAAAGGGCCATCAAACAAAAAAAAGGCAAATTATGGAAGTGCAGCACATGATTGTTATTGATATTGGAACCCATCAGCTAAGATGGTACAGATACATTCAATGAATATACTGCCATTAGGAGCCTCTTGGAAGAAGAAGGCAGAGGAGTTGGCAGTAGATGTGCGAGTGAGAGTTTGAAGAACGTCTTTGTGCAGACCAAGAGTGGTGGCATATAGGAATAGGTTGACATAAAGCGTTATGAAACTGATTAAATGATTAGAAACTTACTGAGACAAAACATGCCACCAGCAACAGTACTCACAGCAAACTAACTTGCAGCTCATGCTCCAATTTTTACATAGGCCAAACAGGGAGGTAATTTTACCAAAAACACATACAAGCACTTACAAACAAAAACACCAAATCAAACTTCGCTGAATATCTTATATCCATAAACCATAACTATACAAACATAACATCAAACCTACAAATTCTTCATAAACAAAGCCAAAATAACTAACGAGACACAACTAAACAATATGAGATGTACAAATATTTCAACACACCCTATAATATACTCAACACCCAATTACATTATAACTCACATACAGTTTTTGAAATTATAACCCCCAATGCTCTCTAAAATACACCTAAATCCCTACCCTAATATCCCCACCCCTCACCCTAACCTACAACAATCAAGAGGTTAGTTACGGTCTGAGTTGACAATGGGACACATCTCCCAAAACACCCATCCTAAAAAATCATAAAAAAACTGCTGCTATAGGTAAGTGTAACCTCTGTACAAGGGTTTTAGTTAAAAACTAGTAGCTCACGGGAAGATGAAATTGATTAATATCTATATATATTTTTTTTTATCCTGTGATGTAAGAATCTAGAGCAGTGGTTCTCAATCTTTTCCATTTCACGTACCACTAAAAAAGCTTTTCCAATGAAAACTATCTCTTATTCCTCGATGTGGTCAAGGCAAAGAGTGATTGTCTGATGGCCTTGTAAGTAATAGGGGAGCCGGATGTGTATACGATATTTTTGTGTGGGCAACATGACAAACAGTTCCTTAAAAGTTTTATATCATCAAATCTTAAACCAATTCCTGCATTTTAATTGTTCATCTAAATCCGGAATAGCTGTTTTCCATCACTATTCTATTCTGAGCTTTCAGTTTCACACAAACATACCAGCTCCATGCAATTTTTGATCAACAACACATCAACTATCTTGTCAACTACCAGTGTAACCTCGCATTTGTTTCATATATAATATTTGAAATATTGATGTCTGCCATTATTGGTATTATTTTCGCGTACCACCCACAGGCTTCTTCGTACCCCTGAGGGTATGCATACCATGGGTTGGGAAACGCTGATCTAGAGCATAGTCAAACCAATAAATGTTAATGGTGAGACCAACTTTAATTTTACCAAACTCAAATATTTTAGGTATAAACTCATATTTTTATTTCGATAAACACACATATCAGATTGGGTACTTCCGGTATTAGATTGATTGTCATTTGATTCTGTTTGTTAACAGTAATCACAAAAGGTTTGTTATCATCATTCTTAAAGTTACGAATGAAGGTATCATATGTTACATTATCCCCAGCCTCACCAAAAACATTGACATCTGATTGTAATATTTCTTCTTCATCTTCAGGAAGCTAGTAATTCCTACTTAAACAAAAGAATATGCATTTTGTCAGAATTATAGATGTTTCATTTGTCGTAACTCATTATGTAGCACTAAAAACACTTACAGAGTAGAACCAAGTTAATTACTCTTGAATTTTGTAGTCCATCACGTTCTATGAAACTTAATTACTAATTTTACATCTGGATAGTCGTAAGCTAATGTAAAATAATTAATTAAGTTAGTTACTACAAACTCCACTGTTGCATGCACTCAACGTCAGAAAAAGAACTAACAGAGAACAATCTAATGAAATTTCAGCCCTCCACCACTACTACAGTGTGGAGGGTTGATACTTCCCTACACAGTTCCCAGAACAATAAACAATCACAATAAAACCCTTGTTGCTACTAAATAGGAATAATAGAACAAAACGTCTCATTACATACCAAAAAATGTACCTGTACATCGTTATTACTTTGGACCAAACTAATAAAAAATGTACCAATACATCACTACTTTCCCAGTAGAACCCATAGTCTTCTAAGGATTCAAATGTTAGTTGACAATATTGTTAAACATCAGCCAGACAGTACACTTTAATATAAATCAATATGTAAAAACTTGCTTAATGTACCATTTACCTTTGGTCTAAATCAGCCATGGGCGCCCATGTATAATTTTATAGGGGGGGGCCAAATCTGATACCTGGGGAATGGGATTCCCTCCATGAGAAGGAGGGTCCGGGGAAAGTTTGAAAAATTATGGTTAAAATGGTGAGTTTTAAGGCATTTTGGAAAATTCGAAACTTCTAATTTTTACAGGCTTTTTTGTATCGATTAATTTATTTTTTTATAGAATGAGTGAATCTTTATTCCTTACAATACTAAAAAATGTAATAAAAAGCTTTTTTTTCTTGCGTCATTTCATTTATTATAGGATAGGATAGTAACCGACAAATTATTTTGAGGTTGGAAGTTTTTTAAATATAGGCTATTATTTCAGTTTTATAAGTGGCGTTTTTTTAAAAATTTTAATCCAGGCATGACAGTCGAATATCTCATTTTATTGAAATATCTCATTAGGTTCAGGGTGTTTGCGTGTTTCAGGAGGAACTGCTCATATAACGCTAAAAATGAGAAAAAATGCTTCGTTAGTGAGTTACGACTAGCGAAAGATTTCACCTGCAATTCAGTTACCCCTGTGAAATAAATCAATAAATGTATAGGCCCTACTTAAGTAAGCAGATTCAAATTTTATCCTCCTTAGGCTTTTTCTACTAATTTGAGCAATTAGGGGTAGTTTTCACCCTTGAAAATGAATTTTTAGAGATTCGAAATATTTAACAATTACAACTAGAGTATCAGACAATCATTATTTTTAATTCATCTGAACCAAATTTCAATCTTTTTACGCTTTTTTATAGAATTTGACAATAATTGGTAGTTTTCACGCTTAAAAAATAAAAAGCACCCGTCGGCACTAAATAGATTTTGAAGTAGAGGGTAAGTTGAACTTAATCCCAAATTTGTATGCAAATCGGTCTTTTCCGAAAAGTTTGCGAAGTTTTTTCCTATTTTAAGTTTTGTTTCCTGGACTAATATTAAAGATAAATCAAATTAAAACGTCAATTTCTGCAATTCAATTAAAGGTAATGTAACGTAGGCTATAACATATAATAAACTATTAAAATTAATATGTGGACAAAATGGTATGTTTTGTTTAACTTAACAGAAAAGAAATATACCTAATATGTAATATCTATGTATCGTATTATTAGATCTATACATAGGAATTCTTTTGAAATTGATTCTTGACGTTTGTTATGTTTCTTTATTAGGAAATGTTTTCATTTACCAATTAGGCTAATAATTTATCAATTTTGTAAATCGTAACACGGTACCGTACACTATAGTCAATATATAATCTCCCTGCTTCCTATTTGCACCAAATACAGTACTACAATGTCGAACGCAGATGACATGCAACAGAGAAGAGATGCAGCGTCAATCAGAAGGGCCTAGGTTATCCTTCCTGTCACGTTTTCCTTATCATTGGGATAGCTGGCTCGCTGTGTCAGCGTCTAGGATATTAGTCGTGTCCTGTTTAGCTGTTTTCCTTTAATTGACGCAACCATTAACTGGTCCACATTGACATAATCACATAATATGGATATTCAATAGTTTCTGACTTTAAAACTTACTTCGTTCAGTCAAGGTGTTAATATAGCAAAATCGCATAAATATACTATTTATATTGTTAATACTGTGAAAATTTATTATAATTAAAGTATAGTTCTTCCACATCAGCTGAAAATAAAAAAAGAAATATTTGTACGAAAGTCTTAATAATTTTAATTTGTATTTTTCTGGGAGATAGGGGGGGGGCCACGGCCCCTCCCTGCCCGTGTGTATGGGCGCCCATGAAATCAGCGGCTCCCAGGCTTTTTGGGTCCACGCCCCGTCCTCTTGAGATGAAATCCTCCCATGCCCCTCTTTACTTTACACTATAAATAAATTGTATGGAAAAAATATCAAATATTATTTATATTGAAAATAATATATATAATTTCAAGTTTTAATTTGAAAGGTAAATTTTAACTGATAAGCAAAAATCTGTTGGTGAGATGCTTGATCTTGCATTTTTTTCACTGACATGTCTATTTGAGGTTTTATTATATATTTAAGGAAAACATAAATTTCTATTATGAATGAATACATTTCATTAAAATTTTCTAAGAAATATGGTCATACATTATTACCTATGTAAAAATATAGGTTATAGTTTTTTGAGGTATAATTTTAGTTTTAATAAATTGAGTACTTAAGTTTTAACTAAATTAGAATTCATCATACTATTTTCCAACTGGTCACCCGCACCTCTAGACTTGCCTTCACGCCTCTCAAGCTAGGCGGTTTTGGAACCCATGGTCTAAATGATGACAGCCATTTCGTGAGACATGTAACTCAGGGTATGACAATGAGACACATCCCCAAAAACAGGCATCCTCGCTTAGACAACAAGTAAATGATACTATAGGCAAGTGATTACATTGTGCTATATTATGATAAAAGCTTTAAAGGTAAATTAATAGCTCAAATTGATTATGGAAAAAAATTATGTACTATAACATTATTCATAAATCATTCTGAATAATGGTGTAACTATTATATATATTTGAGTACAGTTTCCTGACTTTACTGTACGAAGTACGATTCAAGTTTTGAAAACAGAATCACTCCAAAACACTTCAACAGAGTAAAATATTGTAACGTTAGGATATTCCTAATAGAAATGAAGATGAATGTAACTATTGTTTTAATATTTACTGTTTGAAAACAAAAGAAACAATACAAGTAGATTTTACTTATTGTAAAGTAGTTTTGGGAAATGTTGGAAAAAAACTGATTTTTAATTTCCAAAAGATTCAAAAGTGAGTTTTAATGTAAATAAATCCAACAGAATATATCATCAATATAAGATAAATTTTCTGATCAATATAAGATCTAAATTTTTTGTATCATTGCAAATAACGAGTTTAAAAAAACAGTTGATTATATTTATTCAGTTTTAATTGTTTGCCCGAAGGATAGAACTTTACTGAATCCAGCTCCTTTTTATCTTTCGTCTTCGTCTCATAAATGTTATGGTCAAATAACACTTTCTATTTGATCAAATGCTCACCTAATTTGTTGCTTAAATTTAGAAAATGTTACAAAACTAAATTTTCATATTTCATTTGTGTAATTTATATTTGTTACGTTTGCTTTATCAAACTCATAAATGCAAGCTTATTTTAAAGGTTCAAGCCATTCTTTCATTTTATTTGGCACTGGTTCATTGGGCATAGCTCCAAAAGTTTAGTCTGTGTTTGTCAAGTGATTTGGTGAGAGGTTACCTACGTTTTTATTTAAGGTTTATACAAACATTAACTATGTGACCACATATTTTACTATGGAAAATAATAAACATACTGTAAGTTGAAATAGTTTAAATAAAATTTGTGATGTGGCTGAAGATCTTTATTTGATAAGAATTTTGTTTTATTGGGTTTGATAATATTTGTATATTGACGCAATAGGTTACAGAAATGTTTAAAAACACATACAAATTTTAATTTTTATACTGCATTTTATTAAAAAAATGGTTTTATTTAAAACTTTATCAAGGTGTAGTATCTCTTATGTCTGTAAGAGTCTAAATAAGTAGCTAATAAGATTGCCATTGAATTTTTAAATAATAAAAGAAGTCATTCAATTAATAATGTCTGGCAAAGGGAGTTATTTTTGAAGCATAGTATGGTAGAATTTGTAACACTTTAATTTCTTGGTTTGCTATAAACAGTTGTAAAAACAATCAATAATAAACAATGTAAAATTAAGAAGGGTAAGGTAGAATAAATTGTAAACCTCTTAAATATTAATAAGATCTTTGATCTTTTGTATAATTTTAAATTTGCTAGATAATTTCAAGAACATTTCGGGCATAACCTTAGCAAACACATTTATACTTTGAGTAATGACGGGATATCTCTGTATGATCCTCTATGTCTGATACATTCTACTATGCACACTAATGCCTTGATCTTCCCCTAGATCCTAACAGGCTGATATTTTGTATCTTCTCAGATTTTATTTATTACTTGCAATGATTTCCTATTCTTCATTGGGTTAATAATCATATTGACAGATGACCTTAAGCTAGACACACAATTTTATATATTTTAAGTAAACTTTTACTCAAGGTCTAACAACTTATTACTTTATTCTATATGCTATACCTATGAATTACGTGTTATTTATACTTAACCTAAACAAACTAGCCACTTAAGAACTTATTTAGTTAATTATAGTTTTGATAGTGAGAACAATTTGCTAGAGGCAATATTAAAAATGTGCACTCAAATCTCACTAAACACTCGTTAAATAATCCAGTTAATCACTTAAACAATAGTTTATGACTATCCGAACTTTAAATTTAGTAAATTTGTTGAAACTTACTGAGACAGAAAGTTTTCGATCACTATGTGCCGATCTTCAGCAGTGTCTTCTATACCATAACCTAGAAACCCTACACATCAACAAAAAAGGACCACATCTCAACACACTAGAACAATATGAAATTTACAGACACACAAAAACACAAAGTACAAACATATTAAACGAACAAACACAATACAAATCACATATACTCTTTGATACTATCGAAAACCTACCTTTAAAACCGTGACTGCTTGACCCAACATCTCCAAGCAGAAGACACTGATAAAGATTGGCACATAGCGATCGAAAACCTTCTGTCTCAGTAAGTTTTAACAAATTTACTAAATTTAAAGTTCGGATAGTCATAAACTATTGTTTAAGTGATTAATAAGATTCACTGAACGTAATGGACTACAAAATTCAAGAAATAATCCAGGATAGATTCAGCGATGATGACACCTTTATCAGTGGTTGGCTAACACAGCATCATCAGTAGGTTAGCAAAGAGAGTGTCAAACAAAGAGGTTTTTAAATGAAACGATTCTTTCGAAACGCGTCAGCAAGTAAGTTCAAAATTACTTACTTAGTTACTTAGGATTACTAAGGATTACTTAGCTACATAATAATTACTTATAGTTTAATCAGTGAATTCAAGATGATTACAACAAGCAACTTAAACATATATAGTTCCTATTGATGGATACATTCCTGTTGTAGAAAAGAGCAATCCTAGAACTTGACAGACTAGGAGAAGAGCTTCTAGAAAACAATATTTTTTGATTGGATTCAGCTTCCACCCAAGATCAAAACTAGTAAAGGCCTTTTACAGGGAAAAAATATGTTAAGAATGAACAATCAATTCTCCAGATATCAAGCCCTTCTGGATTGCGAAATTGTAGCTAATTATTAAGAAAACTAGACTGTCCTAATAAAAAATGTTAATTTGTGCAGGTTTAAATTGTAGTTTCATGATTATGAAATCAAACTAATTTGTCAAAATCTTGTTGTTTTATGCCTAAACATTACTAATTAAAGAAACAGAATGATTTATTATACACTACATAATATTCCATTGATATTTTGTATTAAACTTGTAAACAAAATTTTAGTTTCTCTTCACAATACTTTGCACAGTGCTGTAGGTTACCAAATCCGATTTAATTTATGTGGATTTAGTTTCATTTATAAATGATGATTTATTCTTGAATTTTGTAGTCCATTATGTTAGCTGAATCTTAATTAATCACTTTAACAATAGTTTATGACTATCCGAACTTTAAATTTTGTAAATTTGTGAAAACTATTCACAAGTTTTTCCAAATTTACAAAATTTAAAGTTTGCGTAGTCATAAACTATTGTTAAAATGATTAATTAAGATAAAACATTAATAAACATCGTGCTTTAATACTAAAAAAACACTATTAAATATTCAACTTCACTAATAGTTAACATATAAAATTTGAGTAAGTGATAATACACTTGACCTTATGGAACGAGATGAATTGATACCAAGATTAGATGAAAGTAGGCAAATGTAAAGGTATTAAGATATAGAAGGTGAGAATTATTTTAGAATGAAAATAAAATTAAATAAAAAGGAATAAGTGTATTTTCAATAAAAATTTAAAAAAATTTGTAATTTGGCAATTGGTATGTGTATTGGTAAGGTTTTAAAGTACTTGTAAACTATCTTGATTAGTGTGAAGTTTAATGTTTGTTTTGAGCGTTGTTTATTTAGTATTGATATGTTTTTGGGTATTTATGATTTGTGGAGATAAGCTATTTGGTAGAGTTTATTTGTAAGTTCAATGAGTGTCTTAACATAATCAGATAAACAAATATTTAGTGTATATAACATTTCTTCTACAGTAACATGAATAATTGAGTCAATCTATAATAGTCATATAGGGCGATTCATATAAACCTTGTGATTTTCATTTTATGTTTATTTTAAGAAGAAAAATACAAATAATGTGTTATTGTGCTCAACATGTACAGAATATCTGGGTGATTAATTGGTTGTTAAAGGTTGTGTTGAAAATCTCCTTGTCTGCCTCTAGACCAGCTGAACATTTTGTTCCATATTTTTGGCAGTTCGCTCGAGGGTTGCGTTATTAATACTTGTTGATAACGCATGTAATATTGTCTATCAGATCATTCAAACTCTGAGCCCGTGTAGTGTAGACTCTTCCCTTTAGATATCCCCACAGAAAGAACTCTGGTGTGGTCATGTCCAGTGATCTTGCCGGCCACAAATTCCTGGAACCTATGCGGTCGTCAAAGTAACTTTGGATTAACCAGATTCTTGCCAATTTCATTCACAAGATGTCCTGTTGTTTCCAACTTATGTACCATTTGCAGTATTGTGTTCCTGTCTGGACGATTGCAAATACCAAATTCCCTCTGGTATGCTCTTTGTGTGCCTATGACCGATTAGGTTATCCAATAGTATTTAACAAGAAATAGACGTTGCTGTAACGTGTATTGCATCATGAATGACAAATCAACAAAATGATTAGAACAAAAGACAATGAACAACTGCAAGTCGCAACTCCAACTGGACAATGCCTACAGCTTCGGCACAACATGCAGGGCCATCTGAGGACAAATGTGTGACATGCAATCAAAACTCCAAGGCCTCCTGAGTCATTTGATAGGCAAATGAAACCTTTTGGCGTATTCCTATTTAAATAATGGACTTATGAAAACTATGAGTTTTATATGAATAACACTATATTTTACAACGATCAAACATATCCTAAATATAATTTTATAAGTGATTTCTGTAAATAGTGTGTTATTCAAGTAAATTAGAATTTAAATTTAAGTAAGTTTCTATTCTTTTAAAATTATTATCTGTGTATTATAGTAGTAAATTAATAAAATAACCAATTTTGATTAGTTGCAGATAGTGATATTGGATAAGGTTTTCAATTTTCTCTGTCAACAAAAAGTTAAAGTACTTATTGAAACAGCGGCTCTCAAGAACTTGACATCAATAAACCTTAGTGGACTTGATGTTGTGCATATTCCATTAACTTTATGCAACCTACAGAATCTGCTAAAGTTATATTTGCATAGAAACAAGCTAAAGTGTTTGCCAGCACAAATATCTCAACTTAAAAATATACACACTTTAACTTTGGATTACAATAATCTGAGTAGTCTTCCGTCTCCTCTGGGTACACTTAAGAATCTTACGTATTTGAATCTATCGTACAACCCGTTAGTAAATCTTACACCAGAAATAGGAGACTTAACAGCATTGAAAGTCCTGTGGCTGAACAAGACTTTGCTCCAGACTCTTCCTGTAGAACTGTCAAGACTAAAATTATTGGAAACATTTGGTGCCAGAGGGAATGCTATCAAAGAGTTTCCCGCTGAAATGTGTACATTGAGTAAGCTCTGGTAATAAAACAAATAGAAAATATACAATACATTTAAAAGAACTATAAGATATATATTACAAATATTTGTTTGCATTTTTTCAGCTGGTTAACACTGGATGATAACAAAATCCAAATGCTTCCTTCAGACTTTAAACTCTTGATAAGTCCTGTTCATATTATCTTGAGTAATAATATTATTATATCCTTCCCCGAGTGTTTAACTTTCATGAAGGTAAAAATTGTTTACAGTTATTTTAATTTGTTTTTTTTTCTTTGGTTACATTTCTAATGTGTAAAATACATGTTTTGAGATAATTAATTTAAAGCTTGAGAATCAGAGTTATTTAATTAGCAGAGCACGTAAAAACTAACACAAATTACACTTTTGGTATTACTTTGCAAAAAAAAACACTACATACTGATATTTTTCAGCAGACTTGTTTCACACTAGGTCAGTGCATTGTTCAATGATGTGAGTCATGGATAAGACTGTTGCTCAGGTGTGTTGTATTGCTGTGAGGGGTGGGTTTGTAGTATATTCGGGGTTCTGTAGTGTATTATTGTTCATAGAGCAGTTGTTGATGATGTGTTCATAAATGCTACTAGATTGAGAGTGTATTTTGTTGCTTGCAATGTGTTGTAGACTGTTTTTGTGGTATTTGTATATCAAGTAGTTTTCTGTTGTGTTTAGTTTAGTTTGTTGCTTTTGGTGTGTATGTGTAGTATGTTCTGTATGTGTACTGTGAAGTTTGATTTGGGTTATGTGTTTTTTAAATCTTTTATGTGTTCATTTAATCATGTGGTAAAGTTTCTTCCTATTTGACCTAGAGGTCAAAAAACACACAACCCAAATCAAAATTCCCCACACACACACTCACACACACACACACACGCACACACATGCACACGCGTGCACACATGCACACGCACACATGCACACACGCACACTTACACACACATGCACACACACACACACACACACACACACACACACACACACACACACACACACACACACACACACACATACACACATACACACACACCACACTACACTATTACACCAATATAGACACTAACCTAAAACCCTTCACTTCATAAAAAGCAACAAACCAAACACAACAGAAAACAAGGAGATATATGAACATCACAAAAGCCATCCACAATACATACTAAATGACAAAACAAACTCATAAATACCATATTTGAGCACAAAACTAACTTCCACAGAACACTAATACACCACAGACTCACACCAATACAACACACGTGAGCTACAGTTTTGTTTGTGTCTCACAGGATTGAACAATGAACAGACCTGTGAAATGCGTCTTCTGAAAAATATCAGTAAGTAGTGGTTTTTTCCAAGTGATTCCAAAAGTGTAATTTATAAGAAAAAACCTCAAGATGTACAACATAAAAACTGCAAGAACTAACACAAAGTTTCCACATTTGATTCTAAGTAGTTGCAAGCAATTTCTAAATACCTTCATAATGACTCACCCTTTAATAATGATTTCTGGAGTTTAAACGGGAGGCATAGTGTTGGTCATATTTGCTTCTCGAATATGGTATCACCAGCTAAGATAGCTCAGTCATATCTGTCTCCTAAGCCATGCCAGTGTTTTAAAAGGGAGTCGTTATTATTAATATTCACTTATAAGTTAAAAAAACTTACATAAAAATACCTCTAATAAATGTGATAAATGCAGATTTTTTTATGTGAATTGGGAGTAAGAGAATGTTTCATATATAGGGTGGAGAAATTATGAATAAGGTATGGAATTTTAATGGAAATTATGTATAGGAAATTAAATCTTGGGTCGGTTATGGTTTGAGTTAAATCTGGAAAGAACAATAATTGCTGTTCTCACAGAACATAAGTGAAAGTGCTACTTTTTAAGAAAACAAGTAATTTAAACAAATATTTTTACATATAAACAAAAACATTAAATATAAAAAAAAAAATTAATTAATAATTTTAAACAAGGAGAAGGACTTATACTTAGAAGATCTTATTCTTGTAGATATTGATGAAATAGTTAGGTAAGCATATTAGTTGAATTAATTATTTTCAAGTATAGCTTCATTATTTTCTAATTAGCTTTTTATTCTGTTTGTTAATTAATAATAAAAATGTCAATATTATGTGTACAATTTTGTACGAAAAGTAACTATACATTTTATTCTTTATTTACAGAAACTAAGGTTTGTGTATTTATCACACAACAAAATAGAGAAAATAGCCGAGGACGAACTACAACAGTTGATGAAATTTAAACAACTTCATCTTCAATATAATCCTATAGAGAGTATAATTGACAGAAAGGTAAGTTACCTTCAAATTATGTAGTTATACAAGGAATATACAATTTTTACACTTGCTGGTGTGAGTCTGTGTTACACAACATATCTGAGCAACAGTCTTGTCAGTAATTCACAGCATTGAATAATGTGCTGACCTAGTGTGAAATGCGTATGCTAAATAAATCAGTGGCTTTTTTTGCTAAGGTAATGCAAAAGCGTGTAATTTATACAAAAAACCTCAAAATGTACAACACAAAAACTGCAAATACATTTTTTGTTGTAATGTTCCGTAACTTTTTTCCCTAATGAAATTTTTGTTTTCCATAAGCTTGAAATTATAAACATGTCAAACAATGGTTTACGGATAACTGAAATAGATTACATTTATTGCTCCTAATCACCAGTCCAGAGCTAGAGGCGAATGTTTTTGACATTTCAAAAGACCTGGAAATTAGTAATTTATACACAAGGAAAAATGTAGAAACTGTAATGTCATTTTATGCTATTTAAAGCTTGAAATTTTGCACAAGTTGAAAAAATAAGTGAATTGAAATTTGCTTATTATTATTTTAGAAACACTTGAAATTTAAAAAGTTCCAATGAACATTAAATTGAAGTACATTTAACAAGGTAATATTTGGGAAATTAGGTTAAAGACTTGCATAATTTAACAAGTTCTTAAAACAAACTTTAAATTTTAGTTTTCATAAAGTGTAATTACAGAAAGAAATATTGAGTCTGCAAACCTTCTTTGAAAGTTTGTTTAGATCTTCATCTTCTGACAGAGGTTTTATCATCAATATAAGCCACTGATAGGTTATTTAGATGCACTTTGTAAGATTTATTTCTCAAATATATGAATCTAAGTTTAAGGAAAACTTTTTTTATGTTAAAACTATTTTTAGTTTTCTATTTAAGTTATAATCTATGAATTTCCCTATGAAAGTTTGAAATTAATATTGATTTATAATTAAATGATACTTTGAGTAGACCCTTTGCTTCGTAAAAGGAACGATTGTTTCAAAATGCTTCAGCAAGTAAGCCCTTACGTATTCACTTAGTTAAGTACCATTTATTTATAGTTTAATCAGTTAATTCAAGATGATTACATCAAGCAACTAATTATTGATTTGTTATAAAGTTAACCAATTTAAATACATACAAATATTAATAAATAAATAAAAACTTAAGCTATAAAAAGAGTTATTTGTTGTGATTTAATAATTTCCTTAATTTTAATTTTATTTATTTAAAAGTAATTTAACTAGATTACACTTATATTTTTTTGTGGATATGTCTTAAATTGTAATATGGGGAGAGTCGTTAGATATAGGAAAGAAGAAGATATATGTAATTGAACGATAAAAATTTAGTTGAAAATGGGCTAAACATCAGGACTTTACTTTTGATTATATACATTACGCATTTTAATAATTTATTGAAGGCTTTCAGTATATTTCTCAGAAGAGTAGAAGACTTTAAAACTGGTTAATAAAATCTTGAGACAAAAAGTTTCTTGAAAAGATTAAAGAAATTAAAATAGTGCATTTTGAATTCAAGCTGCATATGACACAGAGTATGATAAAGAACCCATTTATCAGTTTTTTTACTATAAGTAATTATTGCGTAACTAAGTGAATACTTTTGAACTTACTTGCCGACACGTTTAGAAACAATTGTTTCATTTACAAAGCTGATACTCTATTCAAGTAGATGATGCTTCGTACATGTAATGATTTTTTTTAATAGTTCAGCAAGTAAATTTAAAAGTATTCACTTAGTTACGCAATAATATTTATGGTTTAATGAGTGAATTCAAGATGATTACAACAAGCAACTTGAATTTTGTTTATTTACAGCTATTTCCATTCGTTATTCTGAATGATGATGACATTCCCTGCAGTGATGTCTCTTCAGATTCTGATTCTGATGAATGGGAAGGGAGTGTAGAATCTTCGAATATAAACGACACTGACTCAAGTGATTTAGAAGTACTTGATATTGAACCTTTAATACCACAACTATCAAAGTATTCATTTCCAGGTTAAACTCCATCAAATAAATATCTAGGATTATAAATATTATTTATGTATTTACTTTATTGGTTTTAGTATTATTACAATGTATAAGAAAATAGCTATTAATTTTAAGCTACAAATAATTTTGTTATGTATCATGTAGATAATTGTATTCATATTTTGTATATTCTCTTTTTATATATTGGATATTAGAATTAATTCTAAGGGTGGAGTTGTTAGGAAAGTAATCAAATAAAAAAGACTGTTTATTTATAAACATTATCTTTTTTAAATAATAAAGACAGTTACCTACAGATTGATTCCCGGAGTCTTGAAAAAATCTGTGACAATTAACCTTCTTTTTTTCTGGTCACAATGGTTTTCAATACTTTTATATATTATGCAACATTTTCAGACATAGTTTGCAACCATGGATTTTTTTCTTAAAACATACTCAATTAATTTTGATTACAGTTAAGAAACTTATGAAGTCTAAGGTACATATCAATACAGAAAATTTTAAGTAGTTACTAATAATAAAGCATTTTCAAGGCCTTTACCAGTGTAGGGCTCAGAGACTTGTATAGTCAATAACATTAAAAATTCTATGTAAAAAACTCGAGTTTATTCATAGAATACACTATAAAATCTCATTAATAGTTGACTGGTTAAATTTTTTTTTACTAATATAAGAAATACATTCCAAATAAAAAAAAGTAATGAGGTCAAATGATAAATGATTGATACAATTTTAAAATATGTGGGGGTGGCCTGAATCAAACATATCCTCAACAAATAAATACAAAACTATATAAACAGAATGTTTCTTTATAAAATGTAGTACTAATATATATATATATATATATATATATATATATATAGGTTAGTTCTAGTAGAGCTTAAAGCTTATTTAGGAATTTTTTGGACTTGATAGGAGACTGACAGCCTTACCTAAAGGCAATAGTCTAAAACTGCAATCTCTTGGAAATAAGCACATATAAAACACATAAAACACTTAATACACTTTTATTTGAAATATTTCGATCAACATGATCTTCTTCAGTCAAGAAAGAGAAAACAAAACCGACTTTTGTTTTCTCTTTCTTGACTGAAGAAGATCATGTTGATCGAAATATTTCAAATAAAAGTGTATTAAGTGTTTTATATGTGTTTTATATGTGCTTATTTCCAAGAGATTGCAGTTTTGGACTATTGCCTTTAGGTAAGTCTGTCAGTCTCCTATCAAGTCCAAAAAATTCCTATATATATATATATATATATATATATATATATATATATATATATATATATATATATAAATATCGCAATATGTATTCTTGTGTATTAATAAAGAACATAAGTCAAAATACTAATACAAGAATTATAATTGAATTTACAATTGTAAATTCAATTATAATTCTTGTATTTGTATTTTGACTTATGTTCTTTATATATATATATATATATATATATATATATATATATATATATATATATATATATATATATATATATATAAAACTATTTCATAATCTAGCAAAGAAGTTATGTTATTAAACATAACCCAAACCTATGGCCATTATTAAGAAAAGTATATTGACAAAAAGATTACAAATTGTTCTTTATAAAGTTCAATGACACTAACATTTTTAAAAATTAACCCAAACCTATGGCCACTATTATGAAAAGTATATTGACAAAAAGATTACAAATTGTTCTTTATAAAGTTCAATGACACTAACATTTTTAAAAATTAACCCAAACCTATGGCCATTATTAAGAAAAGTATATTGACAAAAAGATTACAAATTGTTCTTTATAAAGTTCAATGACACTAACATTTTTGAAAATTAAAAAAATACAAGAGTACAATCTACAGTAATATCAAATATATATTGGTTCGAAACCTAGATCTATAAATTAATACACATTTAAAAACAACACTAATTGAATGTATTGGCTGTTACAAGACATCTGTTGATTATTTTGTTTGATTGGTGCTGGAACCTAGTGGTCAATTTATCAACTACAGTAGTATTTTATGCAAGTTTTACAATATGAATAAAAGTAACAAAGATCTTTCACTACTTTAAACAGGTAAAATTGTTGAATGAGTTTTCTTTGTTCACTAGCGGCTTGAGATAAATGTATATAATTCTTTAATTCCATCGACGCAATTAATGGAAACTTTTCAAAATTATACATTACTGAAATAAATACTTGAAAACAAATTTTAACAGAACTTGAAACAATAAATAGTGGCATAATTTATATTTAAATAAATAAATCTCATAAAGTCAAACAGACTTTTTAATTAAAACCTTATGTATATTTCGATTGTAAAGCAATCATCTTCAGATGAATGTATTATATAATTAATTACTTATAATGGCAGTAATTATTTTTGTAATTTATTCGTCTGAAGATGTAAATAATCGGAATGTACGTAATAACATATTAAAAAAGTTTATTTGTGATTAAGAGGTTATGTTTATTAAAATTAAAATTATAAAATATGTATAATTAAAGAATAAAAATATGGTACAACTCACAAATATACAATTTTTTAATTTCAAACGCGTTTCAACGACTAATTTGTCGTCATCCTCAGTGAAGATACACAAATGAAATTAACTAATATATATATATATATATATATATACAGTATATTAAACATAACCTGTAAAGTTATGAAACTTTATAACCTACTTGAAACTTTATTGGTTATGTTTAATATATATATATATATATATATATATATATATTAGTTAATTTCATTTGTGTATCTTCACTGAGGATGACGACAAATTAGTCGTTGAAACGCGTTTGAAATAAAAAAATTGTATATTTGTGAGTTGTACCATATTTTTATTCTTTAACTATAACTTTCACTCACAAGCCAGCTCGAATATTATTTATAAAATATGTACTTAATTAATTGAGTGTATAAAATGTTTCTACATTTTACTCAAATAGTGTTTATGGCCTGGCTGAGACCAACTCACCAATTGTTAAATAGTTAATGGTTTGTGGTTTTGTATCATACGCGGTGTGTAACTAGCGTAGGCTATTAGCTACATACTGATATGGGACATTCGACTACAGTACTAATGTTTAAGGAGAACTGAAGTATTATAGATTATATAAAGTTATGTTACGTTTTTTGTTACAGTTATGTAATGTTACAGTTTTTTCAAATAATAATTCATTAATTACATTTAATGAATTAATTTTAGTTTTATATGGAAGAAACACTTTTCACAATGGGGGAAATATGCAATATAGTTATTTTCTCCAATTTGCCTTAAAATAAGTAATAAAAAAACAGCTGATTTTATGTTACAGGTTGTATTGTAGAACAGCGTTTAAAGGTATAGGTTATGTTACTTTATTTATATTAATTGTAATTATTTAATGAAAAGTAACTTAAATAAAACATTTTTTCATTGACCTAAGTAGGAATTGACTTTAGAATTTTTTGTTATCTTACTTGTTTTACATGTAAATTTAAGTTGGTAATTGGTTTTTGACAAATTTTTGTTCGAGTACAATGTCATCACTAGGTTAGGTATTTACAGTATATTAATCTCATCTGATGACTATATCGCAAAAATAGACTTGGCGATTTAGAAATACCTTGTATACACGGAAAAAATAATAAAAAATGTTTCTAACGGCCCGAAAATTAAAAAACTTGAAACAATATACATTTAACCTCACTTAACAACACGCATAATGTTTATAGAATCAAGATTTCTTTACAAGTCAGAGTATTATGTTATACTGTAGTAAAATACATTAATGTATTACAATAAAATTACAAACTATTCGGTTTGGATGGGTTTTGGTTTTTAATGTTAGATAACCATTTTATTTATCGATTTCACTTAGCAATAGTGTGATTAATATTATGTATAATGAACCAATATGTATGTGTTTATGCTTTATCTTGAATCATACGATAGTTATTCATTATATGTTATGTAAAATATGTAATACTGAATTGCCCAATCTTATATGCGTGATTGAATTGTAGAGCAGATGCTTTTTTTGAAATTTGGGTAAATTATATTCTAAAATATTTATTTCTTACTTCAGTTACCATTAATTATTTGCATCATTTTTAAAATATACTGAAAATAAAAATAGCGACGAACAAAGCGATGTAAATATTATGGTTAGCAATGTATATAATCAAATTGATTTTAATAATAATATAGAGTACATATATACAGTGAAACCTGTCTTAGACGGACCCTGTATTAGGCGGAATCCTGTCTATTGCGGAAAACTTTAAAAGTCCCGACTGTCGCCTATTTAATTTACCTGGTTAATAACCTTCACAAGCCGGAAACTGTCTAACACGGAAGCGGAATAAGCAAAATGATGAGTGATATATATTTACTACGTCTTAGTTCTGCATAAACCAGAAATCTGATCATATACAATGCTGTAAAATATAAAGTTACAATGACTTCCATTTAGATAAAATACAGTTTATAATATATTTTTTACCATAACAAAATTCACAGATAGGTCTGCTAAATTGTAACGGATCGTATTTATTTCTGAGAACTCTGTAACAACGTTAAGGATTGCTGATATGCACAAGATAACGCAATGGTATACAAACATCCATAATTTACGATAGGCTATGTGTCAGCACTCGTTTCCTTCAAGATAACGCAATGAATGGTTTACAAACTTCCACGGCCAGACATATTGATTGACATATTGAAAGGCTATACACAGCTTCATTCTAAAAGGCAAAAAACATGCGCAAATAGAAGAAAAAGAAGAAATTGAAGACGGACCAGTCGTAGAAAACAAAATAAAAGCATTTGGCGAAGCTTTAATGAAAATTTGTGAGTTAAAAGATTTCGCGGTACGTATTAACAGCCCGGAAATGCGTCACCATTTGTTACAACTAAAAACAATAACTGAAACACAAGCAAGTAAAACTAACGTTTTAAAACAAAAATCAATGATAGATTTTTTCAAGCCTAATTGATTTTCTTATATTTCTACGTAAGCCTACTATGTACAGTATTTAGCATAAATACAGTAAGAGGAAAAATATAGTTTTAAATAAATTGCATCATTAGTTCATAAATTTTGTTGACAAGAGTAAAAGTGTTTTAGCTTTATAGTTTTCTATTAAAAATGTTTTGTGGAGAAGGATAAAAGGATGCTGCATTAAAAGGTATGATTTTTATTATGTAATGTAGGTTTTAACATTTTCTGTAGTGTGCATAAGCACCACCTAGAAAACAAGGTTTGGGAGTTGTGACGTCACAGGGCACAGACTACGAGCTGTCATTAGGCAATTAAGATAACCGATATTACTGTTGAATGACGTTTATTTAGACGTTAAAATGTGATAGTTTTCTTGTGATTTAAATACACTTGCTTTATATGTTGAAGTGTTATCTCTGTAGGAAATAAACAGTCAGTACTTAATCGGAAATAAATAATTAAATTAAATACTGTATTAGAACAAATGTAGACACGATGCCAATTAATTGTCCGTTATCTATGTGCTGCTGGTACAGCGCCATACAGCTGATCAGTAGAAATAATAGTCTTATAGCTCTAAGAATCCCCACGGCCTACCCTCACCCCAACGCTAAAAATAGACTCGGCAAACGTTTCGTGATGTTACCATCATACAGTACACTACTACTGTATAAGCCGGAAACCTGCCTTAGACGGAAAATACCGGTCCCAATGGATTCCGGCTTAAACAGGTTTCACTGTACTAGAATAATCATGCTTAATGTAATTACACTGAATTTTAAAAACCAATTTGGTAGTATGTTTTAATTTTAATTTTATTAAACGATGTTCTTTTAAAACAATTCATTCTGTTTTACCTTTTAAGAGAAAGTGATCATCTCTTTCGACACCATAGCTGGAGATCTCCTAGTCTTTTAGAAGAGACGGCTATACGTTAATTTTGAGATATCAAGGGTAAGAACCTTACAATCCCAAACCTAAATGTTTTCGAATTTATAAAATCGACAAATGTTAAGTGAGAATTGACGATTTTAGAAAACTATTATGAAAGTATGGTAATCACTTCTCAATTTACTCAAGACCTGATTTCTTGAACTTACGTTTATTAAATTCCTCCTATTAGTTCACACTTTCTGATATATATATATATATCTTGTAAACATTTTCAGTCGTTAATAAAATAAATTTTTATTCATCCAATCAAGTTCAAATACATTTGTTAAAACTTGTAGTGGATGCCAGTCGATGTTAATAGAGTTTTTTCAACTATTTATTTAATAATTAAATTATACAAATTTGAGGTCTAGGTCGTATTCGAACTGAGTTTCTTCGTGTTCGAAGTTTAACGCTTTGGCACTGAGCCAACTTTCCCATAGCTAGAAATGTACTTCTCAAAGATGTATATGAATTTTTTTGCGCCCATCTGGTTATCGTCAAAACCTCCATTTCACAACCTTAAATTTTTGCCGGACAATGCGAAAGAAAAGGGGAAAGAAACTACAACACAATGTAAATGATGAAAAGCAGAAAGCGTATTATTAGCAACAAACAAAAAATAATAGTCCAACACTACACATAGAAAAAAAAATTTAAATTGCAAGGAAACTTGCTTTCTACTTGCCACTTAATATTGTTTTTTTGACATATCTATACTGTATACATATTTATATTAGTTGTAATTACAAAATAGAAAGAAATTAAAATAAAAATATTTCTCTGTTCATTAAGTAGGAATTGACTTTACAAATTTTTTATATTACTTGTTTTATTAACAATAAAGTAACCATTTTTAATGGCTACAATATTTCACATAACTAACGGCGCATAGTAATATCGCTAAACAATTTGATATTTTGTAAACTTATGAAGATAAATATAAATAATAATTTTCATTTTAATGTTTTTAGTTTCAATTTTTTAGAATCTGTAAACCTTGCAAACTATTACTCTTGTGAATCTTTGAAATATGAATTGACTAAACTCTATAAATAAAAACATATATTTACAATAAAACTGTAGGAAATAGGAATGCAAGAAATAGGAATACAGGAAATAGGAATGCAGAATATAGGAATGCAGAATATAATAATCCAGGATATAGAAATACAGGAATACAGGATATAGGAGTTCTGAATAAAGGAATACAGAAAATAAGAGTGCAGAAAATAGAAATGCAGAAAATAGGAATGCAGAATATAGGAATGCAGGATATAGGAATGCAGGATATAGGAATGCAGGATATAATAATCCAGGATATAGAAATACAGGAATATAGGATATAAAAGTTCTGAATAAAGGAATACAGAGAATAAGAGTGCAGGAAATAGAAATGCAGAAAATAGGAATGCAGAATATAAAAATGCAGGGTATAGAAATTCAGGAATACAGGAAATAGGAGTTCTGAATAAAGGAATACAGAGAATAAGAGTACAGGAAATAGAAATACAGAAAACAGGAATGCAGAATATAAAAATGCAGGGTATAGAAATTCAGGAATACAGGAAATAGGAGTTCTGAATAAAGGAATACAGAGAATAAGAGTACAGGAAATAGAAATACAGAAAATAGGAATGCAGAATATAAAAATGCAGGGTATAGAAATTCAGGAATACAGGAAATAGGAGTTCAGAATAAAGGAATACAGAGAATAAGAGTACAGGAAATAGAAATACAGAAAATAGGAATGCAGAATATAGGAATGCAGGGTATAGAAGTTCAGGAATACAGGAAATAGGAGTTCTGAATAAAGGAATACAGAGAATAAGAGTACAGGAAATAGAAATACAGAAAATAGGAATGCAGAATATAAAAATGCAGGGTATAGAAATTCAGGAATACAGGAAATAGGAGTTCAGAATAAAGGAATACAGAGAATAAGAGTACAGGAAATAGAAATACAGAAAATAGGAATGCAGAATTTAAAAATGCAGGGTATAGAAATTCAGGAATACAGGAAATAGGAGTTCTGAATAAAGGAATACAGAGAATAAGAGTACAGGAAATAGAAATACAGAAAATAGGAATGCAGAATATAAAAATGCAGGGTATAGAAATTCAGGAATACAGGAAATAGAAGTTCTGAATAAAGGAATACAGAGAATAAGAGTACAGGAAATAGAAATACAGAAAATAGGAATGCAGAATATAGGAATGCAGGGTATAGAAGTTCAGGAATACAGGAAATAGGAGTTCTGAATAAAGGAATACAGAGAATAAGAGTACAGGAAATAGAAATACAGAAAATAGGAATGCAGAATATAAAAATGCAGGGTATAGAAATTCAAGAATACACGAAATAGGAGTTCTGAATAAAGGAATACAGAGAATAAGAGGACAGGAAATAGAAATACAGAAAATAGGAATGCAGAATATAAAAATGCAGGGTATAGAAATTCAGGAATACAGGAAATAGGAGTTCTGAATAAAGGAATACAGAGAATAAGAGTACAGGAAATAGAAATACAGAAAATAGGAATGCAGGATATAAAAATGCAGGGTATAGAAATTCAGGAATACAGGAAATAGGAGTTCTGAATAAAGGAATACAGAGAATAAGAGGACAGGAAATAGAAATACAGAAAATAGGAATGCAGAATATAAAAATGCAGGGTATAGAAATTCAGGAATACAGGAAATAGGAGTTCTGAATAAAGGAATACAGAGAATAAGAGTACAGGAAATAGAAATACAGAAAATAGGAATGCAGGATATAAAAATGCAGGGTATAGAAATTCAGGAATACAGGAAATAGGAGTTCTGAATAAAGGAATACAGAGAATAAGAGTACAGGAAATAGAAATACAGAAAATAGGAATTCAGAATATAAAAATGCAGGGTATAGAAATTCAGGAATACAGGAAATAGGAGTTCTGAATAAAGGAATACAGAGAATAAGAGTACAGGAAATAGAGATACAGAAAATTGGAATGCAGAATATAAAAATGCAGGGTATAGAAATTCAGGAATACAGGAAATAGGAGTTCTGAATAAAGGAATACAGAGGATAAGAGTACAGGAAATAGAAATACAGAAAATAGGAATGCAGAATATAAAATTGCAGGGTATAGAAATTCAGGAATACAGGAAATAGGAGTTCTGAATAAAGGAATACCGAGAATAAGAGTACAGGAAATAGAAATACAGAAAATAGGAATGCAGAATATAGCAATACAGAATATAGGAATGCAGGATATTATAATCCAGGATATAGAAATACAGGAAATAAAAGTTCTGAATAAAGGAATACTGAGAATAAGAGTGCATTAAATAGAAAAACAAAAAATAGGAATGCAGAATATTGAAATGCAGGATATATTAATCCAGGATATAGAAATACAGGAATACAGGATATACAAGTTCTGAATAAAGCAATACAGAGAATAAGGTTGCAGGAAATAGAAATACAGAAAATAGGAATGCAGAATATTGAAATGCAGGATATATTATTCCAGGATATAGAAATACAGGAATACAGGATATAAAAGTTCTGAATAAAGCAATACAGAGAATAAGGTTGCAGGAAATAGAAATACAGAAAATAGGTATGCAGGATAGAGGAATGCAGGATATATTAATCCAGGATATAGAAATACAGGAATACAAGAAATAGGAGTTTTGAATAAAGGAATACACAGAATAAGAATGCAGGAAATAGAAATACAGAAAATAGGAATGAAGAATATAAGAATACAGGGTATCGAAATTCAGGAATACAGGAAATAGGAGTTCTGAATAAAAGAATACGGAGATATGATTGCAGGAAATAGGAATACAGAAAATAGGAATGCAGAATATTGGAATGTAGGATATAATAATCCGGGATATAGAAATACAGGAATACAGGAAATAGGAGTTGTGAATAAAGGAATACAGAGAATAAGAGTGCAGGAAATAGAAATACAGAAAATAGGGATGTAGAATATAGGAATGCAGGATATAATAATCCAGAATATGGAAATGCAGGAATACAGGAAATAGAAGTTATGAATAAAGGAATACACAGAATAAGAATGCAGGAAATAGAAATACAGAAAATAGGAATGAAGAATATAAGAATGCAGGGTATCGAAATTCAGGAATACAGGAATTAGGAGTTCTGAATAAAGGAATAAAGAGAATAATATGGCAGGAAATAGAAATACAGAAAATAGGAATGCAGAATATATGAATTTAGAATATGGGAATGCAGTATTTAATAATCCAGGATATAGAAATACAGGAAATAGGTGTTCTGAATAAAGGAATACTGAGAATAAGAGTGCAGGAAATTGAAATAAAAAAATAGGAATGCAAGATATATAATAATACAGGATATAGAAATACAGAATACAGGAAATAGGAGTTCTGAATAAAGACATACAGAGAATAAGAGTGTAGGAAATAAAAATAGAGAAAATAGGAATGCAGAATATAGGAATGCAGAAAATAGGAATGCAGGATATAAAAATCCAGATAATAGAAATACAGGAAAACAGGAAATAGGAGTTATGAATAAAGGAATACACAGAATAAGAGGGCAGGAAATAAAAATATAGAAAATAGGAATGCAGAATATAGGAATGCAGGATATAATAATCCAGGATATTGAAATACAGGAAATAGAAATTCTGAAAATAGGCATATAGAGAATAAGAATACAGGAAACAGAAATACAGATAATTAGAATACAGGAAATAGGAATACGGAAAAAGAGGAATGCAGAAAATACGAATCCAGGATATAGAAATTCAGGAATACAGGAAATAGAAATAAAGAAATTAAGAATACAGTAAATAGGATTACAGGAAATAAGAATGCATGGTGTAGAGTTTCAGGAATACAGGAAATAGGAATGCAGAAAATAGGAATGCAGGAAATACGAATACCGAAAATAGGAATGCAGGAAATAGGAATGCAGAATGTAGGAATGCAGTATGTAGGAATGCAGGATATAGAAATATAGGAAATAGAAATTCTGAAAATATGCACATAGAGAATAAGAATACAGGAAACAGAAATACAGATAATTAGAATACAGGAAATAGGAATACAGAAAATATGAATCCAGGATATAGAAATTCAGGAATACAGGAAATAGAAATAAAGTTAATAAGAATACAGGAAATAGGATTACAGGAAATATGAATGCAGGGTGTAGAAATTCAGGAATACAGGAAATAGGAATACAGAAAATAGGAATACAGAAAATAGGAATGCAGAATATAGGAATGCAGGATATAATAATCCAGGATATAGAAATACAGGAAATAGAAATTCTGAAAATAGGCATATAGAGAATAATAATACAGGAAACAGAAATACAGATAATTAGAATACAGGAAATAGGAATACAGAAAAAGAGGAATGCAGAAAATACGAATCCAGGATATAGAATTTCAGGAATACAGAAAATAGAAATAAAGAAATTAAGAATACAGTAAATAGGATTACAGGAAATAAGAATGCATTGTGTAGAGTTTCAGGAATACAGGAAATAGGAATGCAGAAAATAGGAGTGCAGGAAATACGAATACCGAAAATAGGAATGCAGGAAATAGGAATGCAGAATGTAGGAATGCAGTATATAGGAATGCAGGATATAGAAATACAGGAAATAGTAATTTGAAAATATGCATATAGAGAATAAGAATACAGGAAACAGAAATACAGATAATTAGTATACAGGAAATAGGAATACAGAAAATACGAATCCAGGATATAGAAATTCAGGAATACAGGAAATAGAAATAAAGTTAATAAGAATACAGGAAAAAGGATTACAGGAAATATGAATGCAGGAAATAGGAATACAGAGAATAGGAATGCAGGAAATAAGAATACAGAAAATAGGATTGCAATAAATAGGAATGCAGGATATAGAAATTCAGGAACGAACTAATTAGAAACCAGGATACAGGAAATAGGAATACAGGAAATAGGAATGCAGGAAATAGGAATACAGAGAATAGGAATGCAGGAAATAAGAATACAGAAAATAGGAATGCAATAAATAGGAATGCAGGATATAGAAATTCAGGAACGAACTAATTAGAAATACAGGATACATGAAATTGAAATACTGAAAATTTGAATATAATAAAAAGAAAAACAAGAATACGGAAAATAGGATTAGAGAATATAGGAATGGAGGAAAGTATGTAGGATTGGATACCTGAAGTATACTTACTTTCCTTAAGGTCTTGAAGGAGTTACACTCCTTGATATGTAAGGATTAAAGAAATCCTATGCAAATAATAAAGTCTATGCTGAAAGTAAATGAAAATATTTGAGCGTAATGAGCCCTTTAAGTCAATAGACATTCTCTCCGACAAAGTCTTTGTTACATTAGGTAGGGCTAAATAACTTATCAACGCTCTTTGAAATAATTTATAGTATTTTTTTAATTGAGTCATCTCCTGTGACTCCGATAGAGAGTATGTCTCCTTTAGACGTGCTACGTGACGCCGCACACGTGATGTTTGTAATCCTGGTCTAGAGGTTTATAGCACTCACCTTATTCCTAAAAGCACTCTCAATTCCTTTCGCCTAACCTTCACAGGCAAAATCAGTCATACCAGCAAATCCACTAAAAATTAACTTTAAAGTTTCTTTTTTAAAGAAAAATATATAGGCTAACTTCTAATAAATTGAAAAAAATGCCCTAATATTTCTCGTCACGGCTTCATGACTTTACATTAAAGTAAAGAAAGGAAATGAGTAACGCGAGCTTCCCCTAGCAGAGTTTTCTTATGAAACGACAATTATCTTGCCCTAGGAAAAGTTTATGGCGTGGAAATGACTCTGCGGTTAATGATACGGACTGGACTGCCTATTCACCCTCCCACCGCTCAACAATGGATGTCTTTCTTTGACTTCCTCGACTAACTCAGTGGGTACCCAAACGGTTTCGCTAATTTGGAGCTGGAAGCAATAAAGCGAACACAAGCTTACAACCTGGCGTTCAGATATTGACACGTCCGCAACAGAAGTAATGATCTGTTTGCACGTCCTCACAGAAGTAATGATGTCCTCTAGAGAAACATTAGTCGTAACTATGTTATCCCAAACATGGACAGCTTGTCTAATTTTCCATCTGCTATCGTCTTCAGTTCTATAGAAATTGTCGCTTTTTAAAATAGATTTATTTTATTTGTTTCCAGAAGGAAACGAATTTGTTTTTTGTTGTAGTTTTAAGGCGAACAGTCAGTATGACTTTCATCGCATACTAAGAGTAGGGAAGGGTTATGAATATCTGTAGGGCTAAAGAAAGGGGAAGGGTCATAACAGCACATGCGGCAGGGCCTCGTGCATGAAGTAGACCAATGCTCTATAGGTGTCACAAAGAAGTGACTATCCTTTCAACCCCTTGTAGGAAGAAGCATAACGAGAAATAGCTGAGATTAATTAGGACTATGAAGATGTTATGACTCCTTGCCATACGGGTCCAAAGACGTGTATTACCGTTACAGAAGCCTAACCGTGACAGTAGTCTAACAGCTACAGAAACACAACCGTTACAGAAGTGTAACAGTTACAGAAGTCTAACCGTTACAGAAGCCTAACCGTTACAGAAGTCTAACCGTTACAGAAGGTTAACCTATATAGAAGTCCAACCGTTATAGAAGTCTAACCGTTACAGAAATGTAACTGTTACAGAAGTCTAACAGTTACAGAAGTCTAACCGTTACAGAAGTCTAACAGTTACAGAAGCCTAACCGTTACAGAAGCCTAGCCATTACAGAAGTCTAAACGTTACAGAAGCCTAACCATTACAGAAGTCTAACAGTTCCAGAAGTCCAACCGTTACAGAAGTCTAACCGTTACAGAAGCCTAACCGTTACAGAAGTATAACGTTACAGAAACCTAACCGTTACAGAAGCCTAACCGCTACAGAAGCCTAACCGTTACAGAAGCCTAACCATTACAGAAGTCTAAACGTTACAGAAGCCTAACCGTTACAGAAGTCTAACAGTTCCAGAAGTCCAACAGTTCCAGAAGTCCAACCGTTACAGAAGTCTAACCGTTACAGAAGCCTAACCGCTACAGAAGCCTAACCATTACAGAAGTCTAAACGTTACAGAAGCCTAACCGTTACAGAAGTCTATAGTTCCAGAAGTCCAACCGTTACAGAAACCTAACCGTTACAGAAGCCTAACCGCTACAGAAGCCTAACCATTACAGAAGTCTAAACGTTACAGAAGCCTAACCGTTACAGAAGTCTAACAGTTCCAGAAGTCCAACAGTCCCAGAAGTCCAACCGTTACAGAAGTCTAACCGTTACAGAAGTCCAACCGTTACAGAAGTCTAACCGTTATAGAAATCCAACCGTTACAGAAGTCTAGTCGTTAGGGAAGTTTAACCGTTACAGACGTCTAACCGTTAGGGAAGTCTAACCGTTAGGATGCGCAGGGCCGCGTGCGTAAAGTAGACCTACGCTCTATAGCCGTTACAAAGAAGTGACTATCCCTTCACCCCCTTGTAGGAAGAAGCATAACGAGAAATGGCAGAGATTAGTTGGGACTATGAAGATGTTATGACTCCTTGCCATACGGAGTCCAAAGACGTGTATAACCGTTACATAAGTCTAAACGTTACAGAAGCCTAACAGTTCTAGAAGTCCAACCGTTACAGAAGTCTAACCGTTACTGAAGTCTAACCGTTACAGAAGTTCAATCGTTACAGAAGTCTAAACGTTACGGAAGCCTAACCGTTACAGAAGCATAACCGTTACAGAAGTCTAACCGTTAGGATGCGCAGGGGCGCTTGCGTGAAGTAGACCAATGCTCTATAGGTGTCACAAAGAAGTGACTATCCTTTCACCCCCTTGTAGGAAGAATAATAACAAAAAATAGCTGAGATTAGTTGGGACTATGAAGATGTGATGACTCCTTGCCATACGGGTCCAAAGACGTGTATAACCGTTACAGAAGTCTAAATGTTACAGAAGCCTAACGGTTACGGAAGTCTAACCGTTACAGAAGTTCAACTGTTACAGAAGCCTAACAAATTAAAAAAAGTCTAAACGTTACATAAGTCTAACCGTTACAGAAATCTAACCGTTAGGAAAGTCTAACAGTTACAGAAGCCTAACCGTTAGGGAAGTCTAACCGTTACAGAAGCCTAACCGTGACAGTAGTCTAACAGCTACAGAAACACAACCGTTACAGAAGTGTAACAGTTACAGAAGTCTAACCGTTACAGAAGCCTAACCGTTACAGAAGTCTAACCGTTACTGAAGGTTAACCTATATAGAAGTCCAACCGTTACAGAAGTCTAACCGTTACAGAAATGTAACTGTTACAGAAGTCTAACAGTTACAGAAGTCTAACAGTTACAGAAACCTAACCGTTACAGAAGGGTAACCTATATAGAAGTCCAACCGTTACAGAAGTCTAACCGTTACGGAAGTCTAACCGTTACAGAAGCCTATTCGTTACAGAAATGTAACTGTTACAGACGTCTAACCGTTACAGAAGTCTAACCGTTACAAAAGCCTAACCGTTACAGAAGTCTAACCGTTACAGAAGGTTAACCTATATAGAAGTCCAACCGTTACAGAAGTCTAACCGTTACAGAAATGTAACTGTTACAGAAGTCTAACAATTACAGAAGTCTAACCGTTACAGAACTCTAACAGTTACAGAAGCCTAACCGTTACAGAAATATAACTGTTACAGAAGCCCAACCGTTACAGAAGTCTAACCGTTACAGAAGCCCAACCTTACAGAATTCTAACCGTTACAGAAGCCCAACCGTTACAGAAGTCTAACAGTTACAGAAGGTTAACCTATATAAAAGTCCAACCGTTACAGAAGTCTAACCGTTACAGAAGTCCAACCGTTACAGAAGCCTAACCGTTACAGAAATGTAACGGTTACAGACGTCTAACCGTTACAGAAGTCTAACCGTTACAGAAGCCTAACCGTTACAGAAGTCTAACCGTTAAAGAAGGTTAACCTATATAGAAGTCCAACCGTTACAGAAGTCTAACCGTTACAGAAATGTAACTGTTACAGAAGTCTAACAGTTACAGAAGTCTAACCGTTACAGAACTCTAACAGTTACAGAAGCCTAACCGTTACAGAAGCCTAACCGTTACAGAAATGTAACTGTTACAGAAGCCCAACCGTTACAGAAGTCTAACCGTTACAGAAGCCCAACCTTACAGAAGTCTAACCGTTACAGAAGCCCAACCGTTACAGAAGTCTAACAGTTACAGAAGGTCAACCTATATAGAAGTCCAACCGTTACAGAAGTCTAACCGTTACGGAAGTCTAACCGTTACAGAAGCCTAACCGTTACAGAAATGTAACTGTTACAGACGTCTAACCGTTACAGAAGGTTAACCGTTATAGAAGGCTAACCTTTACAGAAATCCAACCGTTACAGATATCTAACCGTTAGAGATGCTAACAATTACAGTAGGTTAACCGTTACAGAATTCCAAACGATACAGATGTTGAAAAATCTAACCGTTAGAGAAGCCGATCAGTTACAGTAGTTTAACAATTACAGAAGTCTAGCCGTTATAGAAGTCTAACCGTCAGACCCTGTGTATAGAGGATTTATTACTCTACAACGTGGGTAGGATAGTTAACCCTTATGTAGTTACGCTCTCGGCCGGGGGGGGGGGGGTGAGTTGCGTAGAGGTAACTACCCTCTTACCCGGATACATCTTTGGAGGGAGATCAAGTATCAGAACTAGATATAGATAAAAATGAAAAAGTGACGCCTTTATATTGGTTTGCTACTTGAAAGTTAATTCTTCTGAACGAGGTTATAGACGCTGATGAGCTTTTAGGAAACGGTCAAAGAATAGAACCTGTGAAAAGTGATTGACACTAACGAGAAACGAAAAAATGTTATATTAGAATAACATGAAACAACATTTGAAATAAAGCGAACCTTAGTTGGGCGGCTCCTATTAAACATGAATACAAGGGTTGGGAATAGAGGACGCTTGTTTAGCATTCCACGTGCTCACGGCGGAGAACATAAAAGCAGTGTTTGCAGTCGCGTTATAAATCAAAGTGAGGCGCTGTACGCAGCGTAATGGGGTAGGATATCCTGGCCGCACCCGCTGCGCTGGAGACGCGTACAGGAAACGCGCGTAATAACACTAAGGCAATACGCGTAAACAAAAACTCACAGCAGACTCAACAGGCATTGTCTGCGTTAAACCCATAAACCAACATCCGACTTACTTCGTAGAAAATGTTTTATTGTTGGGAAAGCGACATTAATATTTTTCGGAGGGGAATTTCCATAAAACAATATTTGAGAAACATAAGCTGTATAGTAACAAGGTTTGTCGAATCATGTATTAAATTAATTCAAAACACTGAAGCTCGGTCGTTTGTATGAGAGGTTTAGATAACTCATCCGTGTTCCATTATGAGAAGCAAGTATCTTCTCTTCATATCATCGGCTTGCTGATGGGTTGGTAGAGAGACGGGGGAGAATCAACAGCGTTGTTAGAGAGCAAGGAAGGAGAGCTGGATTTGTGTTAAAGTGATTAATTCTGGAAGCATCCGAGGTGTTTCTAAAATGAGTTGGTATAAAGTGGCCACCAGATGGGCGTGGCTTAGGAGAAGTAGCAATAGTAAAAGTGTGACGGATATTTGACGTTCCGCAAGATAGAGCTATGATTGGTGATGAGTGGGGAAAGCTTGTTTGTGAGTCTGATGTAGCAAATTGTTAAGAAATGAACAAAATATCTCCAAAAGCACACAGAACAACGGCAAAACATGGCGTCTTAATTTCATAAAAGATCCTACATTAATAGGCTACTATCAGAAAACAAAATTCGAAGGTTGAAATTTTACACCTTAAAGGAGACGCGAATCCAAAATGGGAAAAGCTACACTAGGAATAATTGCATACATTATTTCGCTCTGTTATCTATTTCGTCATAATCAATAACACCACCACTACCATCATCATCATCATCATCATCATCATCATCATCATCATCATCATCATCATCATCATCATCATCATCATAATTATAATCATTATCGTCATCATTTTCACCTCATCATGTACTTCTTTTTATGTTCTAGACCCCCTCCTCATTCTATTATTTTTTTATTTGTTATTATCATCATCATCATTTTCATTACATCATGTACTTCTTTTTATCTTCCTGTGGTTCCTCCTCATTCTATTATTCTTTTATTTATTACTATCATCATATCATGTACTTCTTTTTATCTTCTTGACCCTCCTCCTCATTCTATTATTCTTTTATTTGTTATTATCATCATAATTTTGTATCACATCATGTACTTCTTTTTATTTTCCTGACCTTCTTCTTCATTCTATTATTCTTTTATTTATTACTATCATCATCATTTTCATCACCATCAATACTGTCTCAGACGCTACAAACCTCTCTTATGACATCTCTCCCTATCTGACTCCACTCTCCTGTTCCTTTATTCCTCATCGGTCTCCCCTATCTACATGCCATCTCTACATGTGTAAGAAACTTTATGAACTCTTCGTCTTTTAGAACGGATCTGAAGTTCTCAGGATTTTACGTCCTCTCATCGTTAGTTCATCGATTAGACATTTCTCAACAACTTGAGACTTTCGTCAGAGTACTTTCTGAAAGAATAACTGGTAGATAACCTACAGCGATTGTCCATGACCACTTGTAGATGTCAAGTAACTTTCCGTCTTAACATTCCTTGACGTAACAACATTTGTAAAGCTACCTTTTTGTTGACACTATCATTATAAATTCGCCTTATCACGTGGATGTTACCATGCTACAATTTTAGCTTTCTGGCAATTGCGTAGCATTGTTCATAAATATACTGTTTTACGTTAAATATTTCAGTCAGATTTTGCTGCCTACAGATCTTTATTACCACTACAAGTACGCCGAACACCTGCATTATCTTATATAGCTTTTAACTTTTAACCTAGTGACTCCATCTTCCCCATCACACCTCCCAGAGGCAAGTTTCAGCGGTAGACAATATATATGACACTTTTCCAAGTGTTTGACACTCACTAAACTTTACATAGTTCAGGAAAAGGCATAATTAAATTATCTTTGTTACTTTAAGACGATCAGCAGTGTAACTATTATTGTTCACGGATGACAGGAAGTTATTGGAGATACAGGAGTGTTCAAGGTAGGGAAGAACCTTTTGGTAGAGGACATGTAGGGAGAATCATAACAGGATGCGTGAATGAATGGTCATGTAGCCGAAGAACATAATTTCCAACCGGTTCACCCTCTTTTAAGAAAGGTAAAAAAGTAAAGATGAAAGTGTATAGGGTTAAGAAAAAAAATAAGTCTTTTGTTCAAAAGCAACGTTTTAACAATTAGCGCCAGAGTCATACGTAAGCTGGCGGGTGCGCAAGAGCACAGGCGGGGGGAAGGGTAAAGGAAACAAAAGACCGTCCCACTGATATTATAATATGAGGTATGTATTTATATTACAATAATGTAGAGTTGACAAAGCCGAAATGCTGCTGTAAATATTATTTTACTTGATTTCTCATATTAACCAGATCATTTACATCAAGTTTTGAACTAATTTACTTATATCAGTTTTATAAACTACCGCAACGCCTGCAATTTCTTAGTGATGGCCTTTGTTGCAACACGCACTACAACAATGTTTTTGAATAGAACTATCTGCCAGCTAGTTTGTCTTCTATCGATTTATTGTGCCCCAGCTTAGAGTGAACAGAACTATACATAGTGATCTATCTACTTAACCCGTCAGCGTAACATAAACAGAAACTTTATTTGACAATTCCGGCTTATCTGTTGTTTCTTACAGGCTGAATATTTGACTCAGTTATATCACGCAATCAACAGGCGCTATTGTGTAGGGCCTCTTTTGCCTAACGGTGACGCACGCCAAGTTTTGTTTAAGCAGATAAAGCTGTGGCATAAATGTTTACCAAACACTTTGGTGGATATTGTCTCACTACAATAACAAACATTCAGTAATTTTATAGGTTATAATGTTCTATATCCTCAAGAAAGCATCATCGAGGTGTGACATTTAGATACGTTGTAAACTTAATAAACATACAAAATTTTTACAACAAACATAAAACAACATCAAACTGTAAATAAAATAAATATAAATATATATTTTCTAACACACGTGCATTTAAGTCATGCTTATTTCGTTTCCACTCATGAAGTTTTATAAAACATCTACACTACCAATGCCCATTCAGACGCAACCAACGATTTGTAGTTGCAGAAAGCTCTTATAGAGAGCCTCCTCAGCGTCTGTCAGTGTTTACATATATTCTGTAATATTCAATTTTCAATATTCAATTATAATTTTGTTCAACTGCTTTTGTAGTTTTGAGGCTATCAACCACTATGACCTTTTCTGTTTACGAATAATTAGAAAGCCATGTGAATATCGGTAGGAGATAGTGAACTATGGTTTTCTAGATAACAAAATATAGCTGGTAGATAGATAAATGTAACTATATAATAGGGAAATATAGTCAGGAGATAGGGATTTATAGATAGAAGATAGAGAAACATAGTTGGGAGATAGGAAAATATAGCTAGAAGGTAATGAAATACAGTTAGGAGATGGGGAAATATAGTTGGGAGATACGGAAATGTAGTAAGAAGATAGGAAAACATAGTTAAGAGATAATTAGAGATAAATTAGTTAAGAGAGATGGAAGATTAGTTAGGAGATGAAAAATATAGATGGGAGATAGGAAAATAACCCCCCCCCTTGTAGATTATGCAAGGGGATCACAGAACCAAGTGTGCAGGGCTGCGTGTGTAAATAGACCTTCTTTCTATCGGAGATGAGGACTCATCTAATAGCAACACTCTCTTGTAGAGAAAGGATAAGAAAGGATTTATAATATAGTTAGGAGATATGAAGATTATGCCCCCTTGTAGATTATGCAAGGGGATCACAGAACCAAGTGTGCAGGGTTGCGTGTTTAAATAGACCTTCTTTCTATCGGAGATGAGGACTTTTCTAATGGCAACACTCTCTTGTAGAGAAAGGATAAGAAAGGATTTATAATATAGTTAGGAGATATGAAGATTATGCCCCCTTGTAGATTATGCAAGGGGATCACTGAACCAAGTGTGCAGGGTTGCGTGTGTAAATAGACCTTCTTTCTATCTGAGATGAGGACTCATCTAATGGCAACACTCCCTTGTAGAGAAAGGATAAGAAAGGATTTATAATATAGTTAGGAGATATGGAAATAATACCCCTTGGTAGATTATGTGTGGGAATTACAGCATAAAATGTTCGAGGGTTGTTTGTGTGATGTGGACCTTTTTTCTATCGGGAATGAGGACTCATCTATTGGTTACATGCGATTGTAAAGGAAGGATAAAGAAGGAAGGATGAAACTATAGACTAAAGAAAAGACATACTGTTATTCTGGGTTCGAGAATATGGGAAAGTTATGACATTGCGTTAATAAGTTCGCTTCTTAATGTAAATATGCTTTCAATCGGGATTTACATTAGAAGCATCATATAACATTCGATTTACGGGAAACGTCATAATCAATAGGTTAATTTAATAAGTAGAGAAATTTACTACTCACCTTAAGGAGATGGGTTCAATCCATGCTATCGCCAAAGAACCTAAAGTTTCCATTCGAGTAAGCCATCTTTACATTATCTATATCGTAAAGGAAAGTAATGGTGTAAACATGAGGGAATAGAGAATACCCAGATCTGCTGACGATCCTTATACAGCAGCCACTTTATAAATGCTACAGAAACCCTCGCTTGCTTCATTATCTGCCCACTCCGACGTCCAGACGAGAACGCGTAATGAACCCATAGTACACTTCGTTACACGGCTCAGCAAGGGTTGCAGTCGTAAACCTTGTAATTTACAATGCAAATCGGAACTAAATGGCGGCCCATCTCATGTTGTTTAACGTTGAGCAAAAACAACGGCAAATGTTTGCCCACAGCCTTCATTAAAAAAAATTATTTGCATGGACATTTTCATATCCCAGATTGTACAATCACTAACGCTAGACAGTCTATCATTAAAAACATAAATGGGTAGACGTCTCGAATATCGGTATTAAAATTAGAAAATCAAAACACATTTATATTAAAAAAGAAAATGGATGCTTTAGGCCTATAGTCATGGATCTTTGAACTAGATTAATGGTCACTCTAGAATATTACACTCTAATATCCTAGAATATTTGTCTTACTAACTTAAAAAAATTCACAATTGAAGATTATAGCCCTCAAAAAAAGAAGAAAAAAACAGACAATCATTGGAGTAGATGAATACCACAAAGATACTGACTAAATCCGGGGAAGCGCCTGAAGTATTTATTTTAGTTTTAGATCGAGCTGCAGGGCAATAAAGCGGAATATTGCAGGATTTTGGCCCTCTGTCCACTAGAGGAATCCAACCGCCTATTTGATAGTTGGACGAATGACTGTTGTGGTACATTCAATAGCAGAAATATTTCCCAGTTTATGGACGAATTAATTTAGCTCAGTCAAAACACAGATTAACTGACAGATTCTCTGCTACGCTTCAAATTTCTCAGCATCTACACGACTTTCTCTGGAACACCATGGGTTTCTTTGCAGCTACATGATTTTCTCTACCACACCATGAGTTCCTCTGCAGCTATATGACTTTCTCTACCACACCATGGTTTTCTTTGCAGCTACATGACTTTCTCTACCACACCATGGGACTCTTTGCAACAACACGACTTTCTGTGCCACACCATGGGTTTCTCTGCAACCACATGACTTTCTCTGCCACACCATGGGTTTCTTTGCAACTACACGGCTTTTATTGGAACACCATGAATTTCTTTACAACTACATGACTTTCTCTACAAAACTCCGGATTTCTCTGCAATACGACTGATTTATCTGCAACACGACGGATTTCTCTGCAATATGACAGATTTCTATGCAACACGACGGATTTCTCTGCAGCTACATTGCATTCTCTCACACACCAGGGTTTTCGTTGCAATTACACGGGTTTTTCTGCAACATCATGAGTTTCTTTGAAACTACATGAATTTCATTGAAACAATACGGATTTCTCTTCAACTATACGGCATTCTCTGCAACACCATGGGTCTCTTTGCAACTCCACGGATTACTTAAAAACTCCACATGTGTGTGTGTGTGTGTGTGTGTGTGTGTGTGTGTGTGTGTGTGTGTGTGTGTGTGTGTGGAGAAGTGTGCGTGCGCGTGTGTGTGTGGAGAGAGAGAGAGAGAGAGTGCGTGCGTGTGTGTGTGGAGAGAGAGAGAGAGAGAGTGCGCGCGTGTGGGTGTGTGGAGAGAGAGAGAGAGAGTGCGTGCGTGTGAGTGTATATACAGCTATTTTAATTCAATAAAAGGAGGTAAGCGCATTTAAACAATTGATGGTCGTGAATTTGACAATAGACTACGCTATTGTTATAGTGTGTTTATATATATATATATATATATATATATATATATATATATATATATATATATTAAAAATAAAATGAATTGTTTTTATTTCATAAACAAAAAGTATTTTAAAACACAACAAAATGAACTGAAAATAGAGCCTAAAAGAAAATTATTTAAAAATTTACTACCTAATTTTAAATTGTCACCTGTAAATATTGTCACTGAAATTATTTTTTTATCTATTATCAAACGCATTTGTAATTTTATTTATAATCTTAGCTATTTAGTTGTAATCTATTGATTTTTAGGGGATGAGTTTTTAAACGGAATTTCGATAAAAACCTTCTACAGAGTATGTATTCAACATAGCCCCATCAGACATGTGTCAAGCAGCAAGCAATCGTGTGTGCCAATATGTCTTTATTACACTACTTCGTATACACTACTTCCACACATGAACAGCACACTGCTTGTTAAAGGAACAGCGCCTATAAATAAACAACGTAGAAAAATCAGCAAAAAAACTCGAGACGCATGTGTTTAGATCATTACATTTCCAAAGGGTGACTCGAGGCTCACTGTAAATCGGAATAATTAGAAAATCGACTTGTGAGCCTATTTCGGCTAATAAATATGCATTTGTCCGTCTGGTAGAGCGCGTGCGTGTCGGCTCGTACTGAAACGCACTGGTACTGTGATGTTATCGCTTGGCCCGGCAAACCAATTATTGTATATCATTTCATAATAACTGAATACTATTATGCATATTTCGTTTCAAGTATAATGCTCTTAGTCATATATTAATACTTAATTTTATCGATTACCTCAAGTTTATTTCAACTGTGGCTTTGGTAGTGAGGTATTAGATTGCATTATCGCAAGCATTATCGCCACACAGTGTTGCTTTGTTTGTTTTTATGTTCGATAAGGAGAATTTAATGCCGGACAGATTGTAATGTTAAATGAAAACATTATATCGAAGCAGGTACAAGGTAGACTATATTTAGAGGTTATGTGTTTTCAGTTACATACCACGAATGTTCCAGCCCATGTTACATTACAACACAAATTTTTAAACGCTCGAATAGTGTTAAATTTATATTTAAAACTCTAATGCTCCACTGGAAGGTATGTCTGTAAGAACATTCCTTGTAGCACTATCATCCCAAGCGTTCATATTTCCTATTGATTATAAACATTGGATTATTTCGGTTTTTAAATCCCCAACTCTACTAACAACGCCTACCTGAAATTTCCATCGTAGTTGAGAAGGAATCGGTAATCTTTCCTTAAAAACTGAGCGCAGTGCATCTTTTGAGAAAATAAACAAAACCCACTAATTTTTAGAAACTAGCTAATAGCTTATAGAATTTATGGATGTCAATGACATACACACACACACACACACACACACACACACACACACACACACACACACACACACACACACACACACACACACACACACACACACACACACACACACACACACACACACACACACACACACACACACACACACACACACACACACACACACACACACACACACACACACACACACACACACACACACACACACACACACATATATATATATATATATATATATATATATACACACATTTGAGTACATTTTCCTACCCTACCTAACATTACAATATTTACCTCTGTTGACGCGTTTCGGAATTACTCCATTTCAAAACTTAAATCATACTCTTCAAGTGTACTTTAAAGAGTACGATTTAAGGTTTGAAAATATAGTAATTCCGAAACGCGTCAACAGTGGTAAATATTGTAAGGTTACTAAAGGCAGAAAAATGTACTCAAATATTTAGAAATGGAATATTCCTAACAGAAATAAAGATGAGTATATTAAGAAATTCGATGCTAATAAAGTTTTTCAAATATATTTCGATAAATAATTTTAATAAATGAATTATCTTATTTATGGGATAAACACCTTTCGCTAAAGGCAAGGTATTCTATAGAGTTAAATAATTTATTGATTTCTAGATTGTAATTTTGTAATAAGACACTCTGATGATGATGATGATGATGATGATTATCATCGAAACGTACATAAGAGTATAATCTTAGGTAACTTGTGATATTAGTTATTTTTGTAATATTCTGGGTTTTTCAATATTTTTATTGTAATATATTGTACCATTGTGCTCTTGATATTGTATATAGGCCTACATTATGTGTTTGAAAAATTAGTTGCATTTTTTAAATCGAGCGTTTGTTTTATATTATGTATTAACATTTTTCTCAATTGTCGGTTACTTTCAGTTTTTTGGTTTAATACATAAGGGTAACAAATTTTCCATATCTATATAAATTATTTTGGAGTGTATGCATAATCAGTTTAAATATGGCTATTTAAAGGCTTTAGGCTATTTCAATATTTTAAAACGTAGGCTATTTTTGAATTAAAAAAAATTCTTAAATTTGTATAACAGTTAAAATTTATTTTTCCTCTTTTGAAATTGATATTTCTTTACATGTTTAATACGAAAAAAAACCAGATTTTTTTATATCGGGATTACATCCGGTTGCACTTTGGATTAATGAAGGCTCAGTAAAAGTGAAACCGTTGCTACAAAACAGTAGTTGTATTATATTTAATTTGTTGGTAAATGTGTTTAAAACATTAGTGACAATGTATAATCGAGTGTTTGATTTACATCACTTATTTAAACCGTTGCTACAAAACAGTAGTTGTATTATATTTAATTTGTTGGTAAATCTGTTTAAAACATTAGTGACAATGTATAATCGAGTGTTTGATTTACATCACTTATTTAAACCGTTGCTACAAAACAGTAGTTGTATTATATTTAATTTGTTGGTAAATGTGTTTAAAACATTAGTGACAATGTATAATCGAGTGTTTGATTTACATCACTTATTTAAACTGTTGCTACAAAACAGTAGTTGTATTATATTTAATTTGTTGGTAAATGTGTTTAAAACATTAGTGACAATGTATAATCGAGTGTTTGATTTACATCACTTATTTAAACCGTTGCTACAAAACAGTAGTTGTATTATATTTAATTTGTTGGTAAATCTGTTTAAAACATTAGTGACAATGTATAATCGAGTGTTTGATTTACATTACTTATTTAAACCGTTGCTACAAAACAGTAGTTGTATTATATTTAATTTGTTGGTAAATCTGTTTAAAACATTAGTGACAATGTATAATCGAGTGTTTGATTTACATCACTTATTTAAACCGTTGCTACAAAACAGTAGTTGTATTATATTTAATTTGTTGGTAAATCTGTTTAAAACATTAGTGACAATGTATAATCGAGTGTTTGATTTACATTACTTATTTAAACCGTTGCTACAAAACAGTAGTTGTATTATATTTAATTTGTTGGTAAATGTGTTTAAAACATTAGTGACAATGTATAATCGAGTGTTTGATTTACATCACTTATTTAAACCGTTGCTACAAAACAGTAGTTGTATTATATTTAATTTGTTGGTAAATCTGTTTAAAACATTAGTGACAATGTATAATCGAGTGTTTGATTTACATTACTTATTTAAACCGTTGCTACAAAACAGTAGTTGTATTATATTTAATTTGTTGGTAAATCTGTTTAAAACATTAGTGACAATGTATAATCGAGTGTTTGATTTACATCACTTATTTAAACCGTTGCTACAAAACAGTAGTTGTATTATATTTAATTTGTTGGTAAATCTGTTTAAAACATTAGTGACAATGTATAATCGAGTGTTTGATTTACATCACTTATTTAAACTGTTGCTACAAAACAGTAGTTGTATTATATTTATTTTGTTGGTAAATGTGTTTAAAACATTAGTGACAATGTATAATCGAGTGTTTGATTTACATCACTTATTTAAACCGTTGCTACAAAACAGTAGTTGTATTATATTTAATTTGTTGGTAAATCTGTTTAAAACATTAGTGACAATGTATAATCGAGTGTTTGATTTACATTACTTATTTAAACCGTTGCTACAAAACAGTAGTTGTATTATATTTAATTTGTTGGTAAATCTGTTTAAAACATTAGTGACAATGTATAATCGAGTGTTTGATTTACATCACTTATTTAAACCGTTGCTACAAAACAGTAGTTGTATTATATTTAATTTGTTGGTAAATCTGTTTAAAACATTAGTGACAATGTATAATCGAGTGTTTGATTTACATTACTTATTTAAACCGTTGCTACAAAACAGTAGTTGTATTATATTTAATTTGTTGGTAAATCTGTTTAAAACATTAGTGACAATGTATAATCGAGTGTTTGATTTACATTACTTATTTAAACCGTTGCTACAAAACAGTAGTTGTATTATATTTAATTTGTTGGTAAATGTGTTTAAAACATTAGTGACAATGTATAATCGAGTGTTTGATTTACATCACTTATTTAAACCGTTGCTACAAAACAGTAGTTGTATTATATTTAATTTGTTGGTAAATCTGTTTAAAACATTAGTGACAATGTATAATCGAGTGTTTGATTTACATCACTTATTTAAACTGTTGCTACAAAACAGTAGTTGTATTATATTTATTTTGTTGGTAAATCTGTTTAAAACATTAGTGACAATGTATAATCGAGTGTTTGATTTACATTACTTATTTAAACCGTTGCTACAAAACAGTAGTTGTATTATATTTATTTTGTTGGTAAATCTGTTTAAAACATTAGTGACAATGTATAATCGAGTGTTTGATTTACATTACTTATTTAAACCGTTGCTACAAAACAGTAGTTGTATTATATTTAATTTGTTGGTAAATGTGTTTAAAACATTAGTGACAATGTATAATCGAGTGTTTGATTTACATTACTTATTTAAACCGTTGCTACAAAACAGTAGTTGTATTATATTTATTTTGTTGGTAAATCTGTTTAAAACATTAGTGACAATGTATAATCGAGTGTTTGATTTACATTACTTATTTAAACCGTTGCTACAAAACAGTAGTTGTATTATATTTAATTTGTTGGTAAATGTGTTTAAAACATTAGTGACAATGTATAATCGAGTGTTTGATTTACATTACTTATTTAAACTGTTGCTACAAAACAGTAGTTGTATTATATTTATTTTGTTGGTAAATGTGTTTAAAACATTAGTGACAATGTATAATCGAGTGTTTAATTTACATTACTTATTTAAACTGTTTCTAATATCCGGGTTAATCGGGATTGCTTCCGGATGTTTAGTTAATTACACAAAAGTAACACAAAATGGGTAATGCAGAGCAAAAATGTTGTAAAGCAAAAAAGCCAAAAGGATATCATGTAAATTATTTTTAAATGAGTGGCAATAATTACGGAACATTATTCTACACACAAGCAAATATAGTTCGTACAAAATCAGCTGTTACTGACGTGCGGAAGCGAGCGTATTAAAGTTGTATTTACATAGTTCAGGGTAGAGCGTTTATTTTCGTGTTGCACAAGTCGGTTCAGCCAATTAGACACGTCCCGTGTAAAGTATTCAGCGAGAGCAAGGCAACCGCAACATGCGATATCAGCGGCAGAGGCAGTTTATCCTCGGCGAGGCGGCTCATCGCCCGTCTCCGATCATATCTCTGGCAGGCTCACGTATGCAAATACAAGACATTAGTGCAGAGATAACATAAATATCAAGGGCAGGATTAACACGGGATTGCGGCTGCGGCAGGGGGAACGTCTAAGCAAAACATTAGCCGCCATAAATCGTAAACTTGTTTCTTACTGCCATCCCCCTATACTGCCGCATTCACTGATAACTGCTACGGGTGAACTGATATTAGTATTAGTTAAACGCGGATTATTGTAATACGATCTGACATGAACTCAAATATACTGTTTGCTCTATAAGCAAATCTGCTGACTTTAGAAAAGACTAGACAAAAATGATTTTATTCAATTCCTTCTTTTATTTCTGTTATTTATAAATAGCTTATATATATATATATATATATATATATATATATATATATATATATATATATATATATTGTTAAAATTGTCAATCGTTAATAAAATACTTTTTATTCATCCAATCAAGTTTAAATACATTTTTTTAAAACTTAATGTAGACGACACTTATTTAAAAGTATATTGCAAATTCCGTTAAATAATCTTTTTACTATTTCATTTTAATTAGTCTTTTTTCTTTTTCTTCTATCAGTTCAAACTCTTCTTATGTTTTATAAGTATATATATATAATTCAAATTTTCAACTCTTAATGATAGACTATACTTCTTATTCATCCAATAAAATTTAAATACATTTATTTTAATTTGTAGTTGATGCCACTTGGTGTTAATACAGTTTTTTTAAATATTAATTCAATAATTAAATTTGATTAAATAATTTTAGTTTTATATGGGACAAAATTTTATAAAAGGGGCAACGTATGCAATATAGTTATTTCGTCCCATTTATCTTAATATAAGCGTAAACATATGATTTCATAAAACAGCTGATTTTATGTTATATTGCTTTATTTGTATTAATTGTAATTACTTAATAAAAAGTAACTAAAATAATTTCTGTCTTTGTTTACCTAAGTAGGAATTAAAAAATGTTTGTTTATATTACTTGTTTTTACATGACCAAAGGGTAACGTCGTAAACACGTAGTCGAGGTATCACGTAGGGTACATTTTTGGTATATATTTACTTGTTAGACGAGCGGTAATTAAAATTAATAATTTGCGAAAACTATTTTTACGTTCGCGACCGGAATTGCATAAATAAAAATAATTAATTTTGTAGCTTTCTAGCGGCTTTAAACGTGCTAATGTTTAATAAATAACTAGATCTTTTATGCCGATAAAAATTGAATAATATTTTATTGGTTTTGACATCGTACAGTCTATATTTTAAGTTTTATACACTTTACTTATATTTATATACATTTTATGTATATAGGTGAGTAGTATTGCAGTAAGTATTCACTATAAAAAAAACAAACAAAGCAAAAAAAAATGGATGAACAAGTAAATGCACTGCAGACTCAAACAGACAATTTGGCGCTGTATAGGCAATTTAACAATAGTAATAACTTTGGAACTGTGAACCGGTTATGGAGGTAATCTAAAGAAAAGGACGTAAAAACAATATCGCCGTTATTACAGAGTGCGATTGTTGCGCGCGTTGGAAACGAGCCTGGGCACAAGAGCTTATCAGCGCTGCCGTGATGCAGGTGTCGTTTGATACAAAGGAAGCGTAGAATGTTTGTGTAGATTGTACATGCACATAGGGCGTTAGGTTAATGCAGAGAGTGATTTGTGTTGAAGTTATCAGTCGCGAGTACGCTCGCACTTGGAGATATTATCTCTAGATAACTGCCGAGCGTATTAAGGCCCTATCTACAAGCCGTTGTCATTTACCGTCGCGAACACCAAGTCTTATGATCCAACATATACCAGCGTTACATATTCCGTTTAAATGAACTTGTAATTTTGGGAATTTTAATCCATAGATGGGTCGAAACTGTTACAATTATGTGTTGTATTGTAAATAAACTAGATTTAACGGTTGAAATTAGCGCTATCTATGTTCAGAGTTTTCGAACACTCCTAGGGCTCTAAGTCATCACTACATTGGCCAGGAGCGAGCATACACCTTAGATTCAGAGCAGGTCATTTTTCAGATAAGCAACCGTGCCTACTCGGGTCCAAAATGTCCTCCTACCTTAGTACCAGGATGCGGGTAGTTTTCAAATGACCAAAACGTACACAACTTTCAACTTACCAAAATACTCGACGTTCACTTAAGCGAAAGTGAAAGTAACGTTGCGGAGTATCTTATTGCCGCTCCGACTAATTACAATTATAATAAGATACTTAACGATCTATGGTCTAATCAAACCGAATAATATTACTGCATTACATTACTTTAATAATGATAAAGTTAAACCGTAGGATTTTGAGAAATAATTTAAAGTTAGTAATAAAAACTAGTAAGTTTAGATATTTGCTTCCTATTTATTAACTTTAAGTTTTGCGATGAACGCCTGCGGAACGGCAAAGCTATAATCCGCAACATTTCTTTCAGTTGAAGTCCGTGTACTTTGGTTAGTTGAAGTCCGTGTACTTACGATTATTTGAATGTCACTTATTTTGGTTAGTTGAAGGTTGCGTTAATTGTGTGTGTATATTTTATTTAGTTGAAGGTTGCGTTAATTGTGTGCGTATATTTTGGTTAGTTGAAGTAGCCCTCAGGATAACATTCCATCGTTCCATTAGTCCTTATTACGTTTCAATAATAATCCCTAATCTCTCTTTTACGGGTCACTGACTCTCTTTGACCCAGTTTAAGATTAGGACTATTATAAATTAGCAACTCCGTTCACGCAATGCATAATGCTAACCTATTTCCAGCACTAAGGGACCAACATGTCCTTAGTCCAACCATAATTTTGCCTAGCCTTCTTACGGTAGGCTAAACACGTAAAGACCCCAATAGAGATTAGGTCTACTTCGGATTGCAAACTTGCAGCTACGATGTTATATAGGTTCCCAAGTTTTAATGTCCTTGTCCTCACCGTATCTGTTATCCTGAATGCTCCCCTAACCTTCACAGGATAAATGACATTCTAAGAACCAAATTAACCTTCAAGAAATCTCTCTTCCTACTCGAGTATCATTTTTACGACCCTGGTCTTATTTGGTTTTCATGTTTCCATTATCTACTCATGACCTAAACATAACTATAGTACAATTTAAATTATTAAGGTATTTTGCCAGAAAAATCAAATACATCTCTGAGAGAGGGCCTAATCACAGTATTGACCCAATGAAGGAGTGGGAATTTTCATGACAATCGCGATTAACAGGGTTGCTATGTTTCTCAGTGAATGTTTTAGTGTTAGCATTCTTTCTTCTTCAATATTATTCTCACTTGAAATATATAAACTTGAGAGAGAGAAGTTATTGACAAAGTAACACCATGCTCACCAACCCCCTGCTGATCTTCAAATACTTTTAAAATATAAATTCAGTTAAAGAAATCACAGTTAATAAACGCTATACATACAGTACTAAATATTGCCTGTAATTATAGTCTAACATTTTTATTTTAATATTATAAGGTAATACATTTTATTACTTTATTCCTGTTTAAAAAAAACAATAATACTGAATTTAACGTTTGTAATATAATTTATTTTGGTTTATTATTTTTATTTATTTTAATAAATTATATTAAACAAACGTTGAATTAGAACTTATAATGTTTTGTGTTTTAAAGCTCATTCTAAACCTATTTATTGGTACTTAAAATTTAATATGATAAATTATTTGTGTTTATAAAATGTTACAACCAAAAGTTTACCCCTTCCACTTGGAAATAAAAGGTTACCTCCCTACTTCAGTGTAGAGGATCTTATTATTCAAGCCTTTTGAATTCCTTCTATTCTCTCACCCTCTCCTTATTTATATCGTCTACAAATTTTCAATCGCTAATAAAATACGTTTTAATTCACCCAATCAAAATCAAATTATTCTTTTCAGTATATATTGGATGGGAATTGATGTTAATACAGTTTTTTCAAAAAATTATTTTTTATTTTAAATTTAAAAAAACTTGATGTTCGAGTCGGATTCGAACTCAGGAGCTACATGTTTGAAGTCTAGAACTTTGGAACTGAGGCAACTTTCCTATAGCTTAAAGTCTATTACTTAAAGACGTATATGAAATAATTGGAGAAAGGTTAATTGCAATAATGTAGCTATACAAGAGTTGGGTAGAATGAGAAATTATATATAACTATCAGCTTCATAGATTTGAAACGAAAAGAAAATAGCAAATAAATAGTAACAAACAAAATTAATAGTCCAACACCATATACTGTATAAAGAGGAAAATGGAAAATTTCATACCTATATAAATGAATGTTTGTATGTGTGTATGTATGTTATAAACGGATAAACCACTGAACAGAAATTGATGAAATTTGTAGGGTTTTTTAACATGTTCCCAAGATGGTTCCTGTGCGGTTTGTTGTAGGTCCATCTACAGGGCTTCGCCCCAGAGGCGTAGGGTGATTCATAAACCAATGCATGTATATATGTGTGTATGTATGTGTCTTATGAGCGCCTAAACCGCTGAACATAAGTTCATGAAATTTGAAAAGATTGTTTAACATATTCCCAGGATGGTCTGTGTTAAGTTTAATGTAGATCTATACGTAGGGCTCTGTCCCAAGGGCTTAGGATGGTATATAAGTGTGTGTATTTATGTATCTTATGGATGCCTAAACAGCTTAACAGAAGTTAATGAAATTTGAAGGGATTGTTTAACATACTCTCCGGATGGCTCGTGTGGAGTTTGGTGTAGATCCATCCACAGAGGCGTAGGATAGTTCAAAAACTGATGTATGTATCTTATGGGTGCCAAAACCACTGGACAGAAGTTAATGAAATTTGAAGAGATCCGGATGGTTCATGTGAAGTTTGGTGAAGATCCTTCTACAGGGCTCCGCCCCAGAGGCTTAGGGTGGTTCAGTGTACAGCCTTCCATAAATGTAATGTTAAAATGTATATCTATACTAGCCTTACTAAAATTACTTTAAAATATTATAAACATTATATAAAAATAAAAATACATTATTAATTATTTTAAACTGTTTATAATTAATAAAATCTATGTGCAATTATTGCTATCACACTTATTGATATTAAAAGTAGGATCCCCGTTAATATTCTTGCGAAATTTGAATCTATCAAAGCTGTGCAACGGTACCAGAATAACCATAAAAATACTGACATGCAACTTGATCCGGGTAGAAATCAGAGGTGGCAAGTTCAAAACCTCTGAACCTTTAACAAAAATAGACAAAAATATGATTTTATACATTTTTAATTCAATTTTTATATTTTTTTTGAGGAATGTAATAAAGATTAATATTTACTATAGTTAATAATAAAATAATGTACGTAACAAATAAAATATTCATCATGTTGAGAAAAAATAACATTTAAGTTACGGCTGTCATTAGAACTTTTATTATTTTGTACAATAAATATTAGTCTTTTTTAAATACATTCCTGAAATAAAGATGTAAATTTTAATATATCTTTCATTAATTTTTTACATCTTTATTTGAGGAATGTTTTAACAAAGACTAATATTTATTGTAGATAATAATAAAATATTGTGGGTTAAAAAAATATTTTTGAAATATTAACACATTTTTTAACAAATTCAATTCAAACCAGTTCTTTAAAAAGTATGTCGGTCTTAAAAACGTTTTCTTTTAAAAAATTGGATTAAAAATACTCAACTTATTATTATCGTTACATTTAATTATTTCTATTAAGATTTATCAAAATTTAAAGAAATAAATATGTTTATTGACTGATCAAAACTATTTCTTAAATAAATCATCTACGATTATAAATAAATAATCATTTAAGTGTAAAGCGGCAGTTCTGCAACATAACAGAAAATCAGCTGTTACATGAAGTCATATGTTGTCATTTAATTCACTTGAGTCACCTAACAGAAATATATGCTGTAAGGTATGCGTTTCAGAAATAGCGTGACGCGAAAGCAGTGATTTAATCTTATGTTTTGTTTACTGCGCCTATAGAAGGTATCGCTTAAAAAAATATGAAAATGTAAATAAAATATGATGAAGTCGAGGAAGGAGATGTTAACTAGTGAAGGCATAAGAAGAACTGTCTATGAACTCAATGAGGAGTTCTCCGAAATGTGTCAGCCTAATGCTACGTACTTATAGGGGTTTAATAAATTATTAATTAATTCAAATTATTTATTAATTCAAATTACTTGCAATTTCTCGTAATTTTTATTCGCTTCACTTCTTAGAAAGTTCTATACTTTACCAGAACGTGCTGTTCACTCAAGCGTGAAAGAACGTGTGGGGGGGGGGGGCTTGATCTATAAATCACGAGGGGGGCTTGATCCATAAATCACGAGGGGGCTTGCTCGTTACAATAAATAATTGTGATAATGCAAAAATGACACATATTTGCTACACTCAAAATATTAATATTCCACGTAGTAAAAACTTAGAATATTATAAATCTTCTAATAATAAAATTAGTTTTTTAAAAATATTTAATTCCGGTTCTTATGAGGGTCTATCAATAATTTAAGGTAAAGTAAAATTTTAAAATTGTAAACAAATGACATTTATTTGTTTTAAGAAAATCTGTATTTATTTCTGATTAATTTGATATATTACTTGCTTTATAATATTAAACACATAATATTTACACATTAAAATATTTTTAATATACAGCCTTAACCGTAACCCATTTTCAGCTTGCCATACACTTTCAGAATTTGTTTTACTTTCAAAAACAGTTAGGATATTTTTTTTCATTATGGTAATGTTTTCGATTGTTACCTGGATAGGCTTTTGGTGTTATTCAGCTGTTAACTTTCATTTCAGGAAAACTTGAAAAAAATATTTTATCTCTTTCAAATAAGTAATACCTCTAAATATTTTCAAAAACTTGTCACATTCTATGATGTAGTTTTTGAACAAAAATTAGAGTTGGTTCAAAATTTTGTCATTAGGATTTATTGTTTCAATTATTATTTGAAAAGTTTGTTTCTTTAGGATTAAAAAAAAATTATATGGCACTCATGATAATTAAACTTACACAGCTTATGTGCCAAATCAAATTAAAAATCTTTAAAAAAATTTTAAATTTATATCATTAAAGGTTTATAAGATATGTAGTAAAGCGTAGAGCCATGTATTATCTAGGAGGTTACACTTCTGGGTACTGTAATGAAACAACGGTAGCACAGTAGTTTCTAAAGGTATTGAACCAATATATCTTTCATTCGGAACAGTGTTTAAAGAAATCAGAGTAAGAGGACGCTCCGTCTAATTCCATAAGTAGGTCCCATCAAGACACGATGTTATGAGTTATTGGTTACAGGGCGTGGTCCCATCACCCATAATGCATTTCATTTATCTACTGTGACAGGCAGACCACCTGCTAACATTTGTTTCAACTTCGACCGTAGAAGAGACCTACATTAAAACCAGTGAAGAGCTACTGTATGAAATATTTTCTATATCAATTAAAAAATAAAAAAACAAGTAATATAAACATTAAAAAAAGTCAATTATACATAAATTAAAAAAGATTATTTTAGATTCTTATTTTATAACCATAGTAATTATAAATATGTGTAGGCCTATACATATGTCAGAATAACAATATCAAGCGGCAAAATAGAAAGCGAATTTCCTTGCAATGTTCCTTTCTATGTATGGTGTTGGACAATTAATTTTGTTTGTTACAAAATTTATATGCTTTTTTTCTTCGCTTGCATTGTTTACTAGTTTATTTTCATTTTTCTTTCGCATTGTCTGTTTGCGCAAGGTTTGATATCTTTAATCCAGTTCGTTTGTGTATTTTATTCTTTTCAATAGTTTTTTAATCCTTGATAAAATGAAGGATTATTTGTTGCCATGGTTATTATATTGTTTGGTAATATGGCAACAATTTAAGGTTGTGCAAAAGAGGTTTCGACGACAAACAAATGGAGGGAAAAAATCATATACATCTTTAAGAAGTACATTTCTAGCTATGGGAAAGTTAGCTAGACTTCGAACATGAAGATACTCACCCGACATAGACAACCAAATTTTTATAATTTAATTAAAGAATAAATTTGTGAAAAAACTGAGTCAACATCAACTGTCATCTGCTACAGAATTAAAAATAGTATTTGAATTTAACTGAATAAATAAAAACGTATTTTATTAACGATTGAAAATTTGTACAAGATATGTTTAAAAGGAGTGTGAGCTATTAGAAACAAATTGAAAAATGATTCTCAAAGAAATAAAAGGTTTTACAAATTAAAAACTGATTCTAAAATAAATAAAAGGTTTTTTAAACAAAACACTTTTATAGAATAGAAGAGGTTCTTTCGTTTATAATTATTGGTATATAATGAGATTACACAGATAAATTTTATTAGTATTAAAACACAATCAACCTGTATTGATGAAATAAAATTGTCTACCTTATTGAGAACATTTGTAAGATATATCCATTGTCGCTTCTTCACATACTCATCACCACGCACACACGAGCGCGCGCGCGCACACACACACACACACACACTCTCTCTCTCTCTCTCTCTCACACACACACACACACACACACACACACACACACACACACACACACATACACACACACACACACACACACACACACACACACACACACACACACACACACACACACACACATACACACACACACACACACACACACAAACACACACACACAGACACACACACACACACACACACACACAAACACACACACACACACACACACACACACAAACACACACACACACACACACACACACACACAGACACAGACACACACAGACACAGACACACACACACATAAATAAATAAATAAATATATATATATATATATATATATATATATATATATATATAAATTTGCAGTGCTCTATGAAAATATGATTGTCGGTAATAAATTAATAAACAAAGTTATAGACATTGTAGCATAACTCAAATGTGTGTTCTTATGTTGATTGATTAATTATTTCAGGTCTTTATATTTCATAATGCAAGTAACATATGTTATATTAAATAATTTTAAAAAGCCAAGGACAAAAACCCCATGGTGCAGAATTTAGGGGAGATACGTTTATATTACGTGTGTAGGGACACGTACTTACTCTTTATCGGGGTCAGGATGAGATTTCTAAGCACTTTATCCCCTTATAAGAAAAAGAATAAACAACGACTAAAGTAAAGGACTGGAAAATCTCCTGTTATTACAATTGCAGGATATTATGACATCGTGTGATGCCTACTCATTAGATCTAGAGAAATGTCTATCCGCTGGACACATTCACGGATTATAAACAGCATATATACACTTTCCTCACATATTTGCTAGAGTTTGTTTAGGGAATTATTTTGCCGGTAGCAGACAGGTGGCAAGGTGAAACCAGCCAACCTCCGACTTGCTAATGTTAGACATGGCATGACAGTTTGTAATAGTATTAAGAGGATCATTGACACTGTCGCTGCACGGAAACCAGTGTAATCTCCACTCTCTCCTGCTTGTGCGTTGCTCGTACGCTCAAGCTTGTACTATCGAAAATACACACATTCATTTACTTTTAGTGTTGCACCTATTTGAATTTAGTTTCATTCGGTCGTATATAAACGTAGTATTTCTGTTTTTTCGTGTACCCACACAGACACACACACATACACACACACCACACACACACACACACACACACACACACACACACACACACACACACACACACACACACACACACACACACACACACACACACACACACACACACACACACACACACACACACACACACACACCACACCACACACACACACACACACACACACACACACACACACACACACACACACACACACACACACACACACACACACACACACACACACACACACACACACACACACACACACACTCACACACACACACACACACACACACACACACACACACACACACAAATATTTAACAACTATTGTAACACATATTTAAAGAAGATGATACACCAGCATAAAACAGAAAAATATAGAAGAAAGAAATTAAAAGACAATTTGTTTCAATGAATAACTTGGAAATAGGCGGAAGAAACTACAGAAAAATATTTATTTTTCAATTTATAAAATTGTTATATGAATTTAATTGAAGAAAAATCATTCTTTTTTGTAAATGCAAACCACAGCATAAAGTAAATATTATATTTGTTAACTAATTATAACACCTGATGAGAATTTGTAAAAAGACATATTTTTCAACGGATCAACAAGGAAATATAACAGATATTCAAATTAACATTTGTGTTACAGACTAATTTTACATATGCTATGTAACATGTCCCTGTACTAGTTTAAAAACAATACACCACACTCAACATGAAGCAACTGTGAACTTATCTATTGTAAGCCTTCAACCTTATTTGAAATAAACAATAACCTTCAGATGGTAAATACTAAAAGAATGGCAATATTAAAAGCTCTATAAGAAAAAGTGGCATATTTTTTTAACAACTGGCTTTTAACTAAATGTATTGAAATTTTAATTTGGCAAAATATGGCATCATTATGCCTAAGTTTAAATTTCATCAAATATCAAACGACTAAGACTAATTTACTCAAAAATAGTGTAAAAAATAAAAGACACTTTATAATACTGTACACTATATTTAAGTTCTAAAGGTACTATATTTAATACACTCTATTTAAGTGCGGATTTTACATTTGTGTTAAGTCGAAACAGATGCACGCCCTGCTGAAAACAAAGCATGCAGTATCTGAGTTATGTAATGTTAAGATGGTTAGGTAAGTTTGTCAGACTTCTAGCGCCTGATGCAACAACCGGAAGGGCTTAAACAAGAAAATGCGTTCATATTGATTGTGAGACTTCCTAATCGCTGCGCTTCACGTGTCAGTACCCCTCCCTCCTCACACCTCACCCGACTCACCACTCTCTTACCCTCTGAAAATGCATTGCCGTGGTACTTTTGCTGTAATTGTTGTATTAGTGATCCACCAGTTAGTTATCCGTCTATTAACGTTTATTTATGATGGCCTTGAACGCTAGATACTTGTAAAGTATACCTAGTGTCAAACGTGCTGTTCCCATACTTGGAATAGATTTAGTAATTTAGAAAAATCGAAACTACACTAAGGCAAATACAAAGTTTAGTTTATTAAATTACAAACTAATTAAAAAAATTATAGTAAAAATAAATGTAGTGAAATAACCTTACTTTTCTTTCGACTGAAAAACAGGGACATATAGGCAAAATAGCTAATAACATTTCAATACATTTTATATTGACAACATTGTTCATAAAATATTTTGGTGTAATATTTGGGGCGATCAGCTCTTATGGTATTATTGTCTGGACTATTAGGTAGCGTTAAAGTAGGGACGGACATAAACTCTTATGCAGGACATCACGTGTGCAAGGTCATTTATCTGAAGTAACCTATTCTCAGTTGGGGTCATAAAATAAATACTATCGACCAGTCATACCAGCATGTAAGAAGAATGGTAAAAGAAAAATCAGGGGCTACGGAAAAACAATTTTCCCCCTTGGTATTGTGGGTAGGAGAAAATTATGCCAACAGCGGTGCAAGTTTTGCGATCTGAACTCGTCTATCGACGTCACAAATAAGAGTCTACAGTCTCTCCGGTCTTGTAGGATGGAGGATAAGGGTTGGGGAATATAACTAAGCAGGACTAAAGAAATGATATAATCATCCCCTCGCATTTGGAATAGGATAACATTATGCCTTCAAGTATACTGGGTTGCTTACTTGAATTAGACCTACTTTATAAACGTATCCTAAAGAAGGGTCTACCGGTGACACCCCTATGTATCATGAAAAATACGGTTGGGGGTGGAATTAGATATACTAATGAAAGGAGAAAACCTGGTATTGAGGCATGGGAAAAGTTAAGACATCGTGGTGTTGGCGAGATTTAATTCGTAACATTTACTCTCTTTTGTTCAACACACACTGTTTTCTACATCCGCTACCGCACCCTCTCTTGGACCACGACAATCCAAAGGACATCATAGTTCACGGATTACAGTTACTAATAGCATAGTTCTGGTAACGTCCAAGCCGTAGCCTATATAGTAAAAGGAGACAAAGAAGAAGAAGAAGAATGTTCTGTTTTGAGACAAACACAGGGGGGGGGGAAATAGTTTTGAACATAAGTAGTGCTTATTTTTAAGGAAAAAACCTTCTTCAACCCTTCTCATACAATGGGCTTAGGATGCTCTTGTGCTACCCGGTTCGTGAGTAAACCTCTTAGATTCTTCTTCCAGTTGGTTTGTACGCCACTTAAATATCTCAAGGACTCATGTTCGGCATCCCTTAAAGAATATTTGCAACTCTGAATATATATTTTTTTAAACTTGTAGTGGATGACCCTTGATGTTAATACAGTTTTGTCATAATATAATAATGCATTAATTTTAGTTTTATTTGAGAAAAAACCTTTCACAAAAAGAAAAAAGTAAGCAGTGTAGTTATTTCGTTCCATTTGGCTCAAAATAAGTAAAAACAGCCAAATGTGCTGTTTGGATTTTATGAAACAGCTGATTTTATATTATAGGTTATACGGTAGAACAGCTGTTTTAACGCATAGGTTACACTACTTTATTTATACTAATAAAAAAGTAACTAAAATAAATGTAAATAAGTAAGTAAGTATGAATTGGCTTTAATTTTTGTGTGTGCTACTTGTTTTTGAATAAGTTCAAGTTCCTTAGTTGTCTAAATGGTAACTTTTGTCTAAAATTATTTACTTAATTAAATCTATGTCTTCTTCAAAACCAGCTGTAATTCACGTGAACATTTTTTGCTCTATCATTTTCTACCATCCCACAAGCTATTTGCAAAATTTTAAACCTAATAAAGTCCATTCTGTTTTAAACGTGTAAATAAAGCTGTTATTTTACGGCAAATATTCCAATTGAATGTCAAAATCGTCCCTTAGAAACGGAACACATAAATGAGACAGCCATATCAATAAAGCCATCTATATAAGTCCACCGCAGAAGTCTACATCTTTCATTCTTGCTGTCAAACGCATCTGCGTGCAGTGTTTCCCCCCACTGTGACGGAAGTATGAATACAACGTGAAAAATCACCAAAGTAATTAAGTATCGGCGGAACTTATCTTTCAAAAGGGTCAGGAAATGCACAATAACTGAAAACCTGAAGTGAACTCCTTTTCAAATTATCGAATTTAGTAGTTGTAAAACGAAAAAGACAATGATATCGTTGGTAGCACATAGTTGGACATGATATAGGAGGCCTATATCATAGTTAGTTGGTGCTAGGAGATAAAGAAGAATTTTGCCCCTCATGGAAAGAATAACTAGGCCCTACGTCCATGGATAAAGATGTACGCGCGCGTGCGCGTTGGTGTGTGTGAGTGAGGGTGTATGTTTGTGTATGTGTGTGTGGGAGTGTGTGCGTGTGTGTGTGTGTGTGTGTGCGGATAGACAAGCACATACGCAGGAAGATGTACTGGCATACGGACAGACGGACAGATATACAAAGTTGGAGCGACATGTAGACAGACGGACACATTCAGAGTAATGTATTGACATATAGAGAGATGAAAAAATATACAGAAAACGAAGTGACTGACAGTCAGACAGATATTAAGAAAAACGGAGTGACACATAGTCAGACGGACTAACTTAAGGGATGAAGATGTGGTATTTAGGCAGACACATAGTCAGACGGACTAACTTAAGGGATGAAGATGTGGTATTTAGGCAGACACATAGTCAGACGGACTAACTTAAGGGATGAAGATGTGGTATTTAGGCAGACACATAGTCAGACGGACTAACTTAAGGGATGAAGATGTGGTATTTAGGCAGACACATAGTCAGACGGACTAACTTAAGGGATGAAGATGTGGTATTTAGGCAGACACATAGTCAGACGGACTAACTTAAGGGATGAAGATGTGGTATTTAGGCAGACACATAGTCAGACGGACTAACTTAAGGGATGAAGATGTGGTATTTAGGCAGACACATAGACATACAAAAAGCCAGATAAACGTAAATGTAGAAGTGCATGAATTTAAAACTAAAAAACTCTTATTCATACGCTAAGAATCAATCTAAACGAACACATATTTAAATGGGTTTACATCAAACCTTATTTTTCATGACTGTCCCTAACTTTTGATCACCCCAAACAATATCTCCCTAAACATAGAAATTAGCATTTTTATGTCCCTTCCACCGTGACTAACAACCCTTGGAGTATTGACAAAGTTACGGTCCAATTAGTTTTATTTGAAAGTATGATTTTTGTTTTGCTGCACAAGGACTTAGCTCGACAAATATGAGGTGTTTGTTGATAGTTAGTACAAGGATTGGCTAACAGGAAGCGCCTTTGCAGGCTTAAATATACTGACGTGTAAATATGTTCTGTCCTAAATTCTTTAACTTCTAAAGTAAATATATGGCTATACAACTATTCTTTGAGCTTAGCTTGTGAGGTTATGTTTAGAAAAACATAAAAAAGACTCACTAATTAATAATTTATTGACTCATACGCGTTTCAATGAAAACGACATCATCATCAGTGAGTGTTACTACTACAAACTCTACCTTACAACTTACGAAAAGTGTTGTAAGTTAGTTTGTAGTAGTAACACTCACTGATGATGATAACTTTGTCATTGAAACGCGTATGAGTCAATAAATGATTTATTTGTGAATTTTGTGTGTTTTTATTTGTTTTAAATATATGGCGTACAATAAAATGTTTACAAGTAATAATATTGGTGGTTTTGAGTACAGTGCACAGGATATTTGGTAAAATTATTGTAGCTTGTATACAATTATTCTGTTAACTGTCATTTACTACAAGTTTAGAAATAAACTTGTACGTACTTATACGTTATATATATCTTGTATAAATTTTCAATCGTTAATAAAATTTTGTTTTTATTCATCTAATCACGTTCAATTAAATGTTTTTAAAACTATAGTGGATGACAACTGATGTTAACACAGTTTTTTTCAAATATTTATTCAATAAATAAGCTATAAAAATGTGAGTATTTTGTTCTAGACATGTTCTATGTTTAGCGCTTTTGGCACTGAACCTATTTTTCCATAGCTAGAAATTTATTTCTCAAAGATGTAGATGAATTTTTATTTTCCCTCATCTGGTTGTCGTTGTCACCTTCATTGCACAACCTGAAGTTGTTGCCATGTTTTCCACACATTATCATATATGCTCTGGGATTAAAAAATAAATGAAAAGAACAAAATAAACAAACTAACGGACAATGTGAAAGGTAATCGAAAAGAAACTACAACACAATGCAAAGGGACGACAAAAAGAAATCGTATAAACAGTAACAAATAAATATTATTAATATTATAATAACACCATACATAGGAAGAAAATTGGAGAATTACAAGGAAATTCGCTTTCTATTTTGCCACTTAATATTTTTATTCTGACATATGTATATACATATTTATATTAATTGTAATTATAAATTAAAAAGAAACGAAAATAACATTTTTCTTTGTTGATTTAAGTGGGAATTTACTTATTTGTTTTATATGACTTGTTTAACTGTTAAATTTAGATAGTCAGTATTTTTTAAGTTTTTAGAGAAGAAAATGTTAACGAAATGTTTTGCTTTTTGTATTCTAATGCGTAGAGTTTTGGGCAGTTATTTGTATAAATGAATTTTGCACACAAAGTTTAATTATTGGGAAATCCAAGGAAATATATGTCTGGGGAGAGCAAGGCAGGAGTATGACTGGATATAATTTTCTTACCCATTACTATATTTCAATATTTAACCATAACAACAATATATAATGGACTCAAGAGAATGGTTTTGGCAGCTTTTTTTTCTAAAGCCACACTTTTCAATTAATTGCCCCCACAACCCCAAACGTTCTCAGAAGAGAACCCCTTCCGTAGTTCAAAGTTCGCAGTAAAAACATATAATTATCTTACTTGAGAACAAGCCCGAATGTACGCACTCACCAAACGTAAACTGTCGGTCAACACGTGTCTCGTCTCGCTTATCGCACGTGTGCCACATCCACGCAACAATGCCGTGCCAACAATGAGTCAGTGCAGGTCGTTCAATGAATCAGGTGAAAGGTCATAGTCATTCGAAATCAGTTCTCGTTAGCAGAGCTTTATTCCAAACTGTTTGGCCAGGAACACACACACACACACACACACACACACACACACACACACACACACACACATATATATATATATATATATATATATATATATATATATATAAACACAAATTACCCTTGATTTGGTGGTTTCAAATCCAATGAAACCATAATCGCCTGTGATAATTAAGAGAGATTGGGAAATCATATGGGTTCAGGAAAGATATATAAAACCCTCTGGTCTGGAATCACGGTACACGTGACCAGCGACCCATATATGAAAAAATAAAATTGTCTACCAGGGTTCGTGGGAAAGGAAGTTTTCTTGCAAAAGCAGAATAGAATGAAATAAATAGACCAAAAAAGGCTCATATGGAATACTTGGAGCTGAGAAGGGGAAATGATGTCATCCTATAAAACTTACCTGAAGAAAGGACGCCTTACGTCTAAGCAGAGGTAAATAGAGGGTTACGCATCTAGAAATGGGTAGATATTGTTTCAGAGGGATGTAGACGGGACATGCCAGTGCCATGTTCTCAATCGGCGCTGATGAGTTCTGACAAAATGTTTAACCAGAAGCGACAATATTTGTCTCTGACCGTGTCCGCGTTCTTCTTCTAGTTCGTCTTGGAGAACCCTGTAGCAAACTATATTTGAGGCCGTCAGAGCAAGAATCTCGTTTTTGAAGAAATTAATTTAAGAGCAGAAATAGGTTTGGCAACATGCCAGAGTGGTCTAATTTATGTTTTGCTAGTTTTTAATAGATAGCAGCACTAAAACGTATTTGGCCATATGTGTCAATCTATAAAAAACTGATACCAGTAAATATCTAATATTCGTAGAAAGTTAAAAGTTTTGTTTTGTAGACTTTTATAGCATAAATTTTGCTGTAAAGTATTTACATGTAAACTCGTATAAAGCTGTCATTCATTTACGAAAAATCAAACATATATAACGTAAATAAGTAAAATTAATTTGAAAAACGTTAAAAAACATTTTTACTTTCAACTATAACCTCTTTAAAAACCGAAAAAATATTTTCGTATTGATATTTGAATTACATCTTTAAAACAATCTAAACAAATTTAATTAAAAGAACTGTAATACAAAATTGGATAGTAATTCACAATATCAAGAGCACAGTGGTATAATATATTACAATGAAAATATTGGAAAGAACCCCAATACAACAAAAATAATAAAAAATAACAAATAAAACAAGTTGCTTAAGTTTAAACCCTTATGTACATTTCGATGACCATGTCATCATCATCAGTGGGTCTTATTACAAAATTACAATCTAGCAAATAAGAAGTTACAAACTAGAGTGATCATCACTCTAGTTTGTAACTTCTTGTTTGCTAGATTGTAATTTTGTAATAAGACCCACTGAGGATATATGACATGGTCATCGAAATGTACATAAGGGTTTAAACTTAAGCAACTTGTTTTATTTGTTATTTTTTATTATTTTTGTTGTATTGGGGTTCTTTCCAATATTTTCATTGGATAGTAATTGTTTAGAATTATCTAGTAAAAAAGGAAAAGAAAAAGTCCAAAAAACGAGATTTCGGTAAATAGCAACTCAAGTTTACAAGGCGACACAGTTTTGGTATGGGAACATGATTTGCCATGGCACATGATCCTTACTGGGATCAGCTGTTTACAGATAAACACATATTTTTTTATGTGCTAAAACTACGTCCAAATTAAGTTCAAAACTGTGTTGTTTTCATCAATACTCTTTTAATTTATCAAGTTTTAAAAATCAGGCAAATTTCTAGCACTTATTGTGTAACAATAGACCATTGAAGCGATGGCGCACTCTGGTTACATCTGCCTCGATGGCCACTTGATGATTACTGCCATTTTACTAAGCTTTTGTAGTCTTCCCGTGATTGATATTTTATGTTTCCATTCCGTTTTTTCAATTCCCACTATTAGTCTACTCTCTCCTTATATATACTGTATTTATTTATCTTGTTCAAATTTTCAATCGTTAATAAATACGTTTTATTCATCGACTAAAATTCAAATTCACATCTTTTTAAAACTTGTAGTGGATGACACTTGATGTTATTACAATTATTTACAAATATTATTTCATTAATTAAATTAGATAATAATAATAAATTTCGTTTCCTAATTTGCTACCTAATATTGGGGTCTGTCATATTTATATACATATTTATATTAATTGTAATTATTTAATAACAATTAATAAAAGATTCCTTTAAATGGACTTAGCTTCTAACGGCAGCAATTTTAACAATAAATTGAACTTAAACCATGATCAATGCCAAGTTTATCATTTTAATATAATAAAAGCATAGTTTCGGTCACATTTCTGGTGGAACTTTTCAAGCTTTAAAATCTACAAACATAAAACAATAATCGTTATAATTTATAAATTAGATACGCAATAAAATTGCAAGTTCAACAATTTAAACACAAATAACTTTAATCAAGTGTTTGTATGTTTCATATTGTGTTTAAAGTTATTGAACTTGCAAATTTATTGTGTATCTAATTTATAAATTATAATGATTACTGTTTTATATTTGTAGATTTTAAAGCTTGAAAAAGTTCACCAAAAATGTGACAGAAAAGTTGCTTTTATAATATTGAAACAATAAACTCGCGATTTATCACCGTTTGAGTTCCATTTATTATTGAAAAAAATTCTTTCTTGACCTAAGTAAGAATTGATTTCAAAAATCTTTTTTTATATTACTTGTTCTTTATAGTCTTGTCACTACTCAATGGTCTAAGATGGAGGTTTTTCCAAAAAATCTTTTACTTTGATGTTGCTTCGTTACTCTGATGACCAGTATATTTCAAAATATCATTTAAAAAACCTTTAAATAGAATGAAAATGAATTGGTTGGCGGGTTGCTATGAGCTTTTGTTAGCAGTAATGGGAAATATCCAAGCAGACATTTTGCAGGAGCATCTGCTGTAGGCAAGCTTTTCTATAACTTGTGGCCCTACCGCAGCAAATACATGAAGCATTTCAAATATCTTTCTTGCCAGCTCTTCCATCTCGCTCTTCATTCTTCACCCTTCGTTCTATTTTATTATAATATATACCGGTTATATGGGAAAAGCTCAGTAGATTGGTTGATCAATCAATCCTAAGTCCTTTCCTTGTGGTAGAGAAGTTAACCTCATGGGGCGGTAGACAAAAGTAGCTCGCTCAGAAGTTTGGGGGGACCAGACCCGATTAAAAATTCTATACACGTAACAATTTGAGAAATAGAATTTTTTTACTGATTTTTGCTTATAAATGTGAAATATTATTAATAAAAGAAAATAACCCAATTTTAATGAAAAAGCTCAACCCTAATTACAACTCAAAACTCGTCAAAGCTGAGCTAATGTCGCTGTAATGTAGCTCACTTACAGAGACAAAATCAGATAAGGGGCCGGGGAGTGGCGGCAGTTA